>CM057160.1:15752119-15852119 GCA_029962745.1 Echinometra lucunter | reverse complement strand
TTTTCCAATTGTGTACAGTTTATACATAGCATATAATGTATTACAATAACATAAATCAAGGAAGGAAGCGAGGTCCCTAAAAGCGAGTGCTTATGACGGGCTCGCCTGAACAACTTAGCACAAATATTAAAACATATAGGAGAGCGCAGGGGAGAACGTTTAGAGTAAAGAGAAAAGAAGAAGGAGAAGTAGTAGAAGAAGAAGAAGACTGCAACAGTAACACTAACTCTTGTATATTGTAGCATGCATGTAAACTATACAGTGACAATGGCAAGATAATGATTTACAGTACGGTTTACAGTGTATTGTAACCTTGTAAATAAACAGAATTATATTTTGGTACTGAAAATGCGTGTTCATAAGGGATCTCAGAAAGATCTACATGACTATATACTTTACATTGCCTTAATTGCATTATGTGAGTTTTTGTTAGGTCGATAAAAATTATATAACCTATAATGTGTATCTAGTTTTCGGTTAAATATCATATTCAATATCATGGGAATCAACACATATATAGTCATTCACCTCACAATAATGTATTTCTGGGGTTTTCTGTTCTTTTTAATGTGTATTGCAAATCATTATAAATTATAAACAAACATGTTGACGATGATAATTCAGTTCCACGGGTTGGAAAGTTAAATCAGAGGTGATAAGAAAACGATACAAAAATCAAGAGATGTAATGCATTTTTGCCAACGATGATTTGATTCGATCAAATTTTCGGGGGCCTCCTTCTTCTTCAGAGTTATGAAGACAAATCAGGTATAAAGATATATACACATGGCAGATTATTAAAGTGATTACACAAAGGTAATTTTTTTTTGATATATGATCGAGAATAGAATTCTAAGAAGGATAACATTAAAAATTTGATGATTTTCAATCGAAATCAATACATTTTGGCTAATTTTCTCATTACAAGTCGAGAGCTGACCAAAAACATTGAGTATGAGGTATGACATAAAAGTGGGTACCCAGCTTCGCGCATTCCAGTTGTGCAGCGCGCTGGACTGTACAATATGTATTATACCTTGCGCGCATTTTGCTAGAAGTGCGCGACAAGATACCCACTTTGACGTCATTTTGACGTCAAAGTGGGTACCCAGTTGAAACTCGGACACAGCTGAGGGGTCAAAAATATCCTGAAATCTTACCACATTTGGGGATTTCCTTGGCAACACGACTTAAAAAAAAAAACTTTAGGCAGATGATTTTCTGCTAATAAAATCATGCTCTTTTAAATGAACTAACATTGTTTCAGCATTGGGTACCCCCTTTAAGGAATTTAACGAGTACATAGAAATGACATTGGAATAATATCAGTTTCATACAGATGAAAACTCTGCGGCTCCTTCCTATCGCTACTTTTATATATATATATAAAAGATAGGCTTTAAAATAAATTCGACACATATTTGTAAAACAGCATCAGTCATCACAATAACCATCAAATAAACAAAGGTAAGCAAGCTTTTCTCTCTTGGAACATTTATGTCACTATGACAAAGAGAAAAACTTTACAACTAATTAAAAGCAAAAAATAATTTAAATTGTTCATATAATGCCCAGTATTAGATTTGTAACGTGTGCTCTGTTTAGTAAAATAACGCATAAGATAAGGAAACTTATAGTCAGAATATTTCATGCTGATTATTGTTAGAACAGTGCATAAGACACTAGGACTTATTCATTATCATACTTGCTTTAATCTTCCTTCAAAGTGTTTTTTTCTTCCTCGTGTAGGGGTATCGACTGTTCCATTAAATGTATACTTATTGATGCATTAATTAACTACTGACACATTAAGAACTTTAATGAAAAAAATAGCTAAAACTAAACTAAAATGAAATGACAAGCATGACAAGCAACGAATTTGGATGGAATGAAACAATTTTCTGGAATAAAGATAATGTAAGTAAGCTAAAATAGAACGGAATAGAATAGAAGAGGATGAAATATTAATGAAATGATATAAAGTCTTGATATGAAAGAATAAAGACACCTTTATTTAGGAATCGGGTTTCATGAGTAGTTCCTGTACTGTAAGGCAGCGAGATAAGACATCGACCCTTTATATGAGAAAAGGACTTGCTTAATTAACCGTACTTAACGGTTCATCGATTTTTAGCGCAAATTGCTAATTTGGTAGATAAAATTGCTATGCAGCTGGGTTGGTTGACTCTCCACTAATGTCTAACGTTTTCTTTGTCCTCGCTCGGTCATTTTGGGGGAATACGTTTCCCTTTAATTTTTTAAAAAACAATGTCACTGTCCATTTATTTCTTCTTCTTTTTTTCTACTCAACTCTGTATCAATGATTCTTTTCAAATTTCCTTTGATAAGGGCTTAATATCTAAAATTGGGTTGTTTTTGTTTATTTTTTGTTTTTGTTTCGTTTCGTTTTGTTTTTTAATTTATTTGGAATACAAATGAAACACAATTTCTAGCAAATTTCATTTTTTGTGGAAAGGTCATTGGCTCTTAAACTATTCCCATCTAGTAAAGACATCTGTCATGTCTTTTCCACCAAAGCACATGAAAAATAATTCTTACAAGAAGATACAGGTTTCTGGTAAAATACCATCCTGGTGTGCATGTATATAATTGTAGAAAAGTGCACGGTTTAAAGGAATACATATTTATAAACATACACCTTTAAAGTTTGATTTAAACTGTTTGACAATGTTTCTTTGTCTACATCATCGGGATCACCGTAAAGAAGTAAATCTGTCAAAATCGATATATCTTCAGCAGTCGTGTCAAGAGTCTTTATATTTTTCTTTATACAGGCCACTTGAGTAAGATTTAACGTTCGAGACAGAAATGTACAGAAAATTCCCAATGTCTCATACTAGTATATGAATTCAACCGGAAAGTAAGTCCCCCTCGTATTTTTTCATATATCTCAAAATTTTACCGATTTTGATCATTCAGACGGTAATCAATATGGAATTTTCTTACGCAAAAATTAATGGTATGTGTCTGCCAATGATGGCATTGTTGCTGTGAAATCATGTATTCTCTATGACAAAAGGTGTGAATTTTTTTTTTACACTTTTGTGATTTGTGTCAGCTTCTACACGAATAACAAGAGAATCACGCATGTTTCTGAACTTTTAAGCACCATTTATTGCCTGTCACTCTATGTTTTACTTTTCATTAGCATCACAATGAATGAACTGTTCAATAATTGATGAGTCCACCATCTGCTTCGATCACCTCACGACACCTTTCAGCATTCTGTTGATCAAAGTTTGTATGCGACGTTGATCCAGGTTGGCCCAGGCCCTCTGCAAGATGCGCTGGAATTCCTCCAAAGAGGTATCATCATTAACTTCTTGTTGGCTTTCCGATTGATGTTATCCCAGAAGTTCTCGATGGGGTTGCAGTTGGGGATCTTTCATGCCATTTCATATGCCTAATGATGCCATCGACGACTTGAGCATGCATGATGAGGTCTTGCATTGTAGTCCATAAAGACAAACTCGTCTCCGATGGCTGCTGCATATGACACAACCCATCAGTTTGTGGATGGAAATGGAATTACCTGCAAGATCCCCCAACTGCAACCTCTGGGATAACATCAGTCGGAAAGCCAACAAGAAGGAGGTGAAGGACGATACTTATTTGGAGGAATTCCAGCGCAATTTGCAGAGGGCCTGTGGGCCAAGCTGGATCAACGTCGCATACAAACTTTTATCCACAGAATGCTGAAAAGGTGTCGTGAGGTGATCTAAGCAGATGGTGGACCTATCAATCACTGAACACTTCTTTCATTGATGCTAATGAAAAGTAAAACATAGAGTGACATGCAATAAATAGTGCTCGAAAGTTCAGAAACATGCGTGATTTTCTCGTGTTATTCGTGTAGAACCTGACACAAAATTCAATCACAAAAGTGCAACATTTTTTTTCCTCACATTTTGTCATAAAATACATGATTTCACACCAACAATGCCATAAACATGATAAATTAGCAGACACATTCCATTCATTTTGCATAAGAAAATTCCATATTCATTACCTTTTGAATGATCAGAGTCGGTACAATGCTTTTTGAGATATATGAAAAAATGCTAGTGGGACTTACTTTTTTGGTTGAGTGTATATAAAATGTGTTCATAATGGGTTGTTGATCATGAGTATACATAATTTCCATAATGAAAAGTTTGTCGTGTTAAAATACCCCTTATCAAGAAAAAAAAAAAAGGATGAAGAGTGTAGACACAAAATAGGGTATTAGCCAACCCTGCAAAGTTTCCATGCAATTATCATAATCTCCTGGTTTTTCACTCCAAATCCAATTTACCTTTCATTAAACCAGCTCCAAATGACAATTACAACCACATCCATTTCATAAACCGATTATTTTGTTATGCAGCTATATAGCTGGCAATGACTTCTTTGGCATTGCCTTTCCTGTCAATTTTCAATTTTATTGGTCTCTGTACATGCACATTAAATATTCATGAGGTTGTATTGTGTATTCTTCTCTCCTTCTCTCTCCCTCTCTTTCTCTGCCATCCATATTCACGTCATATTCGCATTACGTTTACCAATATTGATTTCTGTACCCATTCACTGCCTACTTAAGTCCCCCCTTTTATTTTTCTCCGCCTTCATTATTGCCTCCGAGCGTTTCCTGTGGATGGTGCATTTGGCAAGGAATCCTCTACATTTTGTGATACGAATGGGGTATTTCAGCTGACAAGGCGAGAATAATTATTTGCTGACGCTTTTTTTTTTCCTCATCTTGCTACCCTTCCGGAGCATGAAATTCTATTTGGAGCATCTGGAAATGCGTGCGATCGTTGAATGGTTTCTTCGCGGGCGCCACTGACTTACACGCATTGGCCAATGCAGTATTCTCGACCACTTCCTCGCACACACATAACCGATAACACACACTCGCTCTGTTTATTGATGATACCCACACACTCACACACACTTGCTTGAGCGCTCTCCCGTTAAAACGCACACTGCGGGTCGCTCCACGCTAAGCATGCATGGGCATTCTTATGCATACACTTAAGAGCGTGCACGTTGAGTGTGCTGAGCCGTGTCCAAGAAAACACGGAAAGCATCATTTGGACATATAATTCGGAATATCTTCATGAACATCTCACGTCCATGCTAGTAACTGTTTCTTTCATTTCAGGAATTTATTAGTGGAAAGTGTATCATTTTAAAAATGGATGCTTACGGATTCTCGTATAAGGCGCCACAATGGAAGGCAAAATTAAAATCATCATGTCAAGGCCTTTTTGATATATACTCCGCTGTGCAGGATTTTATCGTCCCGAAGTATTACTACGATCGATCCAATCGGTGAGTACTCTGAGATGCTCATACACCATATCCCCATAATAGAAATCTTAATAGTTTATCATATAAAAATGGGTAGAAGTAGTAGAGGAACAGTAGTCATGGTAGTAGTAGTAGTGGTGGTGGTGGTGGTGGTGGTGGTTGGTGGTGATGGTGATAGTAGTAGAAGTAGTAGTAGTAGTCGTAGTAGTAGTAGTAGTAGTAGTAGTAGTAGTAGTAGTAGTAGTAGGAGGAGGAGGAGGAGGAGGAGGAGGAGGAGGAGTAGGAGTAGTAGTAGTAGTAGTAGTAGTAGTAGAAGTAGTAGTAGTAGTAGAAGTAGTAGTAGTAGTAGAAGTAGTAGTAGTAGTAGTAGTAGTAGTAGTAGTAGTAGTAGTAGTAGGAGTAGTAGCAGTAGTTTTATCTTATCTACATTGTTAAGGTTGATGGTGAGGTTTGTCGATTATGACTTGTAGAGATGGTGAGAGATGAAGATGGATGTCTTGATTTGGGGATGTCTTAATGGTAGAGTAATGTTCCGTGAAGTGTTCAATGAATGGTCATGAATGCTCCAAGGTTATCGTTTTCAGTGTCATCAGGACAACCTCATCTCGCTTTAATGGAGCAGGTGGATGGTAGTGATGGTGTGAGGGTGTTGGAAGTGATGGAGGATGGTGGTCATGGTCATGATGGTTGTGGTGGTTGTGGTGGTGAGGATGATGGTGATGGTGGTGATGGTGATGGTAATGGTGATGGTAGTGATGATGATGATGGTGATGGTGATTGTGGTGTCGATAGTGATGGTGATGATAATGATGATGGTGAGAGTGGTGGTGATGATGATAACGATGAGGAGGAGGGCGAGGATGAGGAGGAGAAGGAGGAGGATGGTAGTGATGGTTATGGTAATGGTGATGCTAATGGTGATAGTGATGGTGATGGTGATGATAGAATTGGTTCAAACTTTGATTTTAAAAAATGAAGAAAAAAATTCTGCGTGCCTTCTTTGCAGACGCAGACAATACACAACATAGAAATATTTTAGCTCAACATGCCAAAACTGTGGATGAGCTATAGATTTTGGTGTTTCATCCACTTCAGCGCATACTGTGTATGTGTTAAAATGGTTCAGTTGGCGACAACGGCGTAAATCCACTTTGAGGAGTGGGGGAGGGGATGATCGACTTTTCTTACAATTTTTTTTTTCTGTCGAACTCACACTTGTGTATAAACACACGCCCTCACCCACTTGCACAGACCCCTCTTACAAACATTTTATTTTTATCTTGCAAGCGAGCGACACAAAAATTACCAATTTTCTTGTTTTCAATCACATTTTCAAATAGAAATTCTAAAAAATGATGAGCGAGCGAAAGCGAGCAAGCCAAAAATAACCACTTTTCTGTTTTTCAATCGTATGTTTAAATGAAAATTCGAAAATATGACGAGCGAGCGAAGCGAGCGAGCCAAAAATTACCACTTTTCTAGTTTTCAGTCGCATTTTCAAATAACAAATTTTAAAATATGATGGTTGCTAATGACAGATTATTAAAAATTCTTTTAACTGATTAATTCAAATAGCATTTTTTCCTTAAAAAGTGGGGGATATTTGTACACGCCACCCCCCCCCCCCCATCAAAAAGTGGGGGGGGGGGTATATCCCTTCCATCCCCCGGGATTTACGCCAATGATTGGCGAAAACAGTATGAGCATTCTATATTCACAATTTCAAAATGAAAAATAATTGGGAGTTATCGCCCTATAGCCTGTCAAATCTGTAAGTATCTTTGCCAGCTTGTCAATGGACGAAAAAAAAACATAATCACTTCCAATATCTCTACTTTTCTGTCAAGAACGAAAACACATAAAACACAATTTCCTCTGGACGTGCCATAGCATAAATATTTGATAGCAGCTAGCCATATCAGCAAATATACTTTCCAAATCAAATACAGCTAGGATTAATGGAGTGTGCTCCAATATACTTTTATGGGTCACATTAACATTCGGAGCGCGATGAAGGCAAACGTACTTCTAATGACATAGCGCGGGCCTTGCCTTTTACGGGCACTGACGTTTTGACGTGGAGGGGGGGGGGGCTGGCCTTAATTTTCGGCAGCTTTGAAAAGGCAAAAGGACATATACACATTATTATATTCACGGTTTAAAAAAAGCATTGTATTGGCCAGTGATAGTGTATGAAAAACGGCGAAATTCTGAGGGTTAGTAGCATTATGTTGCTCTATCTAGTGAGGGGCCCTTTATATGGGGGTAGGGAATCGGAAATACTTGGTGGAGAAAATTGAGGGAACAGCACCATCGAGTTAAGGCAAAATTTCGGAGGATGTCGTATTTCCTTTTCCCCGCTTCCTACCATGGATTCTCTCTCTCTCTCTCTCTCTCTCTCTCTCTCTCTCTCTCTCTTTCCGTCTCTTTCTCTTTCCGTTTTCCTTATTGCTTTTATTTTTCGTCGACATTCGATCGGGGGAAGGTGCCCCCGTTGATACGCCAGTGATCCGATATCGAGACAAACGCGGTAAACATGAGATCTGAATATTATACTCAAGTTTAATACCAAATATGTTTATATACCATCATGATTACTGTGTCTTGCATGCAAGCATTTGCTGTAATCACTACATTTTTCGCACTCTTGCTGGAAACCTATACCCCAATCATTTCTCCTATGTCTCGAGTACTGAAGCTGAACTTTCACATTTTGATCGGCAATGTTTTGCGCTTGCATATCGTTGGCTGCTAATTGGAATCCATTAAGGGTAGATTTTTACGTCAGATATATAAAAGCCTTTCAGGAAGCATGGGGGGTAGACGTGGGTTTAATTGTTCTGCTTTATGAATGATTTAAGGGGAAGCAGAGGCGTCTCCAGGCCATTTCGGATGGAGGGGGTGGATGATCCAACAAGCAAAACATCAAAACATGTCCTCAGATATTAAGATTTGCCCATGAGTATCAGAATGGACGGTCAAATTTCAATTTACTGACAGAGCTTCAAATGCAATTTCGAGTTACCTATATGGAATGGAAAGGTCGTCATTTTTATTGCGAAATAACGACAGTTCTGGAATTACACATTTTCTGACAGATGATTATGAACTGGAGCAAAGCCCATCACTCCCAACACCCCATCATCCCCACCCCACCCCCACCCCACCCCCCTCCCATCGGTGCCCGCTCCTCTGAGGAAAAGTGATGCAGATGAACATGATGAATTTAATCGATAGGACGCGGGAGATATGCAGAGGTATATAGCAAAAAGTAAGGTTTCAATGTTGTTGGGTTTTTTCGTTTGTATTGTTTTAACTTTTGCCATGTGAATGGCCTGTATTTTCAGTGAGAGGAAAACAAAAAATGCTTTTTGCTGTTTTGTAAAAGGTAGAAGTGCATAGTGCATTATTCTACTTTCAAATCTTTACATTGAATAAATGTATCCCTTGTCGTCAGCTTTAAGGTGCCATACTGAACGTAGCTCTAATGACAGAGAAGAATGAGGGGAAGAGGAGGAGGGGGAGAAAATACTTTGGATTGACATTTTGCAGAAATGGTAAGAAGAACTTGAGAAGAGTGAAGGACCAGGGAGTGGTGCTTATGGAGAAGGTTATATAAGGACAGAGGGCCGTGAAAAAACATGATCACCAAAATGTATGGATAAGGCACTTTTAGAGAGAGAGAGGCAGACAGACAGACAGACAGAGACATAGAGAGACACGAGAGAGGAAGAGAAAGAAAGGGAGGGAGACTGAATCGGATACACTCTCAAGAAAGGATTGTACAAAATGACCAATACATTGGTTAATATGCATGATATGTGTCCGACCTAAATATTGGTCAAAATTGACAATTTGATGGTCAATATAACCAAATTATTAGTCAGAATGTACCAAAATTTTGGTTGATGTTGACCAATTTTTTGGTCGGATACATATTCACCAAAACATTGGTTATTTTGACCACTCTTTTTTCAGAGTGTAGGGTGTCCTCCTAACCCCCTATGTGCCCTTGATGCGCTATTGAACCTGATTACTGCACCCTTTGAAAGATTAATTCGCCACCTCTGAAAGTCGAGAGATAATAGCTGGAGGGTACAAGTGCATGATGAGTACATGTATAATATACGGTTCAGTCGTGCCTCCATGAAGCATGATAAGGTCAGAGGCGTAGGAGGAGCCGAACCTTGGGGGGGCTGCGTGAAGTGAAAAACGGTGATTTTAATATCTATTGCACTTTTGCTTCAGTGTCGGTTCTATTGGCAATCAAACACATGAAACAACTTAGAAGACCAGTTAATGATGTTATATTTGCATTGTGGAGAAGATAATAATAATGATTACACACTAGGAATAAAAGGTTCGGTTTTGAACCCTTCAAATGCAACACTGGGAGCTCCTTTATGGGTTCAAGTTTACACCCCAAGAAGCATTATGTACCATTAAGGGTGCAATTAGTTATATTTTGCACCCTTAAGGGTGCAATGAACTACATTTTGCATCCTTAAGGGTGCAGGGTTGTACCCTCTAGGGAAGGTGCGAATTTGCACCCTTTTGAATGCAAAAATTTCCGCACCCTTAAAGGTCCAAATCCAACTACATGTACCTTTTAAGGGTGCAGACGGCGCGGGCATTTCCGGGTGCAAACAAGTATAAAAGGGTGCATCTTTGCACCTTTTGCATGTCTGGTGCAAGATTGCACCCCAAAAGGTGCTGCCATTGTTGCATTTAGGGTGCAAAATTGAACCTTTTATTCTCAGTGAGTATGACACTCGTATAGAGACAGTAATGGTTATGGATACAAAGACAAACATAAAATTCATGATGTTTGAGGTTGCATACGAATCAAGAAAAAAATGCATACGTATAAATCATAAATCGCTCATTACTTTTATGAAAATTCTCAATAACGGGTGCAGGAAGGATTATACGCATGATATGAGAAGGTGGATGAGTAACTATTGGATACGCTAACGTATCTTTCAAACGGTTAACCCCCCGTTTCACAAATTAATGCATGATACGTCATACTTGATAGGTTTGTGATGATTGTCCTTTTTCGCTTTCATGTCGTAATTTTTTTTAATAATACGATAATGTTATAAAGCAAAAAAAAAAAACAAGACAAACAAAAACCTCCAACATCATGAAAATGAATATCAAAGTAGTCATCGCACTTGCATTCTCAAAATCGAATCTCGTGTAGATCTCGTCGAGATTCCTACTCTATTTTGCATCCATTCATAGTTATCTCCAATATGCAAAGTTACAAAATGACATGATCATCTGTCTGTTCGCTATCAAAGATTGTCTTTCTCCTGTACATGGACTTATCTATATACTCGATCCAGATTCAGGAACCCACCCCCCCCCCCCTTGTTTTAGATCTAATGGTGCATGCGTTCAACACACACAAAATGTATTTTCTTGTCAAATTTTCAGCTCAAATAGGTATATGAACAGAAGATCTTTCAACCCATTTTAATCATTTTCCTTTTTCCTTTTCTGTTTTTTTTCTCTATGAAACTGGGACTTTGCCTCCCTCCCCCCTTCATTTTGTACACAGCCCTCCATCCCTGTATGTACATGGTGTCTTCATGCTCAGTCGAAGTAGGACGGTTATCTCATTATGCCCTTGAGCAATATTCATTAATATCTCATCAAAAAACTGGATTCATGTATTTCTTTTTCCATCCTGATACTCTTTTTTTTTCACGACTGTTATTTTGTGCAGACGCTAAAGCACGAATCCTCTAGCAATATTTTCTTTCGCATAATGATGAGTTGATCTCCTTTTGTAGAAAACATCATCACAGATTTACGTATGCACCTTATAAGGGGGGTGTATGTGGTGCAATGAAGATACGGGGAGGGGTGAGGCCATGCAGGGTTATGTTTGCTTGTGGTTAAATATCTTTTTATATTTTTATTATGGTGGCCCCCCCCCAATATTCACTCTTAGAAAAACCCTTTTTGTCCTGTATTTAGAACCTCCAGAAAAATGTGTTCTATAAAGGGTTCTTCAAAATTTTCAAGAACCTCAAAAGGTTCCTTGCACAACCAATAATGGTTCTAAAGACCCATTTGGAACCCTTTAGAGAACCTTTATCGGCTAGTAATGGTTCATTGAAGATTCTTTAAAGGTTCCAAATGTGTGACAAGAAAATATTCTAATGAGCACCATTTTTTCTAAGATTGTTCTATCTATAGAGCCTTTTAACATGTTTAATGCTATCCCGTTTTTAAAAATTAAATATTCTTGATTAGATCTGAAATTATCGAAGAGTTCACCTCCATGCCCGCATTGAGGTCACGGTTAATCTATACAGGGTGGATTGAGGGCCCTTTTGGCCCGTCCCCCTCCCAGGCTCTTTAGACCACCCCTATAGGTGCCCAGTATGCCTACGCCCAAGGCTGTAACATTTCATTAGCGAGTGTGATAAGGGGTGTTAATAACCGTGTCACTCGATAGCAATTATGTTACCTAATTTTCTACATGAATCAATGTATGATTACATCAAATTGTACACACATCAATGTATACAGACATCAATGTAACCATCAGTGTATAGACATAGAAGGATGACGTAATAAAAGCAAACACGGTTCGAGAGATGCAATTGCTCTTTATTGGAAGATCCAGATTTTTTTAAGGGTTGCGAGGGGATGGGGCGGAGAGACGAAGAGGGAGGAGGGGGCATTTACTTCCATGCATGCAACCTTGGTATTTATTTGTTCAACCATTAAAAAACCCCATCAAATCAAAATATTAATATGCAAATGCATAAGTGTTAATTAAAGGAAAAATTGTGGTTTCGGACACCGAAAAACAGTATGCTTGTAAATGCTATCCCAGTTTATGAAAAATACATGAAATGAATTACATTAAAAACAGGCAGATATAGTGTTACATAATTATGCTTACACAACCCACATTTTTCCCCATAGTGTTTTATTCTGATTTCATCACAAAGAATTGCATTTCAATTTAACAAATCAACATTTCATCTTAAACAAATTAAGACTTCAGTCTTCATATTTCAGTAGCTTGATAGGCTATATACAAATCATGCACACGCGCACACACAGGCAAAGGCACCTTGAAAGGTTAAGAAACACAATTCTAATGGGGGGAGCTCAAGAATTTATTTTTGACTTGAGATCTGACTGACCAAGGGCAGACTTCACGGACTGATTAATAATGTGTAGCCATATAAACAGTGGGGTACACAGGATTGATTGATAATTGCAGGGGGTGTAGACAGTGGATTGAATGAGGGCAGCCAGCCCCTCCCCCTCCCTTACCTCCCTCATTATCCTAGACTATTTTTTCTGGAAGAAAGGGACATTATTATGTCCAATTTGTGACCCCCCCCCCCCCACACACACACACATACCTCTTTATTGGACATGCCACAGGCATACTGCACGGTGGATGACGAAATAAGGACAATATTTATGTTTACCTTGGAAATCTTCAGAATGTAGGGGCATTTTATCAGGAGATTTAGTCACATTATTTGCTTTCCTTCTAAATAGACAATAATCAGAAGTAGCCATGGTAATTAACTCAGCTTAATCGGTTGCCGAGAATCAATGTAAACAACTACATTCACGAACTCATTAACCAGGACTAATGAATATATTTTGAAATTTTCCGTGCATTCTTTTCTTCCCCATCTTCATGTTCTTCCTTTTTGTAAATTTTATGCAACAGTTTTAGGTCAGGCTATCCTTAAGTAATGTATATTATTCTGTAGATGAATAGGGCCGCGGAGAGTTTCATGAATTGTCTTGTCAGTGATTTTTACTGACAAATTTGCTCTCAGCGGAATCAGATGCAAAGATTTCAGTAGCCCATAACAGTTGTCAGTAAAAATCACTGAGAAGGCTCTTCATGAAACGCTCCCCAGAAGTCTACTTCCGAATTAGATCCAGTCCAGTCGAGTCCAGAATTATAGCCAGTCCCGTCCAGTGGTGCCCTGATTTGTTGGCCTGCAATGCAGACCTCACAACAAATTGGTTTTACAAAATATATTCAAATACATTCAAATGAAAGAGCAAGTAGTCCAGTGGAGAAACAGAGTCATTTCGACATGTTCGATGGCTTGGGATCGAATCCCACCGCCGCCACCAGTGGCAGCGGTGGCAGCGGGCGACCCCAGACCACTCATGTATTATTCCCAGGACAATGACAGTGATGACCAAATTTAAGAACAAAGGACCCAAGTATATCTTTCTACCTTCAGGCTGGGCACAAATTCCCCGGAATTTTTTTTTTTTTTAATTTCCTAACTACCCCAAGAATAGACTGTTTAGTTGTCCGGAACTACTACTCCCGGGTTTTATTGTTTGGGTGAGATATTCTAGAAGATATAGTTGTCCTAAAATCAGGGATTAGATCTCTGTCGAATTGACGGGAAGCGAAGATACACAGATATCGCTTTCCACCACGTCGCTTTCAAATTGCCGTTTCTAATTTGCAAAATGGAAATATACGACCGTAGCATTTCATGGCGTTAATGTGCAACCTATACGAGGTCCAAATATAGTCTGCATTGAATCTGTAGCTATCAACAACCAGCCTATTATCGCACCCCATCTCCTTCTTTCGCTCTCTCTCACTCTCTCTCTCTCTCCCCCTCTCTCTCTCTCACTCTTTTTCTTTCTCTCTCTCTCTCTCTCTCTCTCTCTCTCTCTCTCTCACACACACACACACACACACACACACACACACGTTTACTCACTCTCTATCTGCCTTATCTCTTTCCATCTCTTTAGCCACACATCTGCTTTTTCTCTCTCTTCCTTTTTCCATCTCTCTGGATATTTCCTCCTTTGTCTCTTTGCATCTTTCCAGCTCATCTCTCCCTCTCGCCCTCTCTTGTTCTTATCTTATCCCTTTTTCGGATATTCGAAATACTAAAAGCATAACTAGGATTCAAAGAATATTCATAAAGAATACACCACACTGGAGAATTACTCGGTGATGGGACTTATCAAATATTCATTTTCAATTAGATTCGGGATGAAATCTGGTCGTTACCTAAATAATGATCCACAATCCCCTGTCCATATAAGGAGACCGCTTGGGAAGAGGGATAACAATTTTCCTTTTTCACGGGAGGGTCGGAATAGGGGATAATTATGATTATGGTGGGCCCTATTATAATGTGACTACATATTTGCCTATATTCGTGAATAACTTACGTCGTTGTTTTCTTTTTTTATTGGTAAAATTAGGCAATAATTTATACAGGCTTGTTTTTAAGACTATAGCTTGAAGACGGTATTTTTCTCAGGGTATTTGATAGTCATAGGAAATCATTCTTTCGATTGATCAGCTGATATTATTGTAATAAAGTACATCATAGCATTTTTTTTAATCTGTGTAAGATTTTACACTCCTTTTACCTTTATATTAGGCTAAGTAGAATATGTACATTTTTCGCTTGGCCGTATACTACACTTACTTGCCAGATAATCTTTTCGGTTTTTATGTTCAAATTAAACAAAATTCTCTCATTCAAAATGCGAGTATTCGCACTACAATTAATCATCAACTGATTAAAACATATATCTGCTGTATTCGGTGATGTCTTTGAGAAGTATTTGATGAACATGGTTCATTTCATAGAAAGCTAAAGAAGTGGGATACTCTTGTTCTCTATTCATTCATCTTACTCAATGCTGCCTCTAAATAATGGATTATCAGAGTCATACATCAAGTGATATGCGGAGTACAAATCATTTTCAACCAATATGGAAGAGATTTTTATGCAGGCTCTTGATGAGGACGAGAGAGGAGGGAAAAGGGCAGGTGGAGGGGAGGAGGAGAGGAGGAGGAGGACGAGGAGAGCTAGAGGGGGACACACTGATGGGGAGCAGGTGGAGAGCATGAGGAAGAGGAGAAGGAGGAGGAGGAGGAAGAAGAAGAAGGAGAAGAAGAAGAAGGAGAAGAAGAAGAAGAAGAAGAAGAAGAAGAAGAAGAAGAAGAAGAAGAAGAAGAAGAAGAAGAAGAAGAGGAGGAGGAGGAGGAGGAGGAGGAGGAGGAGAGGAAGAAAAGGAAGAGGGAATGATGAGGTGCAGGAAAAGGAGGAAGAAAAAGGGAAGAGGGTGAAGAAAAATGGGGAATGTAGGAAGAAAAAAAAACATGAGCAACCCTCTGCGGCCCGATACGTGTTCGTAAAGGGAAAAAAAACGAACCAAAGATGATGTAAATTAAGTTTTATCATATCTTACTTTTCATTTTATTTAAAAAATATCATCGCAGAGTAATAATTATAAATACTCATAATGCCTCTAAAATTCTAGACATTCTGCGGAGTCACAATGCAGCTCACAGAACCAGGCGAATAAAGGGCTATAAAGGGAAATTCTGAAATAAATCGAAGGGGAATCTGGTGCCTGATGTTATCTTCTTCTAGTACATGCTTATTGCCCAAGAGATCATGAAATAATATATTAGCAGTTATCATCAGAATCGTCGTTGCTTCATCCTACCAATTTTCCTTGCTATTCTAATGGACGCTGGCGTAGCATGAGTCTCGAAGAATACAGTACTGTAGTACCAGGGATGAGGAATGAAGGGGGCACTGCTCATACTCTACGGAAGAAATGCAAATTAACCAGGCCATCATTAAAAGGGAGGGATTAGAATATGGCAGTATTGTCTTTTCTTAACATTTCACTCCCCCTCTAAGTTTGATGTATATTTCCCAGTTCTTATTTATTTATCTTTTTTATTTATTCATTTATCCCTTTATTCTTATCTATCTATTTATTTATCAATTTATTTATTTATCCATTTATTTATTTGTTGATTTATCTATTCATTTATCTATCCATTCATTCGTTTTGCCATTCATTTATTGATTTATTTATTCATGTATGCATTTATTGATTGATTGATTGATTGATTGATTGATTGATTGGTTTATTTATTTATGTATGTATTTTATTTATTTATTTATTTATGTATTTATTTATTTATTTATTTATTTATTTATTTATTTGGGGCCTTTGATTGGGGGCACTTGCCTTTTCGCGCCCCATGTACTGCGCCACTGTTAATGGATATTATTGATGAATTACTAGAAAGTGATTCTGCAGTGGATGAAGCTCGATCCCTACTGGCTTTATTCTAATCATAGTTTTATAATAATTCTTCTGTGTTGAGCCAGAAGGGTGTTAAGTCTATGTAAAATGATATGAGTTAACGCCCTCCTGGCTCTGAAGAGACGAATTGTGAATATCGAAAAAAGCAATGACCTTCATGTCCTCGTATGCCTGGGTAATGCATGGTTGATATAATAAGGTAATTGAAAATCATAATTATCTACATCACGGACTCAGTGTCAGACCGCACTTTAAAGTGGCAGTATACATGGTATAGCACAATAGCTAAAACATAATGGTGTGGTATTTTGCTTGTTTGTTTCTTTGTTGTTCTTTATAATATACTCTTCAAGTTATATTAATTGCATCATACAGGCCTACATGTGCCATAAATTCAGTTGCTACGTTTTATCACTATTTTCACTATTTTCATCATTATTATTGTTATTAATATTATCATCATCATAATCATCATCATCACTATCATCACCATCAGCATCATCATTTAATTATTATCATTATTAACGTCGTTATTAACATCATCATCATCACTGCTGCAACGTACTATTTGTATCCATGCTCCTTCGACACTTAACCCACACTACATCCAAATCTTCCAACCTCCGAGCCGACGAAGGAGATATACCTGCACACCGGCCTGCATCTCGTTGCCCATCTCTCATGGAAGTCGTGGAAGTGGGTCAATGGAGGATGCGTTCACGCCCACTCGTTCTGTCGAGGTTCCTGGCATGCCCGGAGTGACCATATGTTACGAATTCCACCGCATACTGCTCCAGCTAGTTAATAACTCCTTGCAATAGCATCCAGTTTGCTTTGAACTGGGTGTGTTGATGATGATGGTGGTGGTGGTGGTGGTGATGATGATGATGATGATGATGATGATGATGATGATGATGATGATGGTGATGATGATGAGGATGATGAGGAGGAGGAGGAGGAGGAGGAACTACGAATAGTACCTCCTTGATTGGGGAGGTGGTGTGATGGTGGTGGTGGAGGTGATGGTGGTGGTGGTGGTGGAGGAGGTGGTGGTGGTATTGGTGGTGGTGGTGATGATGATGATGGTGATGATGATGATGGTCGTTTTGGTTGTAGGCCTAATGATGATGGTCATATTGATGATATGACCTTCTGGACCTTCTGCTGGTTAAGAGCAATTGAAGAGTTTGAAAAAGTGGCAGCAGTCTTGCATTTCACATTTGTCTGGATTTGGTGATGATAAGCATGATGATGATGGTGATGATGATGATGATTTTGATGACGACGATGCTGCTGCTGCTGCTGCTGCTGCTACCGATAGTGTTAATAATGATGATATTGTGGAGGTGGTGGTAGGGATGAATCGGATGATGGTGATCGTGGTCTTGACGATGATGCTAACGATGATGGTAATGAGGAGAGTGACGATGATGATTATGTTAATGGTGTAGATTATTGTGGTATACTGATGCTGATGCTCGTGCTTGTCATGCTGGTGGTGGTGATGTTGGTAATGATGTTGTTGAGGTGGTTATAATGCATGGTGATTGTAATGATTAAGATGATTATAATGGTGGTGGTGGTGGTGGTGATGGTAATGTTCGTGTTCTAAACGTGATGATGTTGATGACGATGAGGAGAAGGACGGCGATGAGGAAATGCAGGAAGATGGTGATGATGGTGGTGTTAATGATAGATAGATAGATAGATAGATAGATAGATAGATAGATAGATAGATAGATAGATAGATAAATAGATAGATAGATAGATAGATAGATAGATAGATAGATAGATAGATAGATAGATAGATATCTTTCTTCCCACATGTTACATACAACTTTGCATACGATCAGTGTTATATATTACAATGCAAACAAAATCACAACAACCGTATAATGAAGTGGATTAAAAGAAAGATGAGGAGACCTTGGTAAAAGCAGAGCTTGTAAGGTGTAAGGGGAGATGTTTGTGATGGTGGTGGGAATAATTTTATTTCACTTGGCAGCTGAAAGAGCGAGCCATAAATACAGGCAATCACACGCAACATCCGATGGCATGTTAACTGAGCATGAATGCCCTTCCAATGAACACTGGCTCACTGCCTTGGTTTCGAACCCTGGATCCCCTGGTGAAGAGTGTACTATACCTAGTAGCTAGAAGACTATGTAGACAGGGTTCGTTTAAGAGAAGAAGCACTACTTCAATCAGTTTTAATTATATTGATTCAACATTCATCTATATCCATGTACAATTCATTTCCTTATTCTTAAAATAGCCCTATAATCATGATAATCCTGTCACACAACACCACAGCACCTCTTGTATACGAGAAAAACTCGGTGCGTATTAAATTTGTTTTAGCGACTTTTTCAATTAATAACTGCGGGCTAACACCATATGCTTGGTACTTGTAGTATTAATGTTTGCATTCATTTCCTATAAAATGTCTCTCTCTCTCTCTCTCTCTCTCTCTCTCTCTCTCTCTCTCTCTCTCTCTCTCTCTCTCTCTCTCTTTCACTCTCTCTTTCTCTAAGAATAAAAAGTAGAGATGAATTTAGGTTAATAAGGTGAAGAATATATATATATATATATATATATATATATATATATATATATATATGCTCTGATGTATAGGAATGGTATTTTGAGGAATGTACGTGGATTCTCTTTTATTCTGCTGCCATATGGTGTCTTTAAATCACCTTAAAATGATGGACCCAACAGGCAGTCAGAACTGTTATAAAAATATTAAGGTCCCTAGATATTCTCTCTCTCTCTCTCTCTCTCTCACCTTTCACCCATTTCTCATCCGGGCCTCTTTCTCTCTCTTTTCCATCTGCATCTCCCTTTCTCTCCCCCCCCCCCTCTTTCTCAAAAATTCCTCTGTCTCTCTTATTCTCTAAACTCACTCTCTCTTCTTCCTTCTCTCCCTCCTCCCTCTGACTCTGTCATTCTTTTCCCCTTCTACTAGCTCTTCTACTGGAAAGTCCCCCCCCCCTTTACTCAGCATTAGTCTTCTATCTTTTCCCCCATCTCCATGCTGATTACGCGCCATGCATCCAAGCTGCTATAGGCATAAAATCACTTTGACGTCATCACCTTCTGGAAGTTCTGGTTGCCATGGCAGCGATCCGGGATACCGTCATTTGGGCTTCCCTCGTCACTATGGTGACAAAGGCGGTCGTTAATGAATCACAATGAAAATTTAACGCAAACCTAAGATTTTTTTTCACGCATTTACTTTAATCAAACAGTTGAACAGAATCTGATGATCATATTAAGTCCTTCGATACATTTTCAAAAATTATTTTTATTGTTATTATTATTATTTCCCAGTACTCCTCTTCTCTCTCAATTTCTCCTCTTTCTCTCCAATTTTTTCAGTATTCATCGCACTGATCATCTTTTTCTCCTCCATAATTATTCAGTGCACAACATTATTATGAAATACGAGATGGCTCGGAAAAGAGCTTGGAGAATTGATCTTGAAATTGGAGGAAGGTTATTGAAGTTTTTTAAACCAATGTTATGCGCTAAAGTGCCCTTTCATTCGATTAGGCATCAATCCCCAGTTGGAAGTTTCTCCACAAATATAGTTTCATTTGTTTCTACCCTCTTTTAATCTTCTTCCCGTAGTGGGGGAGGGGGAGGGGTGGGGTTGGTGAACCCTTCCTTTCCCTCGCTTTGATCCAAGCTGTGTCGCTTTGATCCAAGCTGTGTAGGCTAGCTATAACTCGTTTTGATTGACAATGACTGAGGCTTGATGGTTATCGATCGCTATCCGTTGAGTGAATGACTGATTGATTGAAAGATAGATTGACTTATTTGTTAATTGACGGAATGGCTGTTATTATGTTCCCCGACCAAGCAGATTTTTAATTCATTTTTTCATCTATTTATTCATTTATCTAAATTTATTTATTGTGTTTTTTGTTTGCCGTTGGATGTTTATTTATTTATTCATGTATTCATTCATTTATTCATTTATTTGTGTATCTATTTATTTATTTATTTATTTATTTATTTATTTATTTATTTATTCATTCATTCTTTCATTAGTGTTTAGCTGTCCAATCATTTATTTCTTTATTCATTTATTCATTTTGTTTATCGATCTGTCTGTTTTCACTTCATTTATTACATTTACAGTAAAATATTTGCTTGCTATGTTCCAGTTGCATAGTCGGGGGTCCCTCAACCCCCCCCCCCCCCCCTCCCCTTCCCAATCATCGGTTATCACTTTAAGTGTTTTATCAGATTTACCAAAATTCATGTACATACGCCTCCTATAGCTCCAATTTGCACTTCTTTGTATTGATGTTTACGTGGTAGTGGTACGAGTTGGCGATTGCGGGAATCCGTAGTGTTTGTCTTTGAAATTGTTGGTGTGTTCCACGTACCATCATGAAAATTCCGGCAGTTTTGGATTCGTAAGTTATAGAGTAACACCTTTCAGTGTAGAAATTAACTAGGGCAGTATGACGTCTATTGTATTCGACCGATTATTTTACGCATTTAGTTGAAGTAGATCTAGAGTCTACGCGATGCCGCCGCGCCCGCGGCGCCGGAAGACTGGGCCTATATTTGCTGGACCTGAGCTGCGCCCCTTGCTTGGCTTGCCCTCGAGCTAGGGCAACCCGCGGCCAGCCGCTGATCCCCGAATACCGGGGCCGGGGAAGAACATTTTACTTACAGGGCTGCGTTTCATGAAACCGTCATAAGTCTTAACTTCTTGGACATCCCATTGAAACGAGTGTTGTAGAATTAACACGCGTTTCTATGGGATGTCCATGAACTTAGAGTCTAGACTTATGACGGTTTCGTGAAACGCAACCCTGGTATACAATTTTGATGACAGTCATCATCTCTCGAAAAGAGGAATTCTAGACCCTTGTCGGCAGGTTCAGTTTTTTTCAGAACGGACGCAAAACAATGCAAAATTTGCCGATTTTTCATTAATAATTTCACAATTCCTTCCCAAATTTTGAAGAGAGGTTATCACCCAGGCCAGGGTAATTTTAGGTTGCTTTTTCCGTTGGTGCTATCAGATTTTCACAATCTTTTCTAGTTTTTGAGATATGGCCCTGTGGCTGTGCGCGAACTTTGGACTTGCGCGAAGTTAGGTCACACGACCATATAGGCATGATAGGTCTATACAATGCTACTATCTTAACGCTATTTACTCTCCATGGAGCCTAACGTTAGCACATTTGGTATCCTGTACGTAGAGGTCGTAGTACGAGATCCGTTAGTTTTAAATCCCCCTAAAAAATCTCTTTCCCTTTGGCCAATGCAATGGTACCGTGGAGCTTGTAACTATGTCTACGTCCACACAGGGCTACAGTGGTATGCTGAGCTGTGCAAATTTATATGACATGCTGCCCTGTATAGTAAAAGATTGAAATCACTAAAATGATTAACAAATTCATATAAAATATTTGTTTTTTACACCTAGGATAATAAAATATCCTATTTCCATTCCATTCCTCCAACTGGATGTAAATTATCTTGATCAAGTGAATTTTGAAAAATATTTTTCTGATCACTGGTGACACAGCTCTTGCTCCTCTGTCTCAAAAAAATCATTGGTGGAACACTACTTTCCTATTGTCAGCAATTTGCATGCTACAGCACGTCTGTTGTGCGTGGTTAGTATAACTGGGCACTAGTGTGAGTGGTCTATGACTCTGTGTCTAACATTGTCGTTAGATTCAATTTGAAAGCTCCTCCGATACAATTTTTAAAAAATTTATGTCTTTAGATAATAAAAATTAATGAAAACTGTCTAAGAGAGTGTGAAAAACTCACCAATGTTGTTGTTGACATCTGACATCTTTTGTAAAGTAGATTGAAAAATGGCACCAGTGGGAGTATAAGCAGTTTATGCTAGCGATACAGCGGACATGGTAAAAAGTCATTTACATTGCAGTGCACCGGCAGGTGGTTTTCCAAAATTTTCGCTAATGTTACCAAAAATTACGTAAAAACACCTGCCGGTACAATTTGGCTAATCTGGCTAATTCTGTAATGAGTGTTTTGATAATGAATGATGAAAAATGTCCTGTTTGCCTATATGTCAGACCCGACGTTGTGCAGCATCGGACAAGGACACACAAAATCTTTGTGAACCTGTTTGGTATTCCGGGAGGTAATTGCGCTTTGCATGCATAGACTTTATGTGCGAGAGGTCAAACTTTCGGTTGACCCTCAGCAGAGAGAATAGAATTTCCGAGAGCACATGAAGCAATAAATCATTGTTTTTTGGTGAGTTTTAAGTTGTCAAAATGAATACACAAATTTTAAAAATAATCAAATATTCAATTTTAAGATGATGTCACTTTTGTAGCTGAGCTGAGCTGAATTCAGCTTCATCGCATACGTGATGTTGTTGCACTTTTTGTCATGAGTTCAAAACATTTGACTATGCCTGCATAGCTATGTGTATAGCTACTGTAGTTTGCCTATAAACATGCTGGAAAAAAATTCTTTCTTGACTCCTATGAAGTTGTAGAACAAGCTAAAAAGCCCCCTTCATATTGAAATCTTATCCATCTTTGAATTAATTCATGAAATCTACCGGTATGAGTTCGTCTATTATGTTGAGATTAGTCTATTGCTCTATTGGCTCAAACAGTTTACTCGAAGCAGTTTGATTATTTGATATTATTATTTAATTGTCCCATATATACATTTATTACTCTGTGGAGCAGAGCACTTTTTTACTGGAAGGAAAGAGCACTCATTTTATTGTTTAACCACTGAAGGTGGAGCAAGATAAGGATCCTTAGCGGGATCTGTCCTCCGTAACACTTATAAAACTTGAATAACTTTGCGACCATTTTCCTGATTAGAACCAAACTTGGATGGTAGATGCTCTATAGGGACCTCAATATAATTTGGGGTTAGAGATCATGTATGTAGGTCAAAGGTCAAATGAGGTCAAATGTAAACATTTTCTACTGGGGTTAGTAACTTTTGAACAACTAGCCCATTTGTAACCAAACTTGATGGTAGATGCTCGATAGGGACCTGAATTTAATTTGGGGGTCAAAGCCGAAGGTTGTGTATGTAGGTCATAGGTCAAATGAGTATAAAACTTGAATAAGTTGGCGACAGTTTGCCCGTTTGGAACCAAACTTGGATGGTACATGTAGATGCTCTACAGGGACCTCGGTGTATTTTGGGGGTCAAAGTTCAAATTAGTTTGCAAATGTTAACATTTTCTGCTGAGGTTAGTAACTTTTGAACCATTATCACTAAACAAGAACTGTTCGGCTTTTTTAATGGTACATGCCTTACAGTGATCTTAATGTTATTTAGGGGTCAAAGGTCCTGTATGTACGTAGGTCAAATGTTATTTACCTGCAAGATTCTACTGGGTCAGTAACTTTTGATCCATAAGCCTTTTTGTAACCTCACTTAGATGGTAGATGGCTTACAGGGACCCCAATATTAGTTGTGGTCAAAGGTCATGTTTGTAGGTCAGAGGTCAAATGCGGTCATATTACAATTACAAATGTTTGCACACAGATGTGGCGACACCCACATTATGGCTATTGCCTTGTTTAATTAAAGGAGAATGCAACCCAAGCATCATTGTGCTCTTAGTGAATAAAGATTACCAAGAAGAGTAAACAGTGAAAGTTTAAGCAAAATCGGGCAATCTGTTCAAGAGTTATGAATTTGAAAGTTCCAGTAAGTCCCTATTATAAGGATCCTTGAGTTTCAACTTTGCCAGCATCTGTGATGTCATCGTGGACAAGTCTCAATTCATTTTGTACACAGTTTTTCAATAAAATTGATTTATATGCAATTTCAAGTCAGGAATTGATACAATTCTTCCAAATATGCTTGCAGAATTGATATAGCCATGTCATACTCAAACAATAAATCAAAAGAGCTTTTATTTCTCTTGAAAATAAAGAAAATGTTGAATTCTGTGTACAAAATGAATGGAGAGTTGTCCACGATGACATCATGGATGCTGGCAAACCTGCCAATTTAAGGATCATTATAAGGATTAAGTTAAACTTTCAAAGTTCATAACTCTTGAACAGGTTGTCCGATTTTGCTCAAACTTTCACTGTTTACTCTTCTTGTTTTTCTTCATTCACTGGAAGCACACTGATGTCTGGGTTGTATTCTCCTTTAAGTTTCTCCAAAGAATGCATTATATATATATATATATTTTGTTTTGTTTTGTTTTTTCAGGTCGGTACAGATGCGCCTTTATACCTTGAGCAAGAGGCAGTTTGTCCTAGTCTTCATCTGTTTTTTCATGGCTTTCGGCATCTCATTACTAATAGGCATAGCAGGTAAGGAAAAATGGTTTTGTGTATCTAATTTGTGTATCTAAAGACCACCACACATTATACAATCCAGCTGCGACCAAATTATTGAAGAAATCGCATTTGACATTGAATAGGAGCAAACAAAAATATCCTTACTGAGGTTCTGAAAATGGATACCAATACTGAAATCAAAATTTTGGTTTATTATAAACCTGGAATAATGAAATAAATCCCAAATTGGTCTCAAGATTATAAACAATTACAAGACTGCTCTACAATTGATATTGCTCTACAATTGATATTACTTTTCTCCTACAATGAGACTTGCAGTCACTTGGGATTTTTATGTTGGATTATACAGTTATTCAAAACTTGATCTTCAAGATCTTAAAATGCTAATATCAAATTCTATAAGAAAAAAGATTTCCAAATAAGATCCCAGACAGATAATGTGCAGTGGGTTTAACTGTTCTTTTGCATTTCAAGTCAAATAACTGTTAACCCGTTGAGCCCTATGCCCGAGATGACTCTGGCTAGGGTCTATGGGAAATGTGTATCTTACTGAAATCAAATCGTGTTCAACGGGTTAACAGTTTTTGTTATGTTGACAAACATTCCACTGTGCCATGAAATTTGTACTTTTTCTCTCAAAGAATGTGAAAAGGAAATTTTTAACAAAAAGGACTTCACTGACGTGTAACCCCCTCATAATCAAGCCTTTGAACTTTCTGTCATGGTATTTAACCCATTCGTGACAGGAATTATTTGAAGCCTAATTTGATCAGCTTTTTTTCTTCAAATTGGCAACACCAACATTTTTTATTTTATTGCTACATTTTTCTTATAAAACATTATGTATCTGAAATAAAAATAAATTGACAAAAAGTATGATAAGAGGTCAAAAAGTTGCCAATTTGCAGGAGAAAAGAGTGATTTTAAACTTTCTATCACATTGCCAATTTAAGGATTTTAATGCTTATTTTCCTTTTAAAAATTTTCAGCATCAAACAACAAATATTGACGCAACCAAAATGGGCACAGTTTGTGTAGAATTTTTTGCTCTTTCTGCTCATGTATTTGGTATGATTTTTAGAGCTTTGCATCAAAAGTTATTAGGCCAAACCACAAAATGTGGACCTATGTCACGAATGGGTTAATGCGTGAATGGGTGATCAAATATAATTCGCCAACTGCAGTTTCGCTTGACCTTTTAAAAAGTCATTAAAAATTGAATCTTGATTTCATTTTGGGGTTGTTTCATTTTTTTATTTCTAAATATATATAAATAAAAATAATATTCAAATTCTTTTGAAATACAAGTTGCAGTGGTGTCAACCATCATTTTGAACACATGTAAGGCACACATAATTGCGCATTTACATTGTATGTCTACTCTCTGTCTGTCAAGTTTATTGTATGTTGTATGATTTCCTTTTATATTTGCGTCACTTTGGCCATGTATGGAATGTAAACCCTTCAAAACTAAGGAGGAAACTCTCAGAAGCACTTAGCTTCTGTGCCTGACCAATATACAACATATTATGGTTTGTTATCAGCTGAAATCTTTATATATGCATTCCTCTGAAAAAGCATGCATTTTAGACATTATACTCCTCTCTCTCTCTCTCTCTCTCTCTCTCTCTCTCTCTTTCTTTCTCTCTCTTTCTCTCTAATCTCTGTCTCTCATCAGTTTAAGAAAATAAGCAGATATATTTTTTATCCAGATGTTCCTTACAAGAGTCTAGAATTTTATTTGCTTTTACACTGTACATGTAATAGCACCTCAAAAACATGCACAGTGGAGAGTTTTTGAGACACAAAATTGTGTTTTCAAAAGCTTCCAATATCCGTAGGAAGTCAGTCTATTGAATGCTGTATTTGTTGTAAGCAGACGGATACATGTAGAATGAGTAAATGATGAATGTTTGCTTTGGAATCTGAACCCACTCCATTTCCTGAATGGCCCAAGGCAAACTTGAATGTTTTGTAAATTGATTTCATGCTTCAATGGTATGAAGCATGTTGGAAAATATTGTCGGACTCTTCGTATAATTCCATAATTATAATAATAGCATTTGATCATAATTTTAAATGATGAATTTTATCAATTATCATACCAAAAGTGTTTTGTGATTTTAGAAGTTTCACTATATTGTTGTTTTGACATTCCTCCTCTTTTTATTAATCTTTGTTTTGAAGGTCCTAATATCCAAGCTTATGAACTGCAGAAGATGGGTGAAAATTTGCCGGTAAGTTTGACAAATATCGTGTTGTTTCTCTGTAAAAAAAAAAAAATTTAACAAGAAATAGACCTAAACAACTAAGCAGTATGGCAGTATTGGGAACCAAGTAAGAGGCTGAAATACAAGAAATGAATGACTGAGCAATAATAAAGCAATTTTGAACGTGAAAAGGTTTTTAATAATTCTGAAAATAAATGCAATTCGTGAATCAAAGTGGAATACCGTATGAGAAGTGAAAATAGGGTCTTTAAACCAAGAAGGAAAATGAGAAGACCTAGGTAATTCTCACAGAACTTTTTTTATGAATCTGAAATATTCAGATTGAGGCACTAAATGCACATGTACATGTATGTGGAAAAATGAACCTGATTTGTAGTTTCTAAAGAATTCAAACAAACAAATTGTTTGTTTGAATTACACATGTAAGCATAGTTTTCGCAGACAGCAAACATTTTGCAAAGGATGCGAATGTCAAAAAAATGGCAAGATACAATCGCATTTTATGCACAGAAGTTTGCCAAACTTGCGCAGAGGTTCGGAAGCATCATCAAAAGTTTGCAGGAAGTTGGAAACCTTCACAAGAAATTTCAAACTTTTTGAAATTCTGCAGAATTAAAAATGAATAATTGGCGACGGTTCCGAACCCCCTGGCCTGCTCAGGTTTTAAAACTCTCGGAGAATAAAATGTGAATGTTGGACTTTGACATGTTTCCGACATTCACATCCTTTGCAAAATGTTCGCATGCCATTGCCTGTGAAAACTATGCTTAAATAGCATTACAAACCTAATGAAAAACGAACATTCCCAAACAGTAGTGCCCCTCCGTAGAGGGTCTGTCCAAGAGTCTTGACATTCTCAAGGAGCAGGGCAGAAGAGGTGCCTAAAAACCAAGTACTATGCTACATACATACATTAGCTTGAAGATGGTGGATGAAGCGATTCTGTTACCCACTTGGACTTTATTTCCATAAATTGTCAATGTTACCCTACGTGTACAATGTACATACATTAGATATGCTTTGCAACCTGGGCTTAAATATATTCACATACGGTATGAAGCAGCAGGCCTTGTAGCAAACCCCACATTGTGTTTTTTTTTCGTCTTTTTTTGTTTTGTTTTGGGTACTTAAATCAAGGGTATTTTGAAGAGGTGAAAATATACCACTGGGGCAAAATTTACCCTTTGTGCCTCCTGGCGGCAAAAAGTTATGGACCAGTCTAATTCTTATAAAGTTGGTATAGAATATGATATGAGGAGAAGCGTCTGTGCCGTGTTGGGCAAAAACCTCTATGAATAGAGCATGGACTGATATTTGACATGTAGTGCACATCTAGTTACAGGCACTGCCATTTACTCTGCCAAGAAAAAAACGCAGGAGTTTGCGGCTGTCATGAAAGGGATACTGTGTGTATGAACGATATTCCACAATAAATTTGTGCACATTTTAGTCATTATTCCATGGTGCATTATTCTGTTTATTAAATCATACAGAGCATAACTGCATGTAGGGTTTGTAAGAAGAAAAAAATTGCTAAAGTACTTACAGTTATAAGTTGCATTTTGATTTTCTAAATAAAGTGAAACCTGTATATAAAGACTGCACAGGGGAGACAAGAAAAGCAGTCTTTATGAGCAGGTGGTCTTTTCTTACTTATATGTATGGTTGCTAAAGCAGGTTTGACTGTGTCAGTATTTACTTCTGCATTAAACCCATTTAAAAAGACATTGTAAAATAATGATATTTATACTGCGCAACAGGGTGCTCAAGGCACTTACAATGAATTATCATAAACAATGAATTATCATAAACATTATTATTACCCCACCAGTGCCAGGTAGCCATTTAAACACACCTGGACAGAGTGCAGTAAAGGTGGATTAAATGTCTTGCTGAAGGACATAAGAAGCCAGGCATGAGTGGGAATCAAACGCACAACCCTTTGAGAGTGTGCGCTCTTACCAACTTTGCCACAACACCTCCCTAAATTTAAATCTTGTACATGTTTGTAACTCATCACTGTCCTCTCTGTTTATGGTGTACATTCAATTTATGTTCTACTCTTTTTGTAAAAGACACAAACACCTTAAAAGTTAACCCATAGAGGTATAACGTCTCCTTTAGGAGACGCTTTTGCAGTATCTGTTGGTCCAGAATGCTGGGCATTACATGTCATACATGAGCAGAATGAGAAAAAATCACTGAAAAATTTGAGTCCATTCCCAATGCCGTATGGTGTGGCGTTCTTGAACAAGAGCAGTTAAATTTTAACTGATCATTGAACTCTCTAAATTGGCAACACAGTGAATAATATATAATCACTATTTCCATGTTCAAATTGGCAATTTATGATTAAATTTTACAGTTATAATTCATTTTGGTCCATGTTATATCCAAATTTATTTTTTCCTAACTATCATATATGGAAAAAATAAATGTTGTTGCCAACTTAAGGATTAAAGATGATTAATTTAGACCTCCAGAAAGCTCTGTACTGCTATGGGTTAATACATGCGCCCTTCCACGAACAAACTCACTTAATTTTCTGACTGGTACAGCATGTGTAACAGTCAGGGTGATATGTGTGGTAGCCTCCAAGAATAGATTTACACAGGGAATGCAAATACACATTGCAAGCTGACATTTACTGTTTGAAGTGCCTACAGGGAGGTGATCTGTTTTATCGGATTGGTTGATGGGGCATTTTTGGTCATGGAGGAAGCTACATGCAGTAGGAATGAGTGCTTTAGTTTCCATTTGCAGTCAGGGAAGAGCTTGTGAAAAATAAATCAAACACTGCCAAAATAGAACATTTTCTTTTTTAGTATTACAGAGTATTATATGGTCATGTCTGGTATTCATGAGATGAAAATAATATTACTTCAGGAATGATATGCTGTTCTAATTGCATTTATGTTTCTGATTTTGCAAAGATTGATCGCAAAACTTGTCTCATTTTCAGAAAGACAGATTTACAGTATGTCCTTCTGGGCTGAGTCCGCTTACTCGAGTTTATGTGGTAAACCATGTTAGGTTAAATGGTGTTGCAAAATGAAGTGTTACATACACCCCTACATTTCTGTAGATCTTATTGGCACACAGATACATGTAGATACGTATATTTCTTCTCACTCCCAGATTTTTATACACTTGCACCTGTATGATAGGATCTATTTTGCTGGTTTCATATCCTGTGTGAGGATGGCATGAATGTACCCAAAATTTGATGAATTGGGCCTTGAAACATTCACAATTAATTATATGTACATGTAGGTGCCTCAAGGGAACGCATCTGTTTTGAGAATGTTAATGATGAATTGTGGTTATGGAAGAAGATACATGCAACATCAATGAGGTCTTCCTGATTCTGATGAGAGCAGGTACATGTAGCTCCCAAGGGCTTGTCACATATCAAGGGTGTGATCACGATGATGATAAAAAAGCCTGTCAAAATTATTCACACAATTTCATGCTAATGAGCTTTCAGCATCAAATTTCCTAAATGTGATAACTTTTTACATTTAGCACATTTTCTAGATATACATATATCACTATAATTGTCACCTCTGACTTTGATGCATTATGTCACCAGATAAACCAGAAGATTGATTCAGATTAATTTTTTTTTCCAAAAGATAGAGATTTTATGAATGATTGAAATCAGTGTTAATTTTTCCTTCCAGCAGTTCTACATAAAATTTGACTAAATCTGTTTCAGGAGACAGATTTGGAACTTTTTTGCAGGTACATGTACATGTAGCTATCCATATCAATTTGATTTGAGACTATACATTAACCATGGAGAGACAGGCAAAGAATTCATGCCTCTACACCAATAACTAGGCCTCATGCATCGGGCTGACTGCATGATTGAGGTCTGAAATGTACGCTGGCAGACAATGAGTACACCTGCTAGTCAATGGACTGAGTTCCATCTAGGATGTTTGGAAGGCGCATGATGTACAGTATGCATTTCAATGATGTCAATCTCAGTGTTTCATTGTCAGAGCCCTCTATTTGGACAGAAATCAATATTGGCCATTGTGGTGCAGTGATGCAAGTGTCACAGTACTGTTGGATTTGTGGCAATTTTCTACCTGCTCAGCAGAGGATAAATACATTTAAATGCAAGAGTTTAAATACAAGGGCTTTTTAATAGTCTAATAATCATGTACTATGAATTTTAAGAGTTCATATACAACCAATGAATAAGCAAATCTGTTTTCAGTGTCTTTTTTCCTCTTTATGATTTTTATGTAATTTTTTAAAAGAATAAAGGGACCAATTACCCTATTCTACTGGACCTCATGTTAATGTGTCTGCATGTTACACTGTAAGCCGTAGAACCACTTCTGTGAATGTATGGATCATAAGAGCGCGACTTCACTAAATACTCTAATGGCATTGAACTTGAGGATAATGCAGTTTTTATTACTCTAACTACCTAACACATATACACATAGAGACAACTGTTTCGCCTGGGACATTGGGTAATTTGAAGTAAACATGTACTGGTACTAGTACATGTAGACTGCAGTGTATGACTGTATTGTTACACTCACTGTCAGTCAGGGCCGGCCTATCACCCTTGCATGTCCTGTCAGTATGCAGGGCTCCGTACTAACTTTTAAGCTTTCCAAGGCAGATTCGTTTACAGTCCTTGACTGCTTTGGTGCATTGTATTCTGATTCAAAATGATTACAAACATATGCATTATTTTAAGATTTTTATGGATTTCAAGCAAATATTTTTGGGGGGGGTGTTTTTTTTTTTTTTTTTTTTTTTTTTTTTTTTTAATGACCCTTTGCTACTAGTATCCAATTACTGAAAATCCAGGAAAAGTTGAAAATCTGATTCAAATCCCCAAAGCATTACTTTACAATCAGTATTGTTGTAAAAAATGTCATAAAACTTTAAAAATTTACTTCCTTCATATTTGAAATATATTTGGTCATTACCAGTAAAATGTGTCCTTTAATTTTTTTCTTTTTGGTTGATTTTGTTTTCAATCAAGTATATAGTGTACATCATTAATCATGGTCTTGAGTTTTCTTTCCTTTCTCTTCACAGAATGGTCCTTTTGAGTTGACGTCACCTATCCTGAACAAGTTCAATAAATCTTTATGGCTTACAACAGTAATAGAAGTGGATGATGCAGCAGGTAAGAGAGCTCTCCTTCTCTACCTAAAGAACCTAAAGAAGAGGGATCTTATAGAAAGCATTGCCAAAATATCTGTTATGCGGTATGTTATGTTGTTTTGCAGTATGACTTATCACTCCTGGTGTCAATCCCATAAAAAATGTAGAGCTCCTGAAATTGTGGTAATCCATATATTAATGGATTAGCACAATTTCAGGAGCTCTACATATATATATATAAAATTTTGTTTGCATTTATCTTGTCATTAAACTGTATACACTGAGGAAGGCCCGAGGCGGGCCGAAAATTCTGAACAATAAAAGCTAATGTTGGATTTACACATGGCGTACCTTCGACTCTTTTTGAAGTTATTACTGTCTACATTATATATATATATATATATATATATATATATATCCATCATCCTTTTCTGTTGCCTTATTACAGCTGAAACGTTTCAGAAGCCGTTCAACGTCAGTATCATGCTACGGGGAGTGGCCCAAGATAGCAGTCAAGCCAAACTAAATGCAGCTCCTTACAACAGGACAAGGAAACTCAGCTGTGAAAAGGTGATGATTCAATGCATTTTGAACCGATATTCCTACACCAGCATTTGCTCTGGCAATGTGTACTCCTTGCTATTTCAATTCAATTCAATTCAATTCAATTCAATAGTTTTATTCATATTCTCATCGCGACAATGAATACTGTCGAATTGCGAAAATATTTACAGAGTAAAAATAACAAAAAGCATCCATATATAAATTCAAATGCATATGTAAAAGACATAATGTTTACGATGAACTGTACATGTAGTATGAATGACATTAAAATAACAAATTATGATAATACAGACGAATTGAAATATAATTATTGCACCAATAAGTTTTATGTTAAATTTAGAAGAAGTGTACTCCTTGCTATATTAAATTTAAACTTTTGACTAATGTTAAAGTTCCATTCTTTATATGGTGTATCATACCATCATTTGCAAAAGTTTAAGATCACCCTTCCGAAATGTAATAACTCAAGTAAAAAAAAAACGTTAAAACATTTTTATTTTTCAGACATACATTTATTTTCAACGCATTCATACATGTATGGACTTATGCCATTACTCCTGTGCTACTGACCACTGTAGTAAGCATGTTATGTAATCATTCATTGAGAAAAAAAGAATTTTTTCCAAATCATTGAAATACCCACAAATTCCAAGTTGGTCTTAAATATTTGCAAATGATGGTATTATTATCATGAAATGTTTCTTTTCTACATAATTTTCACTACTTTTCATTGAACTTGTCAAATATGGTTGTTTTTTCAAGCATTTTTAAACAAATGAAAAGTTGCAATTGAAATAAAAAGTACTTTCAAAGTAAACCATACTGTCCGATATATTATTATGTATGTTGTATTCAATTAGCAATGCATTTGTATTACTATGCTCTATTTCTTAATGCATGATTTCCAGGGCCTCTGTACTGAGCTGCTACTACTTCATTTGACTACCTTGAAGTATTCAACATACATTGTCACTGTAACCTTCCAAGGACTTGAAAAACTTCATGTATCTGCAGTAAATTTTTATGTAAGTAGCTTTGGGGTCTATCGATTACTTTCCTTTTTTTTTTCTTAATACCAGGTAGTTGATTTTAGGATGTAAAGTTTCAAAGACTGTTCACATGTATGACTTGGGCCCTGTTTCTAAAAACCTAACAACTGCCACATTTCTATGACCAATTTGCTCTCAGGCAATCAGATGCAAGGATTTCAGTAGCTTATAACAGTTATTGCAACTTGTTATTGATAACAAGTATTATGAAACAAGGCCCATGTTTCATGATAATGAGTATGCTTCATAAACAACTATTATAGGGAAAAATTGATTAATTTTTTTCTGGGGCTCCTTTTTGAGCCCACTCACCCAAATTTTCTACACTGTATTACAGTTTACATTGGACCCTAAGAAAATTTCAGGGGCTCATTTTTAGTTTTTCCAGGACTCTTTTTGGCATTTCAGGGGCGAATTTGCCCCGAGCCCTCGTGAATCTTTTTCCCTGAACTATTACATACATCAAAGAGTTTGTGATATCTACTTGCAATGCGATCAGTGAACATATTTCAGTATGATAAGAATTTAACTGAATCGGAGTGTCATCTTTCTTAAATACATTGAAATCATCTCAAATAGATTTTTGGAATCTTTACCATACGAATACTCATTATGAGATAAGGAGCTTAAAGGCATTGGTTAACATTGTTATGATTTAAAAAAATATTGTTTTGTTACTTGAAAATGGGATAAACATAAGGGTTATAGTGTAAAAATACCAGTCTGAAAGTTTCAAAGTATAATATCCACAGGAAGTATGTTTAAATATCAAAAATGTGAACCAATGTTTGAAAAATATACGAGAGTCGGTTGCACAGAATAGACATAAGGAGTGCGCATGCGCGTATGACTCACCTTTACCGTACTGTGTGCATTGGCGTATCACGCGGCGGGAGGCACATAACGGCATTTTCAAATTCAAGCAAAGCGGTCCTCTTAGTGAGTGTCTCGTGAGACGAAGGATAATAAAATTGCCGTTTGCGTCTAACTTACACTTTTTCATTCCAAATTATGGTTGATTTCAGGGTTTTTGAGGACAAATACAAGTACTCAAAAACATGTTTCATCTTAGTTTGAGAATTTTTTAAATCAGCTGCTCACAAAGTTAGCCAATGCCTTTAACTCATGGGACTTGTAATGTAGTTTGATTCATAATTCCCTGTGGATTGTATGATACACATACACAGTATTTGTGCCATGAGCAGACTATGGTGGTCCAGCGTATGTGCCATTAACCGACTAAAGCGGCTGATGAGTTCTAATCCGTGTGTAAGAAAATTAGACTAAGATTCAAGAGTGGGATTAATCGGATCTTTGTTTTCCTTGTACTTTCACTATGCAGTTTCGAACCTATAATCCGGCCTTTTCCAACATGGTAATCTGGTTTAGATTTGTGTTCCTCGTGATCACATTTATCATAACGGTGAGTCACCTACTAATCCATGGGCTTTCACTTTTACATCCTCAAATTGGCAACAATCATTAGTTTTCAGTCCAACATATTTTGAAGAAAAAAAGTAGAGGTTATTGAATGAACCAGTGGAAATAAATCTGAAGTTTAATAGGCTTTATTTACCACATGTTTGCAGTAAACAAAATTGATAGTCTGAGTGAAAGAATAACACATGACTTTGTTTGACTAATCATTTGAAATGATTTGATTAGAATGTAGGAATAAGTTGCATGATAGTCTTTTAGTAATGTTTTCTTGATTTGTTACCCTAACTATAGCTGCATAATGATTTCAAAAGGTTTCATATCTCATAATAGTGTAATTGAATCACAATATATTTGCTTTCAGACAGTGACAGATATTAATGTTTTGAACTCATATTTTCTTTGCAATTATATTGACTGTACTCCCAGGATTCATTGAAGAGAACGGAAAGACCTTTAGACTTAGTGACCTGCATTGGGTTGTATGCACTGTCTGTGTTGTTTATGTAAAAAAGTAGTTTTATTGCAGTCCTTTTACACTTAAGAATTTCCTTCTTCTGCTGATGTGAAACTAACTCTGAGCTGTTAATTTCGATTAGTCTAAATAAAGTAACAAATACTGTTTTTATGGGGTATTTAAGAACATTTAATGACCAAAAGGCCTGGCTTGTACTATACTTTGTGTGTTTTGATTTGAGCTTCTTGTAGTACATGTACAAGACATGCTTGATTTGTATATTCATGTATTTTACAACTTCATGTACATGTAAATTTATTTAATAGTTTGTTTGTTTGTTTGTTTGATTGATTGTTTGTTTATTTGGGGTTCATTGAGAGGTCTGCTGAAGTCATGTTTTCTAAATGCCTCGTGACTCATTCCCTTCTCTCACTGTCACTAAAATGAACAGGGTCTTCCTACCTCAAACTCTATTACTGTAAATGCTGTTATTTTTGCATGATAAAATTTTAGTGCTAAGCGACCCAAGAACAAATTCGTGCTGCACAATTGCTCACTCGCAAAAGTGCAAGATTCAATTTGATATTTCAATGCATATGAAATCGTGCTAATATTTTCGCGAGTTCTAGAATTCACGCTTGCCAGAAATAGCGTGAAATCCGTTAAAACTAATGTACAGCGAAAATTTCAGCATTTACAGTAATTTATATTTTGCAAGTGTCAAGTGCTACATTTTCAGATTATCATTTTCCTTGTCATATTTCTTCTCTCTTCCAGTGTATGTTTGCTCACTCGCTGAGGAAGTTTTCCATGAGAGACTGGTCAATAGAACAGAAGTGGCTTTCCGTATTATTACCCCTCCTACTCCTCTACAATGGTAAGTTTGAAAATATGAGAGCCATTATGGAAAACGAACAGTGTATTGAAGAAATTGATTTTCTTTAAGTATCCTTAACTCTGACTGATGAAGTATTATCACCCTGTTGTTGTGTCTGCTCATTCAGTACCACAATTAAGGTTCCATTTTCTAGAGTTGAGTACTTCAGAAATAACTTTACACCATCTGGATGTTAGGGTTATTTTTGTTTTCTGTGGAAATACTACAATTTTAAATGATATGCTAATATTGTTGAAGTTGCTTCATTCCACATTGATATACATGTAGCTGTTAACCCATTCGTGACGAGGTCCACATTTTGTGGTTTGGCCTAATAACTTTTGATGCAAAGCCCTAAAAATCATACCAAATACAGAGCAGAAAGAGCAAAAAGTTCTACGCAAACTGTGCCCATTTTGGTTGCATCAATATTCGTTGTTTGATGCTGAAGATTTTTTAAAGGAAGATAAGCATTAAAATCCTTAAATTGGCAATGTGATAGAAGGTTTAAAATTACCGTTTTCCCCTGCAAATTGGCAAGTTTTTGACTTCTCATTATAATTTCTGTCAATTTATATTCATTTCAGATACATGACGTTTTATAAGAAAAATGTAGCAATAAAATATAAAAGTTGGTGTTGCCAATTTGAAGAATAAAAGCTGATCAAATTAAGCTTTAAATAATTCCTGTCACGAATGGGTTAATGAGATGCATTGCTATTATCAGTAGCTCATAAGAAAAGTACAGGTATTAGTCTGTTCTCTTCCAAGTCACATGTTATCTGCAAATGGTTAAGTGTTAATTCATGTAGCTTTAAATTCTATGTGATTTTTTTTTTTTGGGGGGGGGCTGATTTTTACAGATCCGATCTATTCTTCAACATAGTTAATGAACCTTTCATTTTTATGTGGTTTCTTTTCGAATTTTACAGATCCAATTTATCCTCTGACATGGTTCATGTATCTTTAAATTTCATATGATTTCTTTTCTTATTTTACAGATCCAATCTATCCTCTGACATAGTTCATGTACCTATAATTTTTTATGTAATTTCTTTTCTAATTTTACAGATCCAATCTATCCTCTGGCATAGTTCATGTACCTTTAATTTTTATATGACTTCTTTTCTAATTTTACAGATCAGATCTATCCTCTGACATAGTTCATGTACCTTTAATTTTTATATGACTTCTTTTCTAATTTTACAGATCCAATCTATCCTCTGACATAGTTCATGTACCTTTAATTTTTATATGATTTGTTTTCTTATTTTGCAGATCCAATCTATCCTCTGACATTACTGGTGAACAGTTGGATTCCTATTCTGCTTGATAACATATTCCAAGCAACATTCCTCTGTGCATTACTCTTATTCTGGCTCTGTGCATACCATGGAATCAGACAGGTAACATACCACTTCTTCTCACAGTCGTTCTTATGAGCAGTGGAATTCTTATTGTAAACATTGAATACATTCTAGGTTAGATTCTGCGTGTGTGCATCACTCTTACTGTATGAGCTGAAATTTTCGCGGTGGTTTTATTTTCGCGAATTTCGTGAATCACCTATCACGAATTTAACAACACACGAAAATATTCGCACGTACATTTGCTTTACCTCATGGCGTCATCTGCACATTGTTGCCATTGCCATGCACTATGCATGCAGAAAGTGCAGCAGTCCTTCGCTGCTGCACTATCACAACACACAGAAAAATTGTCACTCACCACAAGTTAGTTCCGTACATGGTCACCTCCCAAACCCTATAAGAAGCCCAATTCTGCTACCAAAAATGCGGAATCGGTGCCATTTTTCCAAAACGTGCGGGGTTTTAGTGGGGTGGTAAGAAAGAGAGTCGCCGAAAACGCTCTATAAATCAAGAAATCAGGCGTTTTATGACAGCTTTTTTTTGTTTATCGCAAGCTACGAGTGTGATGGTATTGGCAAAAAAATAATCAAAAAACAAATGTTCCGGATCTGCCGATATGGCTCTTTCATGTACAAAATAAGTTTACTGCAAGTCCTGCTCTTGCGCTCGCGAAATTAACTACTCTCGAAAATGTCTGTGAGCCTGTGATTTGCGAAAATATCTGTACGGGAAAATATTGGCTTATACAGTATATCTGTACGGGAAAATATTGGTTTATACAGTATTCTGACTTACCATGGCACCAAACAGGTACCTGAGCTGTGCCTAATGTGAATATTAATCATCCAGTGCCATAACTGTCAAATCCAGCAATCTGACCTGTAATCTGATCTAGGACATTGAAAGCAACAAGAGAGGTACTATCTCCTCTACCTAAAAATAAGGGAATTCATAAATTATGAAGTTTGATCTTGTGGAACAATGTCACAATATCCAGTGTATCGATCACAGCGGTAATCTTACTGATTTGTTATAGAAGTAGTATTTAGTTGGCAGAATATCTGGTGGGTTTTTTTTTCGTAGGTCCCATAGTTTGCATGTCTTAGGGGCCACAATATAATGGATCTTGAGATGCATGTTCTCGATAATTGTATATCTTCAGCTTTTTTGTTAACTGCACAAAAGACATTATTGTCATTATCATCATTGTTTATTGCAGTCAGTCTCTTCCCTGTTATGAGGGGTCCCTGACCCTTGCACCATGATAGCACTCCCTCCTTCCCACTTCCTGTTATCTTTACAGAGCTGCCAATTAGTAGGATTTTATCCTTTTTAGTAGGATTTTTAAGGGGAATATGACACTGAATAGGATTTTTCCCATTGAAATAGGATTTTTGAAACTTGTAAGAAGGATTCTTTATACTGTTGGATGTTTCAAAATTTGAAACAAATAGGATTTTGGGCTTGAAAATAGGATAAAAAGAAATAAAAAGAATAGGATTTTTTTCCAACTGGGGTTGGCAGCTCTGTCTTTAGCATCCTCCTCTTTTAGCCCAACCATCATGTTTTTCCTCCTTACCATTTCTTTGCACACAGTCCTTTGGTCTTCCTCTTCCCCTCATGCCATCCACTTCCAGATCCCAGGCTCTTTTCACTAGCGCATCATCCTTCCTCAGCACCTGGGGAGTGTTTCATGAAGAGTTTTGTCGGTGATTTTCACTGACTAATATGCTTTCAGCCAATCAGATGCGAGGATTTTCAGTAGCTTGTAACGTTTGTCAGTGATTTTCACCAACAAAACTCTTCATGAAACGCTCCCCTGATCCATCCATCTCACCCGACTACTCGTGACCACGTCCACCACTTCCAGACCCAAACTTTTCTTACACTCGCTTGTATTCTTTCTATCACACAGTTTCACCCCTCACACTTTCCGTACCATGGCTCTTCAGCTTTCCTCATGATCACTTTTATTGTCTTCACATTCCAAGTTTTTGAGCCATGATACACCATCCCCGATCTAACATAATGCTGACAGATTTTTTCGATAGCAACTGCAAACACTGATATTTACGTGCTAAGCAACCCAAGAACATATTTGCAAGTTCTTAAATTTGTGCTGCACAATTACTCACCCTCAAAAGTGCTAGGTTTGATTTGATATTTCAATGCATTTGAAATCATACTAATATTTATTGTGAGTTCTAGAATTCGTGCTTGCCGAAAATAGCACGAAATCTGCGAAAATTAATATACCGCGAATATTTCTGCATTTACAGTACTTACAGCATCTTGTATGGGAGTGTCAAAGGCATTCCCATCCACCGTTTAATGTTTTAAAACACAAGTTTTGTGATATACCCCTCTTTCTGTCATAATTGTTTGCTTCTTATAAGATGGTAAATAGTAAACTGAACATTGTAATATGATGATTTTGTTTTTTTCTCCCACAGAGTGATAGAAAGTGGGTCAAGTTTTACTTGATCAAGCTGTTCATTGTGGGTGTGTTATGGGTCTCAACGCTGGTACTAACATCATGGCAGCTATACTGCAGTCTCTATGACCCGACCTTTAACTACAAGGTTGATTCAGGGGACTTTATTGTAAGTATCACCTGCTTTATTTTCCTTTATTGTGAGGTTGGCTTGGAATAGAGTATAACATACCTGCTACGTGTCCCTATTTAATAGGGACAGTCTCTATTATGGAGAAAAAGAAAGAGCAATTTTTACCCTTGATGACCCTGCATCCCTATTTTTGTAAAAATCTGTCTATAGTAATGTATAGGAAATTCAGAATGTCCTATTTTTGACAGTTTTGAAATCATTTTTTCCCTATTTCTTGACTTGCTGGATTGGCAGGTATGATAGAATTGAATTGAATTGAATGAATTGTATTTCCACAATCATTCTTATTTTGTAAAAGCCGCATTTCTTGACTTGCAGGATTTGCAGGTATTAATTGAAGGCCATGTTTTATTTCACGATCAAAAGCATTCTTACCATTCCACCAAATACTAAGAGGGGAAAGCAGATTGTCACAAATATAAACATTCATGTGTATGATCAGTCATTTACAAATGATTTAATACTGAGTGATTTTCTAACAGGTAATCAACCTTTTGATCAGTATTGACTACAGCATCTTGTATAATGGACTAGGCAATTTTCGACTTGGCAGTTGTGAAAACTTGTTTCTGAAAAAGTTGTCAATTAGTTTTGACAAACAGTGATTTTGAACTTCCCAAGATATTGGCAATGTTCTAATGCTTATTTTCACAGTGCAATCTCTGGCATCAGGGCCCCCTTTTCCTAACACTTGTTATCAATAGCAAGTTGCAGTAACTGTTACAAGCCACTGAAATCCTTGCATCTGATTGGCTGAGAGCAAATTTGTCATAGAAATGTGGCAGTTGTTACTGATAACAAGTTTTATGAAATGATGTCATACAACTGTGCCTTAAAAGTGGAACGATTGAATACAGAAATGTTTGCTTTTTTCTGCTCATGCATCCGAAATATTTTTCAGGATTGTAAAATCAACAGCTGTTAAGCCACACCACAAAAAGGCAGTAGTAGTGCCAACTCTCTCGTTGAATGCAGAAATGTTTGCGTCTCTCTGCCCATGTATCCAATATATATCTAGGGTTGTAAAATCAAAACCTGCTATGCTTTTATCCTGTCTTTTCTCGCAGGGTATGGTGATATTCTTCCTTGTTGTTGGTGGGTTTTACGTCCTCTATCTGCTCTTCCTCGTAATAAGAGCCTTTACGGAACTTCGCTCGCTTCCATACATGAGTAAGTATCTTAGGGGAAGAGGATATCTTGTATGACAGGGTATAATGCTATTTCTCCTACTTGTTGGAGGTTTAATGCTATCTGCTCTTCCTTGTGATATCAAAGAGACTTTACAGAACTTTGCTCACTTCCATACATGAGTAAGTATCCGGGGGGGGGGGGGGGGGGGATCTCTTGTATGACGGAGTATGATGTTATTTCTCCTACTTGTTGGGGGGTTTCATGCTATCTGCTCTTCCTTGTAATAAGAGCATTTACGGAACTTCGCTCACTTCCATACATGAGTAAGTATCTTGGTGGAAGGGGATCTGGTATGACTGGGTATGTTGTTATTTCTACTACTTGTTGCAGGGTTTAATGTGCTCTCTCTGCTCTTTTTTATACTGATAGCCTTCACGGAACTTCACTCGCTTCCATACATGATGTTAGTTAAAGTGTTCTGTGTATGTCACATTAAAGCATTTTATCTGGGACAGTCTGTTAGGGCTTGTTCCCAATGCATAGTAAATCACCTCAACGTAAAATGAAAACTATCTAATCGTAAACACGAATCACATTATTCATTTCAACATAGAGTGTATTGTATAAACATGATCCCAAAGACTTCATTAAATCAGCCTAAGGCAATTTCCTGAGCCATTTGCATCACCTCTTTAAATGTGCATGAATTACATTAGCATATAACAAAATCCAAGTATTTTTGCTGTGGGCAACACAGTAGGTGTTTAAATTTGCCTGTGAGTCAATTATTTGAAAGTCATGGTGATCATGCCTATAGACAACAGTATCATGCTACAGGCTCTAAATTGTCAAATTTATTGTCCTTTTATATGTATGTGCCTTTGCAGTGTAATACAAACTAAAAATTCAAATGTTCATTGATAAACATTATATACCGGGTAAAGCTATTTAAGGTCTACACAGTGTTATAAATATTGTCATACCTCAGATATGATCAGAGGTGATTATCTCTTATGAATGCTGATGACATCAGTAATTTATAAATGTGACATGTTTTGTTGTTGTCGTTGGTTTGGCTGCTTACTTGATACTTGCATATATCGGTATTTTTTGTAATTTCTATTTCTATGCAGATCTGAGGCTGAAAGTCATGACGATACTAATGTTGGTGGTTGTTGTGTCAACGTAAGTAGATGTTTTCTGATCCTTATTACTTTACATGCCGGTAGTCCACAAATTATGAACAGGAGAAAAGCCTTGTTTATTTCTTTAACATTTATCAAAATCATAAAAGTGAGGAAATCATTGATCTATATGGAAACATGTAAGAAAATTATGAAAATACTAAAAGACAGAAAAAAAAAAGTATTTGAAATAGGAAACTTTAAGTTTATTGATACATGATTATTGGCTATGCTTCTCATAGAATTTTTAAAACATATTTACCATGAAACTCAATTTATGAAAAGCCCAGTGAGAATTCAGTCAGGATGAGCTCTGGATCAGTATTCAAATCCATAATCTCAGTCAAAAGTCACAATAAAAATGATTTTGTCTACAGTGCGTTAGCTTGTAGAATTCAAACTTACCCCAAATAATTGACCTTTAGCATGTGATGTGACAGTGCTGATGTTGTACCGAAAGGCTAGTTCATATATGCAGACCTGCAAACCGTGGCTTTGGGGGGGGGGCATAAGTGAACAGTAGTTTTAAAAAAATTTGTACACCCTGGCGGCAAAAAAAGAAGTGGACCAGGTAACTTCCTTTCAAGTTACCACAGATATGACAGCAAGGGTATGGTCTGGATAGCTCTTTGCAACACTCTCCCTTGATATTTCGGAGAAATTTCTTTGTATTATTAAGCGATTTGACATATATTTAATTACTTGTCTCACAAACTTAAATCATTTGTCATTTATCTTTGATCGCAAGAGTCTCCCCTTTACCGTCTTTATGTAATAAACTTATTACATGTAGTACTTATAATTGTATAACTATTTTTTATCATTTACTAAAAAGACATACATGTACTTGATAATATTCCTTTTTGGTTATTTCCTCTTTAAAGAAGAATGCAACCCAGGCATCAATGTGCTCTTAGTGCATGGAGATGACCAAGAAGAGTAAACAGTGAAAATTTGAGCAAAATCAGACAATCTGTTCAAGAGTTATGAATTTTTAAGTTTCAGTAAATCGCTATTAGTGGGATCCTTGAGTTGGCAACTTTGCCAGCATCTGTGATGTCATCGTGGACAACTTTCCATTCATTTTGTGCATAAATTCTCAAAAAAATTGATTTATATGAAATTCCAAGTCAGGAATCAACATAATTCTTCCGAAAATGCTTGCAGAATTGATGTAGCCATGTCATACTCAAACAAAAAATTAAACGAATTACTGTTTTTCTTGAAAATGAAGAAAATGTGAAATTCTGTGTACAAAATGAATGGAGAGTTGTCCACGATGACATCACAGATGCTGGCAAAGTTGCCAACCCAAGGATCCCCATAATGAGGATTTACTTAAACTTTCAAAGTTCATAACTCTTGAACAGATTGTCCGATTTTGCTCAAACTTTCACTTTTAACTCTTTTTGTTCTTCTTCATTCACTGGAAAAGCACCGATGTCTGGGTTGCATTCTTCTTTAAGGCATTGCCTATTAATTTTTTTTTCCTTTGTATTATTTATGTATATTCCGAATATTACTTTACTTCGCACATTTTTGTACTAAACTTTTATGATTTATGTTGCATTTTATTTTTTCAGTGTTTTTTAGCAGGACATTGATGAAAAACAGCATGTTTAGTTGCTGATCTTTTATACCTGCATAAATATATTCAATAAATAAATAAATAGATATACAAATAGCGAATAGACATGACTGAGATGGTACAAGATTTCGCATGAGGTGAAAGAGCGACCTTCTATTCAACGAGGCGAGGCCGAGTTGAATAGACGTTACATCGCGATCTTTCACCGAATGTGAAATATTGTACCATTGCACGAATTAGAACATTCGCTATTTGCATTGTACAATGCCTCGGAAGTCTGAGAAATTGATGCCAATCAAGAAAAACACTAACATTTTAGTTCAGAAAGTAAGGTTTAAAAAGCAAAGAAAAAAGTCCTGAGTAATCTGACTGCAAAATGCCTGGCCGACCTGGCTGTGTAGCACGTATCTTGTGTAGCACGTATCCTAGTGCGTGACTTGCATGCTCTACATGCCTGATAAACAGTGGATACGCGTGCGGCGCAAGTTAATTGTGATGTCACAACCGTGCAGTGGTATACAAATAGCGAATAGACATGAGTGCGATGGTACGAGATTTCGCATGAGGTGAAAGAGCGACCTTCTATTCAACGAGGCGAAGCCGAGTTGAATAGAAGTTACGTCGCGATCTTTCACCGAATGCAAAATCTCGTACCATTGCACGAATTAGAATATTTGCTATTTGTATTGTACAACGCCTCAGAAGTCTGAGAAATTGATGAAAATCAAGAAAAAACAGTCACATTTTGGTTAAGAAATCAAGGTTAATAAAGCAGGAAAAGAAGTTCCGACTGCAAAATACAGCTGGTGCCGGCATGGCATAGTCTGTGCGCGTGCGCGTATCTATAGCAGTGCGCGAACGCGACTTGCTGGCATAGCCCTATAGCTATGGCATAGCCTGAGTTGAGCATGCAAAAATCAATACGCGTATAGGGTCTACAACGCAAGCTACTTGTGACATCACAAAAGAAATAAAAGAAGTAATTTGTGGGAATCTACTGTGACGTCACGCTAACCGTGCAATGGTACATTTTGGATGGTACATTTTGGATGGTACGAGTGCAATGGTACGAATATCGCGCGTTCAGCTCCCATAGACTTGCGTACAACAAGCTGAGTAGGCGTTGTACAATACATTTTGGATGGTACGCATGCAATGGTATGAATATCGCACGTTTAGCTCCCATAGACTTGTGTACAACAAGTTGAGTAGGCGTTGTACAATTGAGCATGAACTTATTAATGTGTTCCTTGCATCTCATCATAGATGATGCATTTTAAACTGTGTCATATATAAAAGATGTTGGAGTTTGCTGCTGGATGTGAATGAGCTAATTGTCAAGAGAATGCTGGCAAATAACTTTTATAATTTTTTTTTGTATGGATTAAACAAAATTGGATTGAAAATTTTATTTCATTCTATTTCTTTCTGTAGGATAACAATCACCATCATGCGATATGGAGTCAACATTCTGAATGAAAACTTTGTGACAGAGCTCTCCACCTACTACAAAAACTATATCCTTTTTTATCTCAAAAACATTTGCAAACCTTATTCATTGTGTGTAGCATTGATGAAAATTCAGGCTAATCTGGGGGAGTATGGCGGATTGTAGGTTATTGCATCTTTAGTTGTGAAATCTTCGGGCTGAGGAATTAGAATTCATTGTTCTTGTGCTGTTAGACGGTTTGGTTTTGTTTTTTACAAAATCAAGGGTGATATCTTCTCACTCACAAAAACACATAACAGATGCATTCTTTTCAGTATGTATGTTTTATTGGTACGGTGATGGGAATCACTGTTTCATTAGTTGATATTCTCTTGGTTTATATTTAATTTACAGACTAAAATTATTGATTTATACAGTATGCTAAACTACAGAGAACAAACTACTGTTTGTAATTGAATTTGTTTCTATGTTGTTGGTTTTTTTTGTTTTTTTTTGGGTGGGGGTGTTTTTCTTCTTTATTTGTTTCTTTGATGGGATGAAACAAAGTGTATCCAGAGCTGCCAAGTAGTAGGATTTTATCCTATTTAGTAGGATTTTTTGGAGAGAATATGACAATAGGATTTTTCCCATGAAAATAGGATTTTTGAAAGTTATGACATTGATTCTTTATTACCTTTATTTTATCTTATTTTCATGTTATTTTATCAACATTTAAGTTTATCCCAATGCTCGGTGTACTCTACCTGTGTATTTTGTACTGTAGATCATTTTCATTAAAAGAAGTACAATGTAGAAGAGTTAGGATCAAAATAATTAAGTAAGTCATACATATTATTAATATTGTATTTTCTTTAGGATATCACAGAGAGTGAAAGGGGAATCACATTGTTGTATTTTTCATGCAAAAATAGGATTTTTGGCATGAAAATAGGATAAAAGGAAGTACAGAATAGGATTTTTTTTTCCACTTGGGGTTGGCAGCTCTATGTATCACTTTTTGTTCTTTTTTCTCCTTGACTATCTTCACGTGCCGAGTTCCTGGCCTTCTACAGCCTTCTCAACTGTTATCTCTACACCATGGCGTTTGTCTACTCTCCCTCCAAGAATGCACATAAAGGTAAGAGGGTTGCCTCAGATTGGCCCAAAATTTAATGCTACATTTGGAGATTTTTAGTAGAAAAAGAATGATGTTTGACTTCCTCAAAGACTGGAAAGGGCCCAACAAAATGTTATTAGATCATTTGGTATTCATGTTTAAAAGATATTTTTATATTTAAGAAAAAAGCAAAAACACACCACTGTGCTTAAAAGCATTGGCTAACTTTGTGAGTAGCTGATTTAAAAAATTCTCAAACTAAGATGAAACATGTGTATGAGTACTTGTATTTGTAATCAAAAACCCTGAAACCAACCCTAATTTGGAATGAAAAAGTGTAAGTTAGACGCAAACGGCGATTTTATTATCCTTCGTCTCACGAGACAATCACTAAGAGGACTACTTTGCTTGAATTTGAAAATGCTGTTATGGGCCTCCCGCCTCGTGATATGCCAATACACATGCACGGTACAATAATGTGAGTCATATGCGCATGCGCACTCCTTATGTCTATTCTGTGCAAACGACCCTCGTATATTTTTCAAAGATTGGTTCACATTTTTGATATTTAAAAATACTTCCTGTGGATATTATACTTTGAAACTTTCAGACTGGTATTTTTACACTATAACCCTTATGTTTATCCCATTTTCAAGTAACAAAACAAGATTTTTTTGAATCATAACAATGTTAACCAATGTCTTTAAGTGGGCTAATATCTTTTATTCATGATACAAAATACATAGAACTTAACATTGCAAAACAATAGAAAATTGAAGAAATGCACTCTATAGGAAATGGTCCCCAGTGGAAAAATTAATTTGACGACATTCTTTGGTATTGATCAGTAAGGTTACCCACTGCTCCACATTGTTTGATGTTTTTTCAGTGATTCTTCCTATTTGTTCATGTTTATTAATTTTTCTTGCTCTCTATGTAGATACATACTTCAAGGATAATCCTACATTCTCCATGCTCAATGAATCAGAAGATGAACTTATCTATGGGTAAGCTGTCAGTGTTTTCCCTGATTTTCATTTTTCTTTTGTGTAAACCTATAAAGTACGTACGGAGATGCAGTTTTATAAGCAGTGATTTAGTACATAGGGTTCTATTTCAATTTGAGTGCTCTGGTAAATTGCTCATCATGATTGAATGGTTTAATGCTTGGTTAGTTCACCTGACTGCCAAGAAAGCATGTGTATGCTTGTTAGTAAGCAACCAGGGGACCGACGGCTTCAAGTCCCGTCTGAAGGACTTGGTAACGAGGATTAATACCTTATCAAAGGGCACTAGTGCATCGGCTTGGTTTTGAACCCAGGTACTCCCGGTTACGAGACCACTGCTCTACCACTGAGCCACAGCTCCTTCTCTGTAACTTCCTCAGGAGGAATTTATTTACTTCCTGCCCTCACAGTTATCAAAAGGAATAAACAGAGTAGATTGGTCCTTGAGCTTGTCAAGGGTTTTCAGTAAATTGACAAAAATCCTTCTTACAGAATGATAAGCCTTGATTTGGCATTTCTTTCTCCTGTTAACATCAAATACCTTTGAAATCTTCAGTGAATCATCAAATCGAGGGTTTAGAGCAACAAAGGGCTATCTGCATTTTTGCTCAAATTGGGATTTCAAAATCAAAATGATCCAGTAGAGACCAGGAACCCATTGGTAATAATGGTTTCTACAGCAAACTTTGCTGCACCTTGGTATCACCCAAAATAGATATGGCTATCTGCTTTAAACTGCAGTGTGTCAGTGCAACAAATCTTCATTTCAAGATTTATCAAAATTTCCCAAAATGCAGATAGCCCTTTGTTGCACTGAACCCTAAAAATATCCAGCACATGCATCATTTGGTATTATGCAGACCAAAATCAACCCACTTTGAACAAGTTTCGTTTCAATTTCTTTTTATTGCCCGTACTAAATGGGTTCTTTTTTTATTATATTTTGGTAGGAGCGACAGTGAAGACGGTGTCCATACCTCACTGACGGGCAACAGCAGACATTTGGCCAATGAGGAGGAGTGATATGAGTTCTTCCGGTCGTAAATAGTAGATGCCATCCAAAGTTTTGATACGTCCCTTCTAAACTGACAGACCAGATACCAAGCACAACTAGGCCATCACCTGTTTTCACACATGCTCTCAAATCTTGCTTGGTGTCCATCGCACCAAAATTCAATGTCACGAATCGTTGTCATTTTTACGAACCAGCAAATCCGCCGCCTAGTATAAGGCGTTTAGAAAAAAATCTTTTCTACAAACCATTGAATCCTGTTTGAATGGGCAGTGCTTCATGGTAATATACACTATTTTAAAATTAAAGTTCAAGCTTTCTTTTAATATATATATATCGATACATGAGATAATGCAAAAGAAAGCAAATGCCGTTGTTTAAGAACACCTACATCTTCAAACGCATTTTTCTGCAATTTGCGTTTCTGCACACCATGCGCTGTTTCACCGGTTCGTAAAAACGATGAAATGTGAGAGAAAGTTTAGCCCTGGTAGAGATGAGAATAATTTGGGGGCTTTGTTACCCGTTTTATTCCTGTATAGAAGCGTGTCATAGAGGCAATTTCATATGAGAAATGATTCCTGTGAATTGCTCGCATAGTTTGAGAATAACTAAACTCACTGCTTTGCAACTTTGTACCAAATATTGATACCTCATGTAAGCTTTTGTCCCACATACCAAGATGAGTTATTTATAGGAATTTGCCCCCCCCCCCCCCCATGACCTTACCTCTCCTTCAGGGATGATGTAACGTTGCAGGTCCTCAGGTCGAAAATCAACAATACTCTTTTTATAAGACAGAATTCATGAAGAGATGATTTGGTTTTAAATGAAAACACCTTGGGAAAGCTTTGATATTACTGAAATGGTGTACTTACTTTGGGGGTCTTCATTTTACATGCCGTTAATATATAGTGTAGGAATTTTTCTCCAGTCATGTTTTGTTCTTATTTTTTTCATTGTCTGACATTCATTGTACTGGTTTTATCGTAGTACATGTAGGTTGACGTTCATTTGCTTTTCATTCAACCTTTTGTTCCGTTTTGTTCTGGAATTAATCCACTCAATGTTTTTACAGTGAACTGTTTACTGCAGTTAATTTACCAGTAATGAAGATGAACAGCACCATTCTATGACAAGTAATCATAATTATCGAGGATATAATCGGTTGGAGAAAAATGATGTGATTATTCCTTATAAACTGTTTTTGGAATTCCTTGAAGTCACCAAAATGCAACGTGTATGGTTAAGGTACAAATGTTTTTCTTCTTTCTCTGATTTTTTTTTTTGGGGGGGGGGGAGGTTATGTTTTGTTTCTTTTGATATGACTGCCAATTGAAAGTTGTTCTCAGCATGTTTTTATAGAAATGCTGCAAAAATCAGTACATTTACGGTATGGAATATGTTTCTTAGGGTTCTTTTCTGTACTGATCCTTTGAATTTGTTGAAGTACATGTCCTTCTGACTTCAGTAAATTGTCAGTTAAGAGCCAGAGGGTCCTTTAACATATGTCTTTATAACCGATGTTTACAGGAAAAGCCCTCAAAGATTTTTTTTTTCCCATTTTCTTTGCTTTTAGCTGGTAAAATAGCAAGATGCTAGCAAAACTGAGATGCTGTGAAGTTTTTTTTTTTCAACCTTGCATTGAATATCAAACAAATGAATGACAGAATATACTGTAGTTTAGATTGCTAGGCCAAAGAAGTGCAACACACCATGACTGCACACTTGTGAAATCCATTTAGGATTCTTCGTACGCAACAAGCATAACAAAGTTCTGTGTTCATGGTATGGGTTTGGCTGGTTCCTAGCAATGAACAGAGTGCAGCCATTATCTTGTGTTCTGTTGAGACATTGATTCTATTAAAAATTCACTGGCTATCGTGAATGGGATATCATATGATCTCGTGCATGTATCTTTTCATGCGTGGCGAACATAGATGTTTAACCGGTTTCATTCCAATTATCTGTTTGCTACCAGAACTGTACATGAGCTTTAGTATCGTCAGTTTATGCCTCTTTGGCACGTGAAACGCACAGTATTGTGTTGCCATCCCAAAATGATGATATTCACTATTCTAGAGAATTCTAGAGAATTCATGTCCTCTGTCTTTTTTCATAAACTACCCATTTCCGTGATGACTATGAGCTGCCATTTTTGTACAGTGTACACTCAAGTATAGGAGTGTAATGCTTCATAAACGTACAAAGAGAGATGTTGAGTGCTAGTACTGTAGTTGTATAGTCTTCCACTTATAATTGTATTTCGGGAAGATGGGGTATATTCCAAATCAAATTGAGACCAGTAGCTCTGTGGTTTCATACTGGCTACATCATTTTTTTTTTTTGGGGGGGGGGGGGTGACATAGTATTGAAGGGGGGAAGGCAAGGAGTTTTGTCTTTGTTTTATTCATTGATTGTGAGATTGTATGGGGCTCAATCTGATTTTCAAAAAGCATTCAATGTAAAGAATTGTTCTTTTGAAGTTCACATGTAGAAACATTGTGATGTATGTTTAGATATTGCTATGATCGTTCTTGCGTATGATTTGCTATATGTCCGCATGGCCTTGCCTTGTTTCCAGCTTCTGTCATTGACAGTGACTTTAGTTTAACTTGCCCCACCATATGTATGAGTGGATTGGGGGAATTCTAATAATTGCCAGAACATTAATTTAACTTGCCCATAAAAAAAACAGCAAATTTTTACTTGCTTGCCCCCTCCTGTTTATTTTTTTTCCCTAGGACAAGTAGTGCAAGCAAGTTTGTAGTTCTAAAATGTGATGATGGGTTAATGGGGACCAATTGCCAATAGGGACCAATTGGTTTTTAATAAATTGCCTTGCCATAAATTTGGCAATACATGTGATTTGATTTTCAAAGTTTCTTAAATATTTGTGTTTAAAACACAGTATGAAGTTCTTTGAGTTACTAAATAATGTGCATAGTTATGTTGAGGTCAGTGATGAGAATGGGTTGGTTTTTTGTTGTTGTTTTTTTGTTTGTTTTTATTATAATTTGTTGGATAGTTCACATTTGTATGGGTGAATATTATGATAAACTTGTAGGTCTTTCTGTAAACAGAACTCAAGAGATGTAACATTATTTGCAGAGCATATTAGTTGACTGTTTTATCACATTGGTCTGTGGAGGTGCTGTGGTATAGTGGTTCTTTCACTTGCCTCCAAATCAAAGGGTTGACGGTTCAGATCCCAGCCTGGCACTAGCGTCTTTTAGCAAGATATCAATCCCTGTTTGCCACTCTCCACCCAGATGTTCAGTGGGTACCTGGTAGGAAGCAAACATGAGTGTAGTTAGATTGGCGTGTGTGCTCCGCAGAGAATGGAGATGGTGCAGTTTTTGTGGGGAACAGCCACTGAATCCATTGACCGGATTAATGGCAATCCCTTGTTAACCCATTCGTGACAGGAATTATTTAAAGCCTAATTTGATCAGCTTTTATTCTTCAAATTGGCAACACCAACATTTTTATTTTATTGCTACATTTTTCTTATAAAATGTCATGTATCTGAAATGAATATAAATTGACAGAAATTATGATGAGAAGTCAAAAAGTTGCCAATTTGCAGGGGAAAACGGCGATTTTAAACTTTCTATCACATTGCCAATTTAAGGATTTTAATGCTTATTTTCCTTTTAAAAATTTTCAGCATGAAACACTGAATATTAAAGCAACCAAAATGGGCACAGTTTGTGTAGAATTTTTTACTCTTTCTGCTCATGTATTTGGTATAATTTCTAGGGCTCTGCATCAAATGTTATTAGGTCAAACCACAAAATGTGGACCTCTGTCACGAATGGGTTAAGTGTAGAAACATATTTAGGATATCATTGCAACTATTATTATTATTGTTACTATTGCAAGGTTTGCATTATACATGCAGAATGTTAAACCAAATTTAGCCTATTTATGACCTCGAGGTATCTATTTGACATAATCCAGTGGTAAAGATCGGAATTATGTTATAGGCCAAAGTTGGCATCTTTTTATGCTTTGTTCCTACTGTAAGGCAAGAAGAAAAGTTTTATAAAAATGTTTCATTCTAGATGTTTATTTATTATGACAATTCACTTTTTAAGAGGAAAAAGAGGAAAATACACGCAATGTAACTATGTGTCCTTTTATGAAGTCGCTTCTCGCAAAAGTTCACACTCTTTCTGTTAATGCCCTATTGGTATTATAGTGTTATGTTGCAGGAATGAGGAAAAACATTGTAATGATAAGTTTTGGACCAAAAGGATTTATTTATTTGTCAATATGGTTTAGTTGCTTTAAGGCATTCTGTAATGTCTATGATTTTATGACTAACCATGACAGCATCCAAGTGTTTCAGCTTTTAGAATATATGTGTATATATTTGCTTAATTGTCTTACAAGCTACAAAGTATTTTGTTTAGCACTACATCTGTGTGTGTGTTTTTGGTTGAGAATCAGAGGATTTAGTTCGCATTTTGATCCAAATGTTTTTATCTTCTTACTTTTCTCCCTTATTTTCATTTTTATTTAAGGGAAAAAGAGGATTTCTTGATTTGATCTTTCAAGGATGAAAATGGTTCAGTTTTTGTATAATGCAATTTTTAGTACTGATATATGAAATTATAAATTCCTTTACTAGTCCTAATCCTAATACAATTATCATTCAAGAAAATAGATGGAGTTGTTTGAGGCTGCGGTGTAAAGGGCTCATAACTCTGGTTTATATTTTCAACTTCTCTGTTCTGACCAATGTGGAGCACTATCCCCAATTGTGAAAATATTTCTTGGATATTTCCTTTGTCTTTACTTAATGAATGATATGCTATCAGAAAGTGTTTTTCATGAAGAAAAAAAGTATTCAGTTATCAAGTGCAATATGTCTCTTATATTGAAAGGGAAGGCGGCTTCTTTCACAGATTGTCAATAATCAAATACAAAGGTACTAGCTTTATGGCAAAGATTTTCAAATTGGCTTATTATATGGATTATTATAAAAGAGTGAGTTTTCCCCACTTGCTCTTGCTGTGGGGCTTTTATGTTTGTGTTTAGTTTGAAAGTTGTACATATTCAAGGGTTATGCTTGAAGGGAAACAAGCTGCAATTAGAAAGGATTAATTATCTGTATATACTTTGAAATGGACTTGCTTGGTATTTTGTATGTTTTAGTTATATGAAAATGTGTTTTTTTTTCTTTTCCTTTTTATTATGTAGGTCCATATGTACTAGATGTGCTATAAACATGTAGCTTCAGGTTGTTTTCATTTCCAGCGAGTTTCATGTGATATAAGTTGTAACATAGTGTCATACAAGGTATTTGTAAGTCATGAACAGTCGACTACATTGTTTAATAATGTGGTTGCACTGAAATGCATTTGCAGGGACAAAGAGGGAATTGATAAATAGTACTAGCTGTGAAGGCACATCTTTAGTAGCTGAAATTCTTTGTAAAGATAGCCTTCGCTTCTTTGATGAAAAAAATATAAAGAGAGATGGATACTTACAGTGAATTTGTTATTGATTTTAGTAAATTGTGATGTTTTAAAGGGAAAGTTCACCCTGGAAGTTTCACTGTTTCAGTAAAAGGAGATAAATTTGAACAGCATTTTAAAAAAAGAAATGAGCAAAATCTGTCAAAGAATTAGAAAATTACAGTCATTCACATTTTCTAGTAAATTACTGTCGGCTCTGCAAATTAGCAACACTGATGACATCATATTCGATCAGGTCACTTTGTACATGAAATTTCACATTTTCTCAATTTTCTTGGAAGTTACACATTTTCTTACCCCATAGTCAAAGTATGTTATGTAAAAAGTAATTCTTCAGAACATACATTGACTATGGGGGTTATAAAATGTGTAACTTCCAAGAAAATTGAGAAAATGTGAAATTTCATGTACAAATGACTGGCTTTAAAGAGTCCCGTGTTTCACAATGTGTGGAAACGAGCTGGTGAAGTTGTAAAGAGAAAAGGTGAGAATAAATTCATACTTGAACAGATCTTTCCCTTTGATTTGCACATTCTGATTGTGTTTCTTTGTCCAGGTCTGTTCACCTATTCTTGTCATGTTCGCTAGCAAAAGGTTTACAAGTTTAAACTACATGTAATTACAAACATATTTTCTTTTCATTCTTATCAAATTGATATTGAATTTTAACCCTGTTCTAGCTCATCACCCATTTCTAATCTTCTCATATTTCCTTCCCACATTAAAGTATTTACTTTTTTTTTAAGTCGCTTTCCTTAGATTTCTCTTTGCTCTTCTCTACCTCTCTCTCTCTCTTTCACTCTCTACTATTTTATTTTATTTTTCTGCCTTCGATGACTGATATTTTGGATAGTTTGAATTGTACAACCAACCTCTTAACAAACGAGCTCGATTGTGAGTCAGCTACAATTGAGAAAATTATTTTTTTCAAAAGATTGCCTTTAATTTGAAGTGGTCTGTCACAAAACTTTACTATTTGGGGTGTGTTTAGAATATGTGGTGTTATTAATATGTCTTGGTTATTCCGTCTCAGAGTTAGCACTCAAATAAAAGCGCAATCCAGTCGAGTTTGAATTATTGTCAAATGATTGTCAATAACAAAACGCAGCAGATTTATTTTCATTATTTGCTCAAACAATATGTGTATATACATATAACGTTGTAATAATTACAGAAATGATAACAGTACAATGTAACATGATGTACATAATAACACTGGAGAAAAGAGATTTAATACAGTACGGTAATAAAGTATGACAAGTACTATTGAAACATTGTGTCTTGTGTGCCTTCCTTATGCTGTATCCTTTTCGTCACTGGCACAATATTATTAGCACTCTATTGATATACCGTTTAGTCACATCCATTACCAAGTACATGTATCGGATAATTTTAACAGCGGATGAAAGCTTAAAGGAGAATGCAACCCAAGCATCAGTGTGCCCTTAGTGAATAAAGATGACCAAGGAGAGTAAACAGTGAAAATTTGAGCAAAATCGGACAATCTGTTCAAGAGTTATAAATTTTGAAAGTTTCGGTAAATCCCTAGGATGGGGATCCTTGAGTTGGCAACTTTGCCAGCATCTGTGATGTCATTGTGGACAACTCTCAATTCATTTTGTACAAAATGTTTCATAAAAATTGATTTATATGAAATTTCAAGTCAGGAATCAACATAATTCTTCCCAAAATGCTTGCAGAATAGGTGTAGCCATGTCATACTCAAGCAACAAATCAAAAGAATTTTCATTTTTCTTGAAAATGAAGAAAATGTTAAATTCTGTGTACAAAATGAATGGAAAGTTGTCCATGATGACATCACAGATACTGGCAATATTGCCAATTTAAGGATCCCAATGATAAGGATTTACTCAAACTTTCTAAGTTCATAACTCTTGAACAAATTGTCGGATTTTCCTCAAACTTTCACCGATTGCTCTACTTGTTCTTCATTCAGTGGAAGCACACTAATGTTGGGGTTGCTTTCTCCTTTAATGATTTATTGTACAGAATTTACTATTCTATTTACTAATCTATGTTAGAAGCGTATAATCGTTTTGGAATCACAAAAGAAATCACAGTATCACACAAATCATGATTGTCTTTCACCTACCCGTACGTAGTGTATTTTGTTTCCAAAAAGATTGTTCAAATACTTGTGCATCACACATAAGCATTTGAAACAAAATCTTTGACCCGTGTTGCTATCGATAAGAATATACATATACATGTCAAACATACTCAGTATTCAAGGCCGAATCCAGAATTTTTCAAAGGGGAGGGGGGGGGGGGGGCGATCGGCTTTTTAAGGAGTCTGTTTTACACGAAACATTTCCTTACAAGCAAAACAAAAAAGGGGGTCCTCGGCATTTTCAGGTGTCTATCTTACCCCCCAATTTCGCTGATAAAGAAAGAAAAAGAAAAGATACTTGGCTCCAAAGTTGGGGCGGCCGATTCGCCCCACCCCCCCCCCCCCCCCTCCGGATCCACCCCTGACATGAGCTCTGCGAGTAAATCATTTCTTTCTTCTATCGCAAAGTGGTTATAAGTTAACACAAAAAAAAAAACACGTGAATTGGAATGAAGCATATCGCTAGGAGACCTGTCGACTGAACTCGAGATATTATTATTATAATACCAGCGAGTATGGTGACGGCCATAGAGTTTGTACACGATTTTTTGTACTATGCTATTTTACATAGACGTGTGTGTATAATTTGATTTTTTTGTGGACCTATATGCTCCATTTGCCGTCATTATTCTCTTTGATTGTCAAAAGACGAATATAAATGACCATGATTTTGACGAAACTGAAATTGGGATATAACCGCAGTCAGCATCTCCGGACGAAATGGAATGAATAGGTGATGAAAATGGGCGGGACAACCTATAATGTGGAATAAGATCGTGGAGGCGATAATAATTAATGAAATAACTTTTTACGAGACCTTTTTAAGGCCTTGGTCATGGTTTAAATCACCAGTTTATCAGTTTATCATGGTCAGCCCATGGGTCATCCTCATGGATATGTAGTCTACTTGCAACTAAACTCAAAGAACCTAACTCCTTTATTCTCATCAAAAGGAAAAATCTATACTTATTGCCTTCGTAATTTTGTTTTTAAAGTACGCCCTGTCACCCTTACATTTAACCATGTTTTACATATACCAACATGAGTTCCGAACTTTTTTCCCCACAGGACTCGAACCGTCATCGCCTCGACTTGACGTATCGAGGGGTTCCACACTGCGCCCTCTTATATCTTGCAATTTGCAATCGGGCCTGGATCTCTCCCCACAATATATGCATCATTAATAAATTCGTCACCTGGATGACGCATCCCTCATTAAATTTGTCGTAAGGAATCCTTGTGCCCTTTGCCGGAAGGCGTCATTTCGCTTCCGTTCTAATCTCGTGAATCTGCGCTAAGTAAACCCATGGAGGCAAGTAAAGTGTTTACGACAGTATTAATGCTTGTTAGCATTCCTATCATAATAGCTGCGGTAGTCACTGACGCAGTTCTACGTGGTTTTGCGTTCTGCGTAAAACACAATATTCGTTCGTTACCATTCAGATAACAAATGGTATAGTCTTTGACGCACCATGTAAGAGTGATATCAAACCTATACTGTGAATGTAAAATTAAAATGAATGGCCTTTTGCGGTATTTTGACAAGGATTGATTAGCGCAGCAAATACATTTCAATGATGCGTCGTGAGCAAGAGCATATACTGACTCAAGCTTCGTCAGCAACAACTGGTGGAGTCTTTGACGCACCATGTAAGAGTGACATCAAACCTTAACTCTGAATGCAAAATGCACAGTGCAACCTTTTTGACTGGCGTTTGTATATTTTGATAACGATTGATTAGCGCAGCAAATATCGCATTGCAATGATGCGCCATGTGCAAACAGCTATACTGACTCAACTCTAGTTAGTTTACATTCATTACATATAGCCCACAAACCCCTTTATATTCGGCAGTTCTCTCTGTCGATTTCGAATGCTCCTTGACGGACCATTTGACGGCAGCACCGTCGCGGGAGGGTCTTGCCACGCCACGGCCTTGGCGGAAGTGCTTGACCCCTTATCCCCCTTGTTGGCTTGAGGGGCTGGAGGGAAGGGTAGCGGAGACTGTTCTCGGCCCTGGGGTTGGGGTGCAGTCAGGGATCGCTGGTGGTGATGATGCGGACGCGAGCGACGTAGCGACTGGTGTCTGTTGCCATGGTAGTTAAAATGTTGGGCGTAGTGATGAGGAGGATGCGTTGCCAAGGTGACAGCCGATGAAACGCCCCCGGGAAGATAGCGGGAGGAGTGGCGATGTGCTTGTGAGGAGACGGTGTATCCACTGCCGAGACGATGGATAGGGAATGCATCTGAAGCAAGAACGAAGTGAGATAATATTATAAGAACAGAAAACATTGAGACAAAAACGGATATGATGATCCAAGCCAGTTGATGAAAAGCAATGATAGCTAAATCTGCTGAGACTACAGCATTCGTAGAGAAACTCTGGTAAATTTAAAAGAGTAGATCCAAATAAAAATATAAACTGTTTTAAAATTTCTCCTGCAACTTCTTGACAGAATCAACTTCAGTTCCGGAACTGTCTAGGGGAAAAAATTGACGATTACGTCTATGAACTTCTTCCTTTTGACGTCATATCCAAACCCCTCCGCCCCCCCCCCCCCCCCCCCCACCCACTCTCTCTCTCTCTCTCTCTCTCTCTCTCTCTCTCTCTCTCTCTCACCCTCTCTCTCTCCAAAGTAAAGTGCAAAGCTGCAGCATACAAATCAAAATACATGTACTTACTGTGTGGTTGAAAGGGTGCATTAAGTTGGCTGAGCTGGTTTTCCATTGGAGTCTCTTTCAAGTTGTCTGGGACATTCGTGGAAGGGTCATCTTTTCCAGTTGTCGTATCCGAGCTCTCGATGTTGACGGCCGGAACAGTTTTGGCGCGTTCCAAGCCACGTTTGGTGTAAACCATTTTCTCACCTCCATGGAATGAATGTCTTTTGCCAGGTACGTTGGCGGCATTCCGCCCAGCAGATCGCCCAACCAATTGGTCCGCTGCAGTAATCTTCCCGTTGACTATAAAAATGCAAGTGTTGTTCTGCATCGAGGGAAAACTTGCGCTTGGTTTGGAGGGAAAGGAGTTGTGGACTCGCCGAGGGAACTGAGAGGTAGTTTTGTTGCCTGTCACTTTACGAACATTTTGCGTTTTATTTGTCGGCGCATCACCGGTGTCCATTTTGCTTTCATCAGAATTCTTGTCGCTTCCTTCACTAGTTGTACTCTTGACACTATTGTTTTTGTTTTGTTCCTTTGTACTTTCGTCACTGTTCTTGGAATTCGTTTGCAATTTACTCCAAGCTTTCCGCATGTCATCTTGAATTTCTCTTTTCGTGGGAGACTTGTGGTTCTTCTGAGTTTTCTCAATCGGGGAAGTCACACTCTCCGGTTTCAATCGGTCACTCTTGAGTTTGCTCTCCATTTCAAAGTCCTGTTTCTTTGCCGCCATGCTTCTCGTACCGCGCCCGCTGATTGGCCGACGAAGCGCAAGAACAGGTGAAGGCTTGTCCTCACACTCCGCCTCCACTGCCTCGTCACCGCCCACTCCTGTTAACACGCTTACCATCTCACTGCGATCGGTGTCCAGGGCAGCCGCGTTCCCATGGTTACTCTCCGGGTAGCCCCACCCCATCGCGATTCGCTTAGCCAATAGGCAGTATGCAGCGTTCTCGGGGGTGGGCCTATTCTCTTCTACGCATTCCATGAGTATGTCCTCCTGATGTCCGCATTGGACGAGCGCTTTGACAATGCGCTGATCTACCACAGTTCTGGGGGTGGAGTCTTCGAAGCGGGACGGATAGAGACGTCGTGAGTATCCCCTGTTCATCCATGGGTGCCTCATGATATCGGGAAGTTTAATGCGGTCCTGTTCCTTAGGTTCTAAGAGCCTCTTCAGAAGGTCTCGGCAATCTGGTTGCAGCCAAATAAAATTGGGGAATAAATGACTTATACAAAGATACAAAAAAAATCACAGACTAACGTTGAAACAGAATGAATTAATTTCGAAGTAGCATTACATCGTTAACAGTGAAGTAAATATACTTGTCTACAACAACCGGTTGTTCACACATCACAGAGATATAATTATGGAAATAAAGATAGTGATAGTAATAACGATATTCAGCAAAAATAAATAGACAAGTACATAAAGAGACATTGCACAACAGCAAGTCAGTCGTATAGCGAAAACGTAATGTCTGTGAATTTAATTTAGGTCTTCAAAATAATAGCACTGTAACAAAATTATTTACTGCAAGTCATCTTTTTATGCCAAACGTAGTGATGTAAAAAAACCCAAAAAACTGGAAAATACAACATTTGTTATCAATTTACCTTTGGTGAGGGTTTCTGGTATGGTGGCGCCCTGCATGATCCGTGAGTGTAGCTTACTCATGTTGTTAGGAGGATCCACCACAAATGGGAGCTCTCCAGTTAACATGGCATACATATTCACCCCTCTGAGGAATAGAACAAAAAATGCAAATCGTTCAGGGTCAAAGACATGCAACCGTAGCTCTGATGTTCATTTGACACCACATGGGTATTTATCCGATAATGGATCTGATAAATCATCTGAGAATGGACTTCACTATTTAGGACCAGTAGATCCGACTTACTCTGGACACTCTCTACCATTTCAAGACAAATGGTCCGCGATGGAACTTCATAATCATAAATTCTGTTATCCTTACCCGGATCTTGAGTGTTCCCAATCTCTCCTAATGAAGGTCCAAGTAATTCAGTTGGACCACGATTTTATCTACCTATAGAAACTTTCCAAAGTGTGTCCTTAATAGAGACTAGGAACACTGAGAGGGCGACGGACTCACTCAGGGAATGAAAGTACAAATTTTAAAAAGTCTTTGAGGATAAAGGCAAAAAGTGTGGGAGGAGGTTTTAATGTCTTCTTTTATTGCCCCACCCAGTCGGCATATGATTGGGGAACACGTATCCCCTCTGACCTCTCAACCCTCATCCCCTCGCCAGCAGCTGCGGCAGCCAGATACTTACATACTCCATATATCGACAGCTGGCCCATAGCTTGAGTTGCAGAATATCTCAGGGGCGGCGTACGCCGGGGAGCCGCACTGCGTCCGTAGGAGCCCGTCATATCCAAGAATATTACTCAGTCCAAAATCTGAAGAGAAGAAATCATTATTTAATAAACATCAATCCTAATGGGCTTCAAAAGACTGACATGCAGGCGCGGTTCTACCGGGGGGGGGGGGGGGCTTTGGGACTGAACCCCCTCCCCCCCCCCCCAAAAAAAAAAAAAAAACCGACATAAGTGCAATTTTAATCTCATATAGATTCTAATATAATGTCCTCGTAATAAACCCGCTTATCCAAAAAGAGTGGAAAAAAGAAAGATAAAGAGGGAAAAAAGATGAAGGAAAAACCTAGGAGCGCTCCCTCGCACTTTAATGATCTTAACCAATACCGGTTATATTACTATCCTTAAGAAAGGAAATAGGTTTGCATCATGTCTCGCTCTCCAAAGTTTATGCTATTCTTCTACTCATTAATTGTTAGTTAGGCCTATATAACTGCAATGATTCCGGAGCAGCAATTTTGACCTAAATAGATGAATTTTCAGGAGATAAAGGCCTGTGACCATAAACCTATTCGCAATATCCTCTGTGAGAACGGAAGATGCCGTTAAATATCAGTATACGTTACTAAATCACGAGAAGGGAGTAGTATAACCACGATGACCCGGTCTCAGTATTAAAAAGCAAAAAAAAAACCATTTTGTTCGCTCATAAATTCTAGAAACGAAACAAGATGTTTCGATCGGCAATCAGCAAGTCTATGCCTGGATATCAAAACATTTTTGCAGCGACGTGCCCGACTATCCTTGAAATAATTCTGGAGAGAGTGTACATGATAAGATCAATAAGTGAATTTTGTATATATTTTTTTTTCGCTCGCTAAGCTCGCTCACATAAGAAGAAGATTTGGGAAGGCAAACGAATTGGGCATGCAAGTGAGGTGACCGAATATAGATATATAACATATTTTTATGTCGAAATGATACTTAATCATTGTGTTTTTCGTTGCTTGATTCGCTCGATCATGATATTTAGAAACGTTTCTAAGTATGGTTTTAGACAGGAAATAATTTACTGGACCAGCGAGGTTTATCATTATTTGTTAGTGAGGTGACCAAATATACCACTTAAATATCTTAAAGGCCTAGAGTGTATTTTGATGGCAAATTAAGAAGTCTTTTAAAGCAAGATGTGGTTATTTTTGGCTCGCTCGCTTCGCTCGCTCACAAAATAAACAAATAGCATGTATGGGGACGATGTGCAGGCGGGCAAAAGAGTGGAGTGTGAGCAAGAAAGTTCGGCAAAATATTTCGATCACCGCCCCACCCACTCCTCGAAACGGAATGACGCCGGTGTGTATTATTTTTTGTACATTTCTTTTTCTCGCTCTCTGCGCTCACTCATAATAATAGCTAGATAAAGAATTATTTGGGAAGGCAAACGAATGGGGCATGCAAGAGAGGTGACCGAATGTATTTCTAAAAATATTTTATAGGCCCTATGGAGTCTATATTTCCTGGCTCTCTTCGCTCGCTCTTTAGGAACAGGGTGGTTTTCGACAGCCAAAAATTTGCCAGTGAGGTATATCTAGCGAGGTGGACAAAATAGACCATTTAAATATGTCGGCTAGGGTGTGTTTTGATGACAATTACAGCAAAAAGTAATTATTTTTGGCTCGCTCGCTTCGCTCGCTCGCAAATTGAAAAAATAGTAGATGTGTATTTTCGAAAGTCCCTATCGCGCGCGTGCACGTGTGTGTGTGTGTGTGTGTGAAGGGGGGGGGGCTTTCCTCCAAGCCCCCAGTAGCCCCCCCCCCCCAATCGTTTGCTCTAGAACCGCGCCTGATGACATGATGTGCAGTGTCCTCTTCCACCTCACTAGATCGACAAACATACGCTGCTTTGCATCATTAGGTATTATAACTGCATTTTCTCGTTTCCAAGTCGTTCTGAATGCAACAACACAATTTACTTTGTTGAGAAAACTTACCGATTACTTTCAGATTTTGATCGTTATCCAGGAGAAAGTTCTCGATCTTGATATCTCTGCCATACACAAAATAAAAGAAAAGATTTACTGGTAATGATCATGATTATCAAAATGATAACAGAGTGCCCATGTATTCGTCATGCTGCGTCACCCCCCCCCCCCCCATCGAAAACAAACCTACCCAAAAACATAAAGATACAATGACGAGAGAATTAGAGGATTCGTCCAACATTAAATTTTAAGTGGTGCAAAGAAAGGCAAGTGGCCAAAGCCGTCGACAGATTTGTTGATCAACATAATGCCCGCTGCACACTCCGTCATTACCAGCACGATGTAAGACTCAGTGATTGTAATTAGCTCATACGTCAGTAATTCAACGCAATTATGATTGCATTGCATTATTCATAGTACTCATCTTTTTACATTGTTAAGTTCAAATAGAATATGGGAGAGTGCGCTTTTATAATCACTGACGCAAGCCCTGTTTCAGGGAAATGATTTGTCGTTATATTCTACGAACCTGTGGATGACGTCGAGATGATGCATGTGATCGACGGCGGTGACGAGTTGCCTGATATAGCGTCTCGTCTCCCTCTCACTCAACTTCCTCCTCTTACAAAGGAACGACATGAACGTCCCGCCCTCGGCCAGTTCCATGACCAGGTAGTAGTTACTAGCCGTCTCCAGAACCTACAAGGAAGAAATCGTTTGATATTTTTACTCATTACATTACTATTATAGCCAGTCAAAATCATGGCCAGTTGATTGTGGCCACATCGGCGTAAATCCACTTTGAGGAGTGGGGGATGATCAACTTTTTTGCCGATTTTTTTTCTGTCGAACTCACACTTAAGTATAAACACACGCCCTCACCCACCTGCACAGACCCCCCTTACACACATTTTGATTTTTATCTTGCGAGCGAGCCAAAAATTACCACTTTGCTGTTTTTCAATCGCATTTTCAAATGGAAATTCTAAAATATGATGAGCGAGTGAAGCGAGCGAGCCAAAAATAACCACTTTTCTGGTTTTTAATTGCATTTTCAAATGAAAATTCAAAAATATGACAAGCGAGCAAAGCGAGCTAGCCAAAAATACCTGCTTTTCTGGTTTTCAATCGCATTTTCAAATAGAAATTCTGAAAATATGATGGTTGTTTACGACAGATTATTAAAAATTATATTTAAAGATTAATTCATATATCATTTCTTTCTTAAAAAGTGGGGGATATTTGTACACGCCATCACCCCCCCCCCCCTCTCAAAAAAGTTGGGAGATATATCCCCCATCCCCCCCCCCCCCCCCCGGATTTACGCCAATGACTGTGGCGATGCTGAACCTATTCTTCAAAGCCCAAGCCGTGTCTGAAATACCTCTTTGGTCTTCCTGAACCCTATTTTGTGATTTTACTTCAAGGTTTGTAATTGTTGTTGAGATTCATAGTCCCAAATGTTCATTAGTCCGAATGATGCACAATTATTCTTGTAAGGTAACAAATTAAAATTCTCTGAAGGTCACCATTCCGAAGAAATGTACGGGTATGACTCCTGTAATTTTTCATTAGCTGATTATTTTTTCGAAGATACAAACTCTGTCTAAGTTTCTAATTGTCTTTCTGTCAAGTTAACCGGGCACGTTGGCTCAATAAACGGGTATATTTGCTCAATTGATAGAGCGTTCGCCTCATGAACGGGAGGTCGTAGGTTCGATCCCCGGCCTAGTCATACCAAAGACTTACAAAAATAGGACCTTCTGCCTTCTAGCAAGGCGCTCGGCATATAGGAATGGAGAAGGGTAATAATAACATATTGTGTTAAGCAGGCTAGGGCCCGCTGGAAGATCAGCTGATAGCTGAAATGGCTACCCTGGGTAAATAAGAGTTATCATTATTAAACTCAAACCCAGTTCCATTTTCCAAAAAGTGAATCTACTGACTAACAAACTTTTGCATAAACGAACATTTAAAGAAATAATATTCAAAAAGAGGAATCTTCGGATGAAAGTCTCTCGAGAAACGTAACTCTGGAAGAAAAAGCAAATCCAGCCTTGACATTATCTCTTACCTCATAGAGTCGAGCGATGTTAGCGTGACGCATTTTCTGCAGAACGGTTGCCTCTCGGCGAAGATTCTTGCGAACATAGTCTCGGTTCGCTATCAACTTCTTATCAATAACCTTCACGGCAACCTGGCAAATGCAATATAAAAATATAATGTTATATCTCATGAAAACTGAGATGTTATAAAATCTAGTCTAGGACACCTGTCTTCTGGACTATCACCATTTTTATCACTAACAGTTAATGTTTAGTTTTCAGGCTTCAGATACAATCTTTTTGGGGGAACAATATTACAATGGTCATGAAAGTAAGCGATGTTTTATTTCCAGACCAATTAAATGGAATACTGGCATATTTAACCCATTTTTCCATAATTCCAAGCGAGCATTATTGATCAGTATGACATTGCGATTGCCCCAAACATTTCGTGAATGAAATTATAGCAATGGGGAAAACAATTAGCTGGAAACTGTTGTCTACTATAGTAATTGTCTTCATAATTTTCTTTGCTTGCATTGGCTTTCAGTTTGTTTGTTTTTTAAGAACAGGATGCAAATATGATACGATTGTATAGTTATGAAGAAGAGTTTGCAATATATTTCTAGAGAAGTTAGCTTGATTCCTTTCATTTCATTCCGTCGCTGATTTTCGTGGTTATGTGAGACGTCATGTTGCTAGTATCAGGTTTCCTCTGATTCGACAAGAACTTATCTTCACTTACAACCATGACTACCAAAAAACAAAAACAAAAACAAAAAAAAAACCAAAGTCATATTTGAAGAAACATGCAAACTTTCCTTGAACCTTTTTCCACATCCTAACTTATTCATCCTCACACACCCATTGTACAGCCTTCATGTGTGGTTAACATACGTTTAGGCAGACAACACATCTATAACACCGAGCCAGCTATCGATCATATCGATCGCATGGGGAGAACACTTTCTTGCTCAATCTTATTCCAAGCGAAGTGTGCATGTCTTGTAAATATTTAAAGAGTGCGTTAAAAAACAAGTTCACATTTCTTTGTCATTCATCATGCATTTTGTAATGATAACAATAATGAATGTTACTGTAGCTCCGTTAGAAATTATCTATTTTAATAGCCACATTTTATCTTCATTGCAAAGTAAAATCATATGCGTCATCAAACATACTCTGGGGAAAGTCATGACTGTTTTTTTTTTTTTTTTACTTTGGCTCAAGGACGCACATGTTTATTAAGTATTCCAAATGCTGCAGCAGCAGCGTGCCATCAAAATCGAAACACCTCTACACGTTCGTTCAAGTATGATTTTGACTGTTTTGAAACCAATTTCATTCCATTAAACTTAGTAAAGAAGATCAAAGATTATGTTAAATGATCAATAGTGGGGAAACGGCAATGCGGAAACCTTCCAAGCTGAACATTCTGAAACGTCTTTTGTTTTCTCTCGAGAAAATAATCACCAGCTAGCATGTCTAGTGTCAATTTGTTAAGATCAAATGCGTGATGTTCTGAAGGATGGAATGAGGTGTCAAGCCTAGTAAATTGTCTAAAAATTGGAATAATTTGCAGAGGAGGGTAGATATTATAGTTCACAAATAATTACCAGCTGATAATTTGAATTTGGATACCGCTATATCCCCCACACCCGATCTCTACAAATCGACGCCTACAATCCTGGAGGTAATGGCTGCCAATATGCAGCGGATTTTTGCTCTATGTGTTTGAAGGTATTATTTATACCGACGATGTCTTAATAATTTTTTACGAATGGGATCCCGCTCCTGTGGAGGTGCAGATGCCGAAAAAATCTCAGAGAAAATGAGAGGAAAGGTTTTGGTGCAATATTAGATATTAATAATATTAATGCCCCAAAAATGAGTTTTAAAGGTACTGTGCTCCTCGGCTCCATCCCCATATCCCCCCAATCAAAATGAAAAAAAAGGATGAATATTTGCAGAGAATATGATCTTGTAGCATTGGAAAGGAAGAAAAAGAGGCCTACCTGTTCTTGAGTTAAGATGTGTGTTCCAAGACGAACTTTAGCGAAGGAGCCTTCGCCGATGACATCCCCTAAGATGTAGCCCCCGACTTTCTTCCTGACCACCGTACCATCTGATCTCGATTTCCTTCTCCTCCTCTCAGGCTGATGATCACCACTACCATCTCGATCACCACCTCCACTTTCCTTGCCTTTCGTTTTCTCATCGCCGACGACGTCGCCATTGGACGACGCCCCGTTCTCCGGGTCGAAGGTCTGGCGACCGAGTCGATTGGCCGGAGCAGGGGACATCGCTGGATTTAGAAGTGGGTTCGGTAGCGCTACCGCAGCGCTAGCCATATTCCATATTCATGATGTAGATTCTTTCATAAAGTTTTCCAAATATCTGCTTTGGATTTCACATCCGATGATGCAGAAACATCATAAAAATTCCCTTCCTGGATGCTGCATAGCAACTTGTCTGTCAGGGAGCCATGAGAAAGTTTTCCGATTCTCAAGAACTTTTGTAATCCTGTTAGACCCCTTCTTCCATAAAACGGTTTTCCTTTTGTCAAATCCACCTTCAAAAAGAGTTTCCTATTCTCACAAACATCGCATCTTTTCACTCCTTAATTCCAGTGTATGTCCAAGAATGTCTCCGCGAGAGTGTTACGTACTTAAATCTGGCTTGATAAATTATGGGGCAGACGACGAGCTTTGACGATAAAACTTTCACATTCTCCTTTTCCTTATTTCTACACATGATTTATCTATACCAAAGAGACTGTTCCTAAGGAAGGGGTGCATAACACATCTCCCCTTCACAACCGCAAAACCGCTATAAAAGGGGCCCATGTCCCACCTCCATTGTACAACCCTTTCAAAAGGTATGCATCGATCGATACTTCGCTTTAAAATAGCGATCGATAGCCTGCTGAATAGCCAATTCGGCTGACTATTCACGGGTACAAAAAATTACAAAGAGGGAAGAACAAAACGCTTTTATAGTAGGGCCTGTTCAATACTAATCATGCTAGTTGTTGTTTTTCTCCGTCCCTACCCCTTCTTCGAGAAGTCTAAGATAATCTATTGATATAAGCAAGCGGTAGTATATTTGTTATTGTTCAGCCCAAATTAATCCTCTTCTTTGTATGCAGCAAAAGGGTTGTACATGTAATTATCGAGGGCATTTGAAAGACGTGCCTTGAGGCTTCACACCGGGTCTGCTGGAAATCACTTTATTAGCGCCACTCCCGGGGAGGGGGGGGGGGGGCCTTTGAGGCCTATACTTCGTCCGAGAACGCAACGCAAGCATCAGACACATCAAGAAAAAGAGCATCAAATTCAGAGGTGATGATGCAATCCTTGAATAAAATCCATGTTAAGGATGTCAAAACCACTCCTACTTCAATCCAGAAAGTGGTGTACGCAGATGATGTAGTGGTGGGGGGGGGGGGGAGGGGGTTGGGGTCTCGTAAGTAATCAGTGCTCGGAAACAGTGGAATAGATATGCCTTGAGAAAGATCACTGATCAAAATATTTAACACATGGCTTTTAATATTTCTGTCAGCTTCAGCAAAAATAGACAATGAAAACAATGAATAAATAAATGAATATAAAAATAAATCAATCAATCAATCAACCAATCAATCAATCAATCAATCAATAAATAGATACACAGATAAATAGATAAATGAATAAATAAATATGGCGGTTTCTTACAGGTCGTCTGAAATGCAATTGCAAAATCCTGCAGACCGGCAAATAGTTCTGGGGTGGTATTCTGAGACTGTTTTAACTCTGTTTTAAGTCTGTTTTAGCAAATCGGTATTCTGAACACCGTTTTATCTCTGTTTTAACTTTTGTTTTAAGTTTGGTTTTATCTTTCTAACCGCGCATCTATATACCTGGCGCGCGCGCAAGTCGTGCGCAAGCGCGTAAAAATACCATATGTAATAACACGGTATTCTGAAGACCGTTTTATCCTCCTGTTTTAACTCTTTCCGCTTGACATTTCATGCTCATGAGATAAAACAGGGTGGGAGGTGTTTTAACTTTGCATGCGTTATGTCATGGCGGCAATTTTTCTCGCTCCTAAATGTTTTTGGTTGGAATGAGGGGGATAACGAGATCCAATAAACCTTACTTTTATTCCCGAAACAACATTTCAAAAGAATTTTTGCCTCGGGTGGAGAAATTTGGCAATTGTCTGCGATAATATCAAAGATGATTTGCACAAATAATTCTGTCACATCATCACATCTGAATTAAAGCAAGAAACTAAGCGCAAACTAATGCGCTCATCACAACGCGAATATATAGTTCACGCGTTTCACGCACCCCTTCCCCAGGGAGTGATCTTATTGGCCGAGTCAGCTTAGACTCATCTCTAACGACTTTCCCCATTGGATAATATCTTTGCGGTGGGTGTGGCTTTGATGACTTAGAACACCGTTAAAACAGTTCTGGGGTGTTTCATCAACATCTGTTGTCTGACAAGCTGTCAGATCTGACATCTTTCCTTGATTTTGATTGGCTGAGAAGCATTGTTACTATGGCAACTGTCGGATAAAACAGACTTTGTCGGATAAAACATCCGACAAGTCCTTTCATGAAACGCTCCCCCGAATACCGTTTAAAGACTGTTTTAGCGGTGTTGTAAATCAATGCCTTAAAACAGAAGTTATAACAGAACTTAAAACACAGTTAAAACGGTGTTCAGAATACCACCCCTGATCTCTAAGTACAGATAAGAACGTTTTCATCTTATTTTCTTTTGTTTCTTCCTTCCTTCTTTCTCTCTCTTTTCCTTTCATTATCCCCCATCTTTTTCACACGTTATTTCCTATCTCTTTCTACCTTACATCCCTTACATTCTCAGCTCATCCCTCCTCTTCCATCTCATTATTTATTCATTTATTTATTTTTATATTGCCAGATGTGGGATTCTTTTTTTTTTCAGATACCCTTCGTCTTTTACTTGTGTCTAATTAACATTTACTTCTGATTTGTGTAATTATATAGCAGGAATGAGACTCTAGGCACATTCCCTTCAGTATCATATCTTTCTCTGAATGTCATTCTCACTTCTCTTAATGTCTCTTATCACCTCTTTCATTCTCCTTTCTCCACTATCCCTAGTCCCTTCTTCCTTCTTCCCTTTTGATCCCCACCCTTCTCTCTTTCTCTCTTCCTCTCTCTCTCTTTCTTTCCTTCTCTCTCTCCCTCTCTGTTTCTCTTCCATCCAACCTCTCTATCATGTCTTTTTTCTGAGGCCTCTTCTTTCAACTCTCCTTAATTCGAATAAAAGTTGGCGGATGCATCATGTAGAGAGAGTCTTGAAAATGACCACTTTGGTATTCTTCCGGCAAAGTTCACCTCCTTAATTCATTCTCAATCATTCTGAACATTCTGTAAAGATAATAATTACCGGTGACAAGATCCTCAAACAGAAAGATTACAATTCATCACTTTAATTCAGAAGATTCTATCTACCAGTAATCCATTTTCTACATAAGATTTCCCTGTTCATACATTTCATACAACTGATGTTTTGGACACTTTTTAATATTTGTATGATTGAAACTAGTCAATAGATATTTTGAATAAGTCCTGATCAAAACATATGAATGAAAATAAAATTCAAAATCAGTTTGAAAGATTTATGGATAAAGAAGTCATGCTGAAAGGAAAAAAAAACTGTATTTGTCATGGAAAAAAAAAATGGGATCACATGTCTATTGACTGATTAACACTGTATAGTCAAGACAAAACTATGCTATGCTTTTCATGTCGTAATCATTCTAAGCCAATGATTATGTTCATACACAAGCTGAAAAATAAATAAAAATTGTACCACATACATGAACAAAGGTACATAATTATATTACTTAAATGTTGACAAGCGTTCTAGACACATATTTGGTTTTCACATCTGCAGGGGGTCCCATACCTTTTTCAAAAGAACGACAGCATAATTTATGTAGGTTCAATTCAATAAAGCTCCACAAAATATGAATTAAAATAACAAAAAGGACCTTTGAACAATAGCTCATTGGGCGTGAAAGCTATAAACTAAGAAAGCAAGTAGATACTTTCTTCTTCTTGTCTTAAATGGTGTATTGAGACTCTTGAATGCTCAGTGACTCGTGTTACTTTGGTCTCTCTGTGTATCCGGTGTTGAATTTTTCACAGAACTTTTACATGTAAATCCCAAGCAATCAAGAAGCTTATCATGTCAAGTACTGTAGGCAAACATACTGGGTGAAAATTGATCCTTTAAACCTGTGAGGGAACCTTTGTGGCTAATCAATCTACCTTTTTTACTTTAAATTTAGCAAGTTTGTAAACATATATCCTTACTTACAACCATGTGATATAATTGATCTCCAATAAGAAATTTGGAGGTAAATTGCCTTCTACGAAAAAATGCAAATCTTTTCAGTTCTTCCTATATAACAGGAATATTCCAAGAAGGCATGATTTGGGAGAGAATGGTCAAAACTGGATCATACTTGAAGTGGACAAAGACAATGGGATGTAAAATTCAAAAGCCTGCACCAAGTTGCAACATACAGCTTTGACCTACAAAAGACCGCTTTTCAAAAGTGGGGCATGGGGGAGGACACACGGGAAAGAAGTGGGGGGAGGGGGGGGGGGTAAAGAATTCCTAAATCTGGGGAGTTAAATATAAGCATTCTTCATGCATGTTGAAGTAGAAATCCAGCACAAGTGAGAGGGAGTAATATGGAAGGTGGTACATGTTCCCCTGTTAGCTGCCTTTTGATGCACACCCTTGCCTCTACTCCTTACAAGCAAGCACAAAACTTGAAGAATGTCTCTCCATAAATGCCCTTTTTTTCCAGACAATATGGTTTCCCCTGTAGACACACTCCCTGATGTTGGCTACTTCACCTCTACGAGTCAAAAGTTGTTGGTTTGATGGTGACTCCTTTCCTGATCTGACCCCATCCAATCAACCTGCAAATAGAGAAGAACAAGAATACCATATCATTCAAACTGTCTACTAGTATTGCTTTAAACACTAAAATAAAGTCTACATCTCTTTGCAGGAGTAAAATCTATGTCGGTAAGATTTCTAACTTAGAAAATGTAGGCACATACCTGTAATTAACACCATTATACATATTACTGAATCAGGGCTCCGTTCCACAAAACTTGTCATCAGTAACAACTGCCACATTTCCATGAAAAATTTGCTCTCAGCCAATCAGATGCAAGGATTTCAGTAGCTTATAACAGTTACTGCAACTTGTTACTGATAACAAGTGTAATGAAACGGGGCCTTGAGCTCTTGAACACCTTTCTGCAGTTAACTTGAGTGATGTGACAAAGAGCGAAACAAACATATGAAGGGCTCAAGGCAGTCCAAAGAATTTCTTCCTACTCCAAAGTCATTTATAATGGCCAGAATTCACAAAGGTGGTTTAGGCAAACTTTGTGGTATAAATGCGCTTGATTTAGCACGTACACTAAGAAAGGTCCAATAATGAGCGTACATATGTGGCGAAGGACGCTAAATTCACGCTTGTCATGGTTTAGACCACGGTTTGTGTAAATTTATACATGATTTAACTTACTTGTAAATTCACGCATGGGTTATTTAAATTCCTTTACATAAACCGTGATATAAACCATGGCAACGAGCGCAAATTTAGCGCCCTTTGCCACACATGTGCGTTCGTTACTGGACCTTTCTTAGTGTACCTAAATCAAGCGCACTTATACCACAAAATCTGCCTAAACCATGATCTAAATTTAAACAACCTTTGTGAATTCTGGCCAATGTGTCTGGTAAACAAACAACACACCAATGGTTTAAATTTGATGAAAATTTGACATCAAATGATGCATAAAACCTACAGAGTCAAGAAAGTTTGCTGTGGCAAAAAAAAAATAAAACCAACATGCTTCAAATATAAAGGGAAAGATGGGATTCTGTAACCTATCCTTGCAGGTTAGCAGGAATGAAATGATTAAACACTTGCCTCCAATGTTTCTCCACTCTCCTACTGAGGGCGATCTTCTCTCCAATCTCGGTGCAGACAGGATTCGTCAGAACGATCTTGGCCAAATCAGCCTTGACAGCCTGAACACGACCTCCAGTCGACAGCGACCCAATGTTGACCATGAGTACCTCTCCCTTGGACAGCTTTTGGACCTGTACAAATTAAAAGGATCAAAATGATGACAAAATGATACCTGGGAGGTGTTTCATAAAGCTGTTCGTAAAATTATGCATGACCTTAAGCATTTTATCTTTACATCGTTCTGCAAAAGAACGTGTCCGGAACGCAAGTACTAAAATGCAAAACTTAAAATGTCTATTTTGACATATTGGAATAGAATTTTAGCAAAGATCATCCCACAAGACGATCATATATCAATTTACAAGGTCTACATGCCACCCATGAAATTATCAGTCATTGTTTGAAAATTTTGATTTTCAATAATTTTCCATTTTGCGTTATGGACGTGTTCTTTCACACAACGACATTAAAATAAGATGCCCTACGAAGAACTGGAATATGAAGTGCCAAATGGAATGCCCTAATTTTTTCCTGACTTTTAAACAAAGTGTGACTGCATCTCCCATAATCTCAGTTAAATTGAGACAAAAATATACTTTGCAATAAAAATGTTTGTAAACAGTAGTAATATCAATCTACGTCTGCATATTTCACTTTTAGCCGATACCATTGACAATGATGGAGAATCCCATTTGGCCTGCCATATTCGAGTCGTTCGTAAAGTCATTCGTAACTTTAAGAACAGCTTTATGAAACACCCTCCTGGTTTTGAAGAGCACATGCTACACTATAGTCTCTTTGCGTTTCTACACCTGCGTAGACAACATGCACAACAGTATTGCACGGCATATCCCTTTCAAACTCTTGAAAAGCAATGCAGATGGTGATTCCAGCTTGAGCAAGTTGCGTTACGTGAAAACAACAGAAAGGTGAATATTGTAAAAAATATTGTTCTAAGAACCTCTTGTTATAACAAACTGTTTTTGCTAGTCTCAGTTCTTCATTTCCTACCATTTCTTTTAAGTCCTGGTATATCAAGATTCTGATGAAATAAGATGATTTCCTTGATCCCAAAGAAGTTACAGGTTCAACTGTACAACAGAAGTAAGAAAGTATATAAACCCACTCCTTGCAGGAAGCGTGGGATACAGCACTTTCCAAGCTGGTAGTCTCAAAACCCTTCACTCTAATTAAAGGTAAAACAGGGGAAACTCAGGATGAGGCCGTTGAGACCAAAGCATTTTCCTCGCTACAGCTATTAAGCATAGTTTTCACGGGCACACAAACTTTTCGCGAAGGATACGAATGTCAAAAAAATGGCAAAATCCAACAATCGCATTTTGTGCGCTGAAAGTTCACCGAGCTTGTGCAGAGGTTCACTCATCAATTGTTCGTGGGATGCGGCAAACGTTTGCAAGATATTTCAAACTTTTTTTACTGTCTGCCAAACTCAAAACAAACAAGTGTCGGCGTTTCTGAACCCCCGCGCAAGTTTGGCAATCTTTTGGAGCATAAAATGCGAATGTTAGACTTTGCCATTTTTTTGACATTCACATCCTTTGCAAAGCGATCGCGTGCCCGTGAAAACTATGCTTTACCGGGTTATGTCAAGTTTTCACGATCCTAACCGGCTTACCTTAGCTCCTTTCTTGTCTCCCTCTGTCCTGACACCAAGCAACCTCCTGAGGAGGAAGTATGAGATCTCAAGCTCTGTGTAGATGTCGGGAAGAGCCCCTACTGCTCCCAGGACCTGCCCAACGAGACGATCAGCTCTGCACAGGGTGGGGTCAATCTTGGTACCAACACCTATGAGACAAAGAGAAGTAGATGGTAAATAATAATAAATAATATCGATGCTTATATAGCGCCGGTATCCGCCAGGTCCTGACGCTCATGGTGCTCAACAAATTACATATGACAATCGAGAAAAATACATATTGAAAAATAAATTCTTAGACTACAAAATTAAGTAAGGAGAGAATAATCCTAAACTGAGATACATACAAATCAACATAATTCAAGGAAATGATAGCAGTAAAAGATTAAGGGTATCCATTCAAAAAGAGATGAGATTTGAGGGCAGCTTTGAAATCACTAAGGGTTGATAGGGCACGTATTTCAAGAGGGAGCCTATTCCAAAGATGGGGGCCAGAGTGAGAGAAGGCTCTATCCCCCCAAGAGCTCCGTGTCTTGGGGATTACCAAAAGGGAAGATTGAGAAGAACGTAGGTGTCTTGTAGGCTTGTACTCAGTTATTAAATTCATATTGTAGGAGGGAGCAGAGTCATGAAGGGAACGGAATACTAGTAATAATATCTTGAAGATGATCCTATCACATACAGGAAGCCAATGTAGGGCTTTAAGAACAGGAGTGATGTGGGTTCTACGGGAAGAAAAGGTGACAATTACTTTACAAAGAGATATACATTCGTTAACACTTTAATGATAGAGGTGGGAGTTGTGGTAGTGGGAGTAGTTTCTCTCCTACTAAGTCAAAAGACTGCACAAGAAATGTTACAAACGAGAGAATAACAAACATTTCTTTAAAAGATTCTTACATGTGTTACATTTTTTACAGACTCTGATTTCTCTTCTTGATTTTCTGTTTCTATTCCTATCTCTTCTTTGCACTTCATCTTTGCATAGATTTCAACATTTCTAATCAGCTCTTTGTTCTTCTGCAATGCATCCTTTTTTTCTTTTTCTTCTTTTTTTTTTGGGGGGGGGAGGGGGGGAATTCAAGTTCTAAAATTTTGCATGGTGGTATATGAAACAATGAAAGAGTCTTCAGGGTTAATATCAAACCAACAAGCTCCATTTAAAAGTTGTGACTGATCCAAACAGATTGCAAGTTCTTTGTTTAATTGCAAGCTCAGAAACCCTCATCTCTATATGACATTGTTTCAATCAATATTAAATTGCAATAAATTTTTGCAACTGAATGAGCTGCAATCAAATGACCACACTGGAGCCCAGAAATCTTTCAATGTGACCTTACTTACCGATTAGGCCTCCAGGAACAGCGAACTGCAGATCATTCTTCTCAGCAAAGAGAGACACAATCTTAGAGAAGATGGGTCTACACTGAAGCTTGCCTTCGCTGTCCTTGGACACGATACCAGGCCGGACCTCGATCTCTTGACCAACCTGTCATATCAATGTAATAATTCTGAAAGTAATCAACTATGATAAGGTTTGACATGTGAGTTTTATTGACAAAATCAATCCCCTATCTGGTACACACATTTGATCACTTTCAAGATAACTCTGATGTGATTTAACACAATTTCAAAGACATAAACTCTGGGCTGATTTTCAATATCTCATTGCACTGCCTAACAGAAAAAATATGTTTTGATTATGTAATAAATCATCAGAGTAACATTGATTTCTTGACGGTTTTCATTTCCCATATAACTACTAAACATTGCTGCATGCTGTGCCCAAACACTTCATGAACTTTGAGTGCACAAAAACTAGGGCCATACCCTCTTTGTTATATTATGCTTTGCACTAATTCACCTCCTTATGCTGTATCAATTTTTATCTCAATGAGATTTGACCTGCTGAAATTACATAAATTTATAAACGGTAACTGTAAAATGGAAAATCTTGGTTTTCTCTAGCTACCACATATAAGGAGAAGCAAAGTAGGTTGCACACTTAAAAGGTGTTTTATTTGGTTATATCTCTTCATCGGAGCAGCTATTAATTACCTTCAATACACCTCGGAGGATACTGCCTCCTGCTACACCACCTTTTAGATCTTTGACCTCACAGCCGGGCTTGTTCACATCAAATGATCGGATCACTGCAAAAAATATTACGTCAAGACTCTTAATGCCGTAAAAGTGATATAAAACTAAGTGGAAGAAAACTGGACAATCCTGAAACAAGTGAAACGGTCTTGCCTGCGTTACACAAATTGTCATGGCAGCATTCGGATTTAGTGAAAAATTTCATAATCAGGGGTGGTATTCTTAACATCATTTTATCTCTGAAATTTTTTATTTTATCTTTGAAATGAAATCAGTATTCTGAGACCACTTTAAAATCTCAGATTTTACCTTCATTTTCGGTTCATCACCTCCAGCGCGCGTACCCATACAGCTAAAGACAAATGCGCTTGTGCCTTGAAGGAAAAGATAAAATGAAACTTAAAATAGGGTAGTGGCTATTTTATCTCTTGGACCTCCAGTATATACAATATTTCAGGATAAATTCACTATTAGTCTTCAGATAAAGATAAAGAAAAATGCCATAATCATCGACGGCATTACTCAAGCAACATTTCCATATGGTGATTGAACTGAACTGATAAATTTTTATAGACTAACATCGGCCTTGAAATGATCCTTGAAAAGGCATGCTGATACCTCAGAAAATGCAGATCTTATTTCTGATCAAAATACCAGTCAAAACGCATTCGCGTTTGAATGTAAGTGCAAGCAGCGTATTAAAATTTGTACAAATCACGCATTCGCGCTCTTTTGCCCCATCTACTGGCGGAAAGCAATTTAATTGGCTGAGCAAGATGAGAATGCGATCTAATAAGATTACTTATTGGTTATTTCATCATAAATGGGCATGTCTTGCATGAGATGAAATCAAGATAAAATGGTTCACAGAATACCGATTTAAAAAGATTTTAAGGGTGTTTTATCTCACTGATTTTAACAGAGATAAAAATTTTTATTTTATCTGAGATAAAATGGATCTCAGAATACCACCCCTGGTTACTGTGGACAAAGCTTACCTATAAGTCTAGGTTCTGAGGTAAAGTCTCTGACTGGGATTGGGATCTTCTTGGTGATATATTCACAGATGACTTCTATATTGTGCTTCAGCTGAGCTGAGATTGGAATGACTGGGGCTCCTTCGGCTACAGTACCTGCACATGGTTTAAAAAGGGGAAAAAAATGAATAATATAATTTTCTTTCTTTATAGGTGTTAGATGTATGGAGCAGAAACATTGACACTGAGCAAGAATATAGACAATAATATTACATCTTTTGAAATGTTGGTATATAGGAGAATGAAGAGAATATCATGGAAACGAATGAAAACCAACAGAGAAATATTGCAAATGGCACGACATAGAAAAACTGTACTGGTAGAAATAAATGTGGTAATTGTAGATAAGCAATCTTTTTATATTAGTCACTGAAACAGGATTCCTTGTTCCACGTCTTCCACATATACCGCTTTCGCACAGAGGTAAAATTCATTGTATGTAAAGCTGATTAGTTTAAAGAGCTTTAAACTAATGAGCTTCAAATTTAATACGATAGCATTCACACACAGAAAATTGTGGTGCGATCGTTACGAGATTCACTGCTTATTATGCGCAGTAGGGCCATTGCGCACTGTCAATTCAAACAAAGTGCGCGCCCAGTTAGAGATATATATCCGTTCATACACAAAATCTCTCACCTCCTGTATACCAACTCCTTATCTGTAACCTGCTCTGACCATCTTTATATTGCAGGTTCGTATCTGTCCGGACATTGTACAGTTCAATGTTCACATGGAAAATTTACTTCAAAGCTGTCAGTTAAAGAGCTTTAGACTAATCAGCTTACATACGATGAATTTTACCCCCGCGTGAAAAGGCTATAAGTCCAAATCTGTTATGCTCACCTTGAACGAACTTAAGAATCTGTTCATACTGCTCTCTTGCTTGACTCTCCTTGACCAGGTCAATCTTGTTTTGGAGAATGAGGATGTGTTTCAGCTTCATGATCTCGATGGCTGCCAGATGCTCCGATGTTTGGGGTTGGGGACATGATTCATTTCCAGCTGAAAATACACACCAAGAGAGGTACAGGGTTATATGATGGGAGGACCCTTGTCTGCACACCTAATATTTCACCTAAAATTGACAAGCTTTCCTTTTTTGTATTCCTCTAATGGCTGACCTCATTTTAATCCTCATATCCTAGGGAGTAACTTTGCCGAAAATCTCATCGAAATCTGAACAAGAACAATGTGATTTTCACAAGAAAAGGCGATGGTGTAAATTTGACGCTAAAAAGAGGAAGGTGCCCTTGTCTGCGTACTCATTCACTTTACACGCAGTTCGGGATTTTTTGCATGAAAGTGGCATTTTCAAGGCATGTGAGTAAAATATACATAAAATAGACGCCTTTCGCCCATTTTTCGTCATTTTTTTCAGTTATACATATCGCTAAAATTGATTTAAAGATGATAGTGTTTGTTGCGTCTTTTGTGATGTTAGAATCGCGCAGTTACGCGTATGCGCAGACTTGGAGACTGCGCAGGCAAGGGGCATCAGACCATACAAATGTTGAGAACACAGATCGAAGGCTTGTTCATATATGAAGTGATAAACCCCCTTTTTTCAAGTAAATGATTGGGATACGAGGGTGCAATAAAAAAAAGCCGTGGCAAGGAGCATCTTCTTTGCCTCCCGATGGCAAAAAGGTGTGGACCAGTCTAATTCTTGAAAAGTTGGCACAACTTAACAACTTTTGGCAAAACTCTCTTTTATTTGAGTGTGAACTATTGTTGATGCATGAATGTGCATCTCATTAGTCGTGCTTAGAAAATAAAATGTGGCGCTTTTAAGCAGGGATTTGCAGATGAATATCTGATCGAGCCTTTAAGCTTCAATTTCAGAAAATACATAACGTATCTTTGCCTTTAAAGTGTAAATCATTGTGAATTGTTATCTAGTAAAAAACAAATGTTATGGAAGGCCAGCTAACAGTTATTTGGGCCTTTCTATAATGGAATCATTTATATTGCAACACTTCTTACCAATCAAAAGTAAAGCTGCATCCATAACAGCTGCGCCGTTCAACATAGTTGCCATAAGAATGTCGTGACCAGGACAATCTACAAATGATACATGCCTGGAGAAAGAAATAGAGAAATTAATAAAAGGTTTGTAGTTGAATTATGTACACCACACCTTATAATGTTGGACTAGTCATTGTCTCTTTTGTTTTCTTTCTTTCTCTCTCTCTCTTGCTCTCTTTTCCCTTACTCTTTTTCAAACAATCAGTTCTTTCTCTTTCTCTATCTCTCTCTCTCATGCACAATATTTACAACCTATGTGTATGAGTTAACAGTGTCTGGTCTGTCTGTCTATTATTTGTCTGTCTGTATTTATGTCTGTCTGTCAGTCTATCTATCTGTCTATATGTACGTCTGTCTGTCTGCCTGTCTGTCTGTCTGCCTGTCAGTCTTTACCCACCTGAGTAATCTGAATCTGCCTCCACAGCCCGGTCTATCGCAGGCAAACGAGTCATCTTTGTTACTGCCTGCAGACCTGTAGCAGCCTGGTCTCGGGCAAGCTGGACTGTCACACTTATAAACCTGACAAAAAAAAAATCAAAATCAAAATCAAGAGAAGGTTGAGAGACTGGTATCTGCATCACTGAAATATTCAATTTATGCCATATTATTCACCCTTTGCAATGGTAACGTCATCTAGAGGCACCAGCAAAAATCTTACCCTACAGTCTACAGACTCCCGGATAGTTGGAGGGCTAAAACTTTTCAGGCACCTTGGATAATAATGCCCAAAATCAAAAGTCTGGATTCCCAACCCCCCCCCCCCCCCCGAAACATTTAACACTGACCCAGTGCATACAGACCAGGGTAAAAAATACCTGGGGGCGACAGGCGATTTCGCCCTCGGCAGTAAATTCGCGAATTGTGATCTAGGAGCAGTAGAATAAACATTTCTTGAAACAATATGCACATTAATAACACATCATATAGTCAATTACACATATTCTCAAGGAGATAATTGGGATATCAGCAACTGAAAGTCAGCATAGCTCCCTTGGGCCTAGAAATAGCTCCTATAAAGTTGTCCACGGGAGCTATTTTTTTCAGAGAATAGCTCTCGTGGGAAAAAAAGTATTTTTACCCCGATACAGACCCCATCAATGTTATTCCAAATAATAAAGATTAGAGAGGAGCTCGGCGATACTGCTGTACCTTTGCATTTGCATAGCCTAACTTGATAGTAATATTCCTCTCCAGCTCATTCTTAAACCTGACAGTCTGTACACCAGAGATGGCCTTGACGACAGTGGACTTCCCGTGGGCTACATGACCAATTGTACCTGAAGGAGAGAGGGAAAGATTTAAAAGAAAGAAATTTTAGTAATTAGTATGGGGTTAATCAAAGGTTTCAAAGTTTTATTTCACATCTCTTTAAAAATATATTTAACAAACATCAGTAAGCATACAAAAATTTTTCATCACACAAAACATTCCATAGAATTAAGATCATGCATAATTGAAATAAATGTACAATAACAATACACAAGATGTTAAAAACTTACAAAATAAGATGAACATATATAACATCAAAAGAAAAGAAAAAAATATATATATATCGTCGGCTTCCCTGTAAAAGGCCACTAACATGCATGTGCGCGAAATGTACGTTTTCAAGAAAAACACGAATGAAGTTTTGACCTTATTTTGAGCTTTTAGCAGCTAGTGTATTATTTTTCAGTCCTAACTCTCAAAATTTCTGACAGAGCAAGATTTTTTCTTCAATGATATTTTGTGCTTTTATTTAAAACACTCTAAAGGTTTTCTAATCATTAGCATTTTATCCTTAATGGCTTCCTTCCTGGAACAAAAAAGCAAGAGTAGGTAAATCCAGTCCCCGGAGAAAGGCCGCTAACGTGAATCGGTCTATGCGCGTAAGCACGTTGAGCGAAGAATTAGTATCTTTCTTCCGAGAACCAAAAATGCGCATAGTTCACAGAAAAAGGATGCTATTGCGAATTGGTCTATGCGTGTAAGCACGTTGAATGAGGAGGAATTCATGTGCTCACGTAATTTTGTTTTTTGGCTAATTACGTCATAATGAGATCAAATTGAGGTTCAAGAATGGTACCAGAAGAAAGCTTATGACATGCTTTATCCATTTCTGCAATAAAAAAAAATGGCGGGAAAGCTGAGAAAAGGTCAATAACGGCCTTTTACCGTGAAGCCGACAATATATAAATAGGCATTTGCAGAAGAATTGCAGTAGCTGTGGGGTTCAGCAAAAGGCCATTGGCCTGTCTAGGCTAATCCCTTATGAACTGCACATAAGGAGGCACTGTGGCTCAGTGGATAAAGTGGTGGTCTCGTAACCGGGAGTACCCGGGATCAAAACCAAGTGGATGCACTAATGCCCTTTGGTAAGGTATTAATCCTCGTTACCATTCCTTCAGAGGGGACTAAAGCCGTCGGTCCCCTGGTTGCTTACTAACAAGCATACACATGCTTTCTTAGCAGTCAGGTAAATTAATCAACCAACCAAATTATTAATCCTACCAAATTGAATTCATTGCAAATTATCAATAGAAGGAGATAGGTTAAAGGGCTCAGCCTTCAACCAGTTAACAAGAACTGGGAGATTTCTGCCATGTACATGTATATCTGTTACATGTATGTATTTGTATGTAATTTTGCTTTTAACGGAAATAAAGGGTTAGTAACAATTAGATGTAGGGAAACTCACCAATATTGATAGTTGCTTGTCTGCTAATTACTTCGGGAGAGAGTGGATTCAATTTGGAGATTTCCTGTAGAAATCAAACATCAGTATATGAAAAACATACAGTCATATAGAACATGTAGTTCGATGTGTGTTATACCTAAATCAAATTGTGCTCAGTGGGTTGATATAGTATACACTCTACTGCTACAAGTTCAATATAAGATTTATACCCAGTTGTTGTTTGTCCGGACAGGTTGTGTATCCGGACAGTCGATTTTAAACAGCCAATTGAAAAAGTTCACAAGCAAATCTCTTAAATGTTTTAGCACAAAATGTTAGACAATATTATAGAGAACAAATATTGATGATGATTAGCACAAATCAATGCATGGTTTTTGGTTAATCCAAAGACAAGAAAGAAGGCTTCATTTTTGTTACGTGTCCGGACACCCAACCCCCCATCATAAGAAAGCATAAAATGAAAGAAATGTTATTTCTCTGTAAAACTGAGAGTTAATGTTATTTCTTACTAGATCGCCTTCTTACAGTACAAATTAATGACATTTTGAGATAGAAAATGAAACTCAACTCTATAGTCTCTAGAGTTATGATAGCTTTTACTCCTACACAGAATTCACTTTCTTGCAAGGTTGGCACAATTTGCATCAGCGTGATCATTCTGATATGAAATCATTAATACTTTTTTAACCCATAGCAGTACAGAGCTTTCTTGAGGTCTAAATTAATCATCTTCAGTCCTCAAATTGGCAATACAAATTATTTTTTTTCCATGTTTACATAGCTTTAAAAAAATAAATATGGATATAACATGAACCAAAATGAAATATAATTGTAAAATTGAATCAGAAATTGTCAATTTGAACACAGAAATAGTGATTATATATTATTCACTGTGTTGCCAATTTAAAGAGTTTACTGATTAGTTACACTTAAACTGCTCTAATTCAAGAACGCCACACCATACAGCGATGGGAATGGGCTCAAATTTGTCAGTGCATTTTTCTCTTTCTGCTCATGTATGATATGTAATGCCTAACATTCTGGAACCAACAGATACCGCAAAAGCGTCTCCTAAAGGTGACACTGTACCTCTATGGGTTAAAGAACACCAAGAATCGTTGTTGATTTTTTGGTGTAACAAAAAATCAATGAAGGCTACTCCATATGTAGCCCGACTAGACGGCGCGCTCCGCAAAGCAACTGACAACACAAAATCTTGGTGACCCCGATTGGTAACCAGGAAGGTAATCGTGCACTGCATACATAGACTTTATGTACGAGAGTGATTACCTTCCGGTTGACCTCAGCGAAGAGAACGGAATTTCAGAGTGCACATGAAGCAATAAATCATCGCTTTTTTTGGTAAGTTGTAATGTAAGTTGTCAAAATAAATGTAAGAAGTAAAAAATTATTAGATAATTATTCAATATGAAGATAATGTAAGTTTTAGACGGTATCGACTATCGTCAATGATCGTGCTATATCACGTACATGCTGCAATCACACTTTTTGTCATGAGTTCGCAACAATTTTCAATGATGGCTTGTACAGTGCTGTCGCTTACTTAGCTACAGTGCTGTGTATAGTCGCTCCATATGGTGAGTCTGACTGTGACTGATGATGCAATGCAATGAGGCAACAGCGACAGCATCAGCGATCCAACTAAACTTGCCTTTGCATGCTTGTTTGGCAGTGGGTGTTAAACTTTGGGTTTGGCAACATGAATAGCGGGAAATAGATCTAAATCTTTTCTGTTGTTTCCAACATGTCCAAATTTTTTCCTCTTTTTACTGGCCTTTATTTTGGTGAACATTTCAACAAAAAAGAAGAATTAATATGACATGAGTGAAGGCGATATGGCCATCATCATTCCTTGACAGAGGCAGAGCTAAACTAATCCACACAATATGGTCGCGGACAACGCGCAGTATAGTAGATCTACCGATCACTCTTGATAAGTTGCCGGGGAGCGTCGGCGAACAGAAACGGAGGGGTCCGCAGCGGTACGGCTGCTCATATCAAAGAAGCGATTCTCCGATGCGATGGCGCGCCGCGACATCGCGTAATTGTTGCTTTCCTCTACCATAATGCTCCATTTTCTCAACATATATTGATATTTTAAACATTCATTACTAACATTCTCTTGGGAAAGGTAATGTATATTTCATAAATTCGAAGTAACTTAATCATAATTACCAAATTGTCCAAATCTTGTACTGCCAGATGTGCATTCGCCTCCATCGCCATTTTGTCATACACATGTGAATGACCTGTAACCCGGAAGTACTGGTTTAAAGATGATGAAATAGTACGATCACTACGATGAATGCATTCCCCCCCCCCCCCCCCCCCCCCCCCCGATTTCACTACTAGATCAAATTCATCAACAGGGAGACCAATGGTCAGTGGCAATACACTGGCATAATACATTTAAAACAGAATTGGCTTATTATTTTTTGCAATCATCGATTCTTTATGTTACGCAGGCCACAGAACCACCGACGTAAATCCACTTTGAGGAGTGGGGGGATGATCGACATTTTTGCCGATTGTTTTTCTGTCGAACTCACACTTAATTATAAACACACGCCCTCACCCACCTGCACAGACCCCCCTTAAACACATTTTAATTTTTATCTTGCAAGCGAGCGAAGCGAGCGAGCTAAAAATAACCACTTTTCTGGTTTTCGATTGCATTTTTAAATGATCTGAAAATTCGAAAATATGATGAGCAAGTGAAGCGAGCGAGCCAAAAAGAACCGCCTTTCTGGTTTTTAATCGCATTTTCAAATAGAAATTCTAAAATATGATGGTTGTTTACGACAGATTATTAAAAATTTTATTTAAAGATTAATTCAAATATCACTTCTTCCTTAAAAAGTGGGGGATATTTGTACACGCTATCCCCCCTCTCCAAAAAGTGGGGGGGGGGATAATTATATCCCCTCATCCCCCCCCCTCCCGGATTTACGCCAATGCACAAAACTATTATAAAAGGAACCCAGAAATAATGGCTGTTGAAAACCCGAGTGCCCCAAAACACCCTGAACTTGATGCACTGCACGTTCCTTGTAGGTCTGCAGGTTGCAATATAAGATCCTCAGGCAGGGTAACATAAATTGCACATAACAAAATACGAAGATTAAAGACAGAATATCAGTACAGAATACTTAACATGGCGATAGTTTAACAAAACTGGCCGCTCGTTAGTTGTTCCAAAATATAATATGAGAAGATTAAAGTATTACAATCATGTGAACTGGTAATTTACCGTATTATTAGTATAATAAGCCCCCCCCCCCCCCAAAAAAAAAGAATCTCAGTGACAGTGAAATGTTGTAGACAGACTACTGGAGAACTTGTGCACAGGAGGGGGGGGGGCTTGGGGGTGTCAGCCCCCTCCCCCAAATAAATTTCAACCATGGCATAGTTTATTTTCAATTTTACATTAGTGATATCACGCGAATGTCATTATTTCTCCCTAGACTCCTTTTCCACTGTTAAGTAACGCCCCTTTCCCCGTTTCGTGTCTGTCTCGTGTTGTTGTTGTTGTTCTATGATGTGTGTGCATCAGCACTATATTGTTCTTCTATCGTTTTGTGTTCTCCTAAGTCTTCGTAGGCCCAATTTGAAACAATCTTATTTTTTCTGGGGGATCTACAAATTACAAGCATTGCTTTTCAGTGGATCCCCCCATTTCCGCATATATATATATATATATATACTGAAAGAAATGAAAATGGGAGAATAATTATTCTCCCATTTTCATTTCTTTCAGTGTTTATTATTTACAAGGGAGTTGCCAAAGTTGTTTGCATTTGTCAAATTTCTTTCAATATATATATATATATATATATATATATATATATATATATATATATATATATATATATATATATATATATATATGTATATATATATATGTATATATATATATATATATATATATTATATATATATATATATATATATATATATATATATATATATCTATATATACTATGTTTTATATATATATATATAATATCATCTAATATATCTATATATATCTCTATATATGTATATATATATATGTATATATATATCTTTTTTTTCATAATTCATTATTATTCATTTATATGTACATTGCATACTTGTATATACTCATCAAGAAAAAAAGATGAATTCGTACATATATTTTCTGTTATAATATTGTAATGCTATTGTTTTTTTTTCTTTCTGTTGGATATCAAATAAATACGAATTGAAATGAATTCAATTGAATTCACAATTTCCCAAATAGCATGCATAGCAAGGCAGAAAACACGCATAATATCAATACTAATGTGTTTTATGATATAACACTTGGTTTTATCTGTTTATCTGACAATGGATTTAAACTTTGATAATGAATATTCTTAGATTTACCAAAACTAGACACGGGCTTTAAGTTTGTAGTCCCAAATAGTGTTCTTTTACAGAGTTGCAAAAAGCTCCTTTACCATGGGAGTGCACTCGCGTAGCCAGGGGGGCGATGGGGGCGGTCGCCCCCTTCCAAAACGCCAACAAAAAAAGAAAGAATAAAAGAAAAAATAGAAGGAAAAAAAGGGGGAGCGAGAAAAGAAAAATGTAAGAGAACGTAAGAAGAGCGGGAGCAGACAAGGAACAATTCAAAGAAACGTCGGAGCTTCCGCGCTTCGCGCGGGAGAAACTCCCCTCTCACTGCACCCTCCTCCCTCGCGTGCTCACTACCGCCCCCCCTAAAATGAAATCCTTGCTACGCCACTGTGGGAGTGAAACCCTGGTACCTCACCGCATCACACCCTCTCAATGCTCGTCCCTTTTATTTCATAGTGTCTTTGTCTGTATTATTATCATAAGTAATAAAGTATTTTGTGTAACGCTGGCATTTGTTTGAAACTTGCGAAGATTATTTGGGCTGCATGTTTTCATAATCATGTTTCCAAATTCATGAAAATCCTTTTCCCGTCGGTAGATTCATGACACGCTTATCCATAATAGTACATATGTCATCAAATCTGATGTTTTATATTGCATGTATTCTACTTCAAAAGTTTATTTTTCATATTTACTTCTTTTGTTGGAAATGAGAAAAAATAAAAATTGAACTGAACTGAAGTTGGAATTTCCTTTCCAGGTTTTGCAGACTGCACATTTTTAATTCGAAAAAATGAAAAAGCTCCATATCGTGAGGGGGGATACCCCCGGCTCGGTCGCTATGTACACTCCCTCAGGATTGGTCGCTTCGCTCCTCGCAAAGATTGAGCCCCCCCCCCCCCCCCCCCAAAGGAAAAAAAAACAATATTTGGCTCATTACGCCACTGGCGTCATTTGTAGTTTTTTAAAGGTCGTTTCTGACAACGTGATGCCCTTTTTGGAAGGGAGACACTGTCCACCGTAGAGGTAAAATTCTCTAATGTCTATGTACACCTTTCCGTCAAATTTTCGCACTGTCACTTGTTTGGGTTTTATCCCTGGGCAGATTGTGAACTGAGCCACGTTGCTCCCTCCTCCGCAGCCGCCAGTCGGTGATGGTGCTGCCGGTCCAGGTCCCTTTCTGACACCTTTCTCCTGGGCTTTCTCCTTCTCCTCTACCTCCTCTGCCATGGATGCTTTCTGGTTGGCGTTAACAGGTGCCAAGGGTGTTTGTTGTTTACCCTTGAAAGTAAACTTGGCCTTGGGGTTTGAGCCAGCAGTGTTAGTGTTCGTACCGTGTGGTCTGTCCATCATGATGGTGCAATCTAATCACACTATTGACCAAGATGTCTAGAGGGGTCCCATTGTCTCTCCTCCAACTTGTCTATCACAATGTTGCAATGTCATTCTTTGATGAGGAAATACCACACTGTCGCCCGTCAATCCCTCTTTTGTTTTGTATCCTCTGTTATTACCATTGTACCCGTCTTTGAGGATTTCGCTTTTATCAAGACAGCGCGTGCATGGACCTTTTAATCTTAATCCCCCCCCCCCCCCCTCCTCTCTCTCTCTCTCTCGACAACCTAGGTCCCATTGTCTTTCCTCCGACTTGTCCACCACGATGTTGCAATGTCATTCTCTGATGAGGAAATGCCACCTGTCGCTCGTCAATTCTATTTTTGTTTCATAACCCTTGTTAATCCCATTGTACTCGACTTTGAGGATTTGCACGGACCTGTCAATCTTATTTCTCTCGTTCCATCCTTCCATTCTTCTCCATGCCGACAAAATTCATAGCGCATATTCTATTGTTTCCCATGACATCGTTCATATTGCATCTTTTCATCTTTCCTTTTCATCTCATCCTGTTGCCATCTTTTAATCTCTCTATTGTTCCAAATGTCATAATCCATATTTCCATATTTTATGATCCATATTGAATATTTCCATGTTTCATATTTTTATTGTTCGCGATGACATAATCCATATTTCCATATTTCTATTGTGTTATGATGTCATATTTCATATTTCCTTAAATCATATCTATATTTTCATATTTTATGGATCATATTTAAACCAATTAATATTAATATTTTCTAAGTGGATTAAAATTCGTACTCTATTGTTAAGAACAATATGACTATTTCATAATTCATATTTCTATTGTTTGGAACAATAGGGTTTAGTTATGACGTTATAGGTACACTACTCTGCCCTCCCTTCTCCCCTCTCCCCCCCCCCTTGCCTCTTCTCTTTCTTTCTCTATTTCCCTGCGACTCTCTCCGTCCTCGTGTAATCACACGATGCATCACTAATAATGCTCTCTAGTCATTTTACTGGCCGATAATCATCTTGAGCGCTCTAGCTTCATATACGTCACAGATAGTAGCTTTAAATAGATTTCGATATAAACAGATAAAGTAGCTCGCTATAGCTTGGAGAGCACCTCCTCAAGACAGTATTACACCAGGTTTTGCTCATTGTGAAGCTGTGTTTAGAAGTGAAATCGCAACGGATCATCTGACGACTTGTGAGGAGTTAGATTGGGATCAGCTTCAAAAGTAAAAGTATGTTATCTTTTTATTACTTTTATTCTTTCTTCTTCCCCTTAAACTTATAATTTGCCTTTTTGCAATTTTTCGTGAAAATCATGCAGATGGGTGTCGATTTTGGTTCGTGGTTGGGGGGGGGGATGGTTGATGCCGAATGTCCTCGGCGATGGAGCAAAGCGACCGAGCGGGGAAATAAGGGTGTGGGGTTCAGACGTGAAGGATCGACTAAACGCGAAGTCTAATTCTAAGTCTAATCAACCTTCCCTCCAATTAATCACAAGAAATTGTTTTCAAACAATATCGCAGAGATAGATCCTCTTTACCTGAATGGAATGTTAAGGGACCTCGATTTTCTTTTTTTTTAATTGACACTATTTTTATAGTATGAACCACCCTGTTTATTTTGCCAACGAGCGAAGTGAGCGAGCCCAAATTCCAAGTTCTTGGGACCAGAGAGGTGGTAAAATAGTCATATTTGGCAGTAAGGTGTATACCATTCAAATAATCTGACAGGCCAAGAGTGTATTTTCATGACAAAAATACACTCTAGGCCTTAATTTGAGGTTATTTCAATGCTATTTTAGCACCTCGCTGGTCCAAGTAATAATGTCCAAACACCCCTTTCTGTATAATACGAGCGAGAAAAGCGAGCGAGGAAAAACACGCTCTTTTGACGATAAATTATTATTTCATCATCAAAATACACTTTGAATGGTATATGTTTGGTCACCGCTGCCAACAATGACTCTATTCTAGCACCTCATGTGGTCCAATCTTTTGTTGAATGTTCAAAACATCTGCAAAACCATTTCTCGTAATATAGGTACTATAAATAGGCTAAAAACTTGTATCCCTGCTACTTCTTTACTCACATTGTATTCCTCGCTCATTCTACCATATCTCAACTATGGACTCCTGGTTTGGGGTAACACACACCAAACTTTACTCAGTAGGATTTTATTACTACAAAAGAAAGCCCTTCGTATCATTTCCTTTTCTCACCCCCGTTCCCATACTGATCCACTTTTTTTTTTTATATAAAATTTTGAAAACTCAAGACTTGTACCTTCTTCAACTAGGACAGTTTATGTACAACTTCAAAAAAGATATGGTTCCTTCCGTATTCCACGACATGTTCCCTCAAAATAATATTAATATATCTTTACTCTATTTTGCTATAACCATTATATTATTATTGGATATGCTCAACAATCTATTGGATTTGATCTGTATTTGTTTATTTTGCAAATGAATGGAAATGGAATAAAATTCTTGAAGTCTTGAAGTCTTGAAACCCCAACCTGTTTTAAAATACGAGCGAAGCAAGAGAGGAAAAAAACACAATCTTTTGAAAATAAAAAATGTCATTTCCTCGTCAAAATACACTACACTAAAGGCCTATAAGATAGTCAGCCAATTCGCTTGCATGGCCCAAATCGTTTTCCTTCCCAGACTATCCTGCATGTCTCCTTGCAGTTATATTAAAAACATTTTATGACTAGAAGACTAGTAAAACACTAGATAGATGCAAACCAATTTCCTTTCGTAAGAATATAATAAAATACATGATATAACCGACAGTGGTTAAGATACTAAAACTGCGAGTAAAACAATAGTAATTATGAAATTAGATAGAGAGACAAGATGCGTGTAAATTTCCTGTCATAGAGATAGTTAAACCGGAATTGCTTGAGATACTCAAAACACGAGCGAGCGAGCGCTTTCAGGTTTTTTTTTTTTTTTACTCTTTTCTATGTTTTTTGAGGTAAATCAGGGGGCCATATCATTCTTTGATGGTAAATTATTGGGGGTTGATAATACAGGCCATTTCCCTGCCCAAAATGTTGGGGGATATATTCTCCACCCCCCCCCCCCCCCCACCCCGATCGACACCCATGGGGGACATGATATTTTTTGATGGTGAATTATATTAGGGATGATAATACAGGCCATCCCCCAGTTAAAACATTGGGGGAGCGTGACGAGCATTAACCGGCAAGAAATACCCTTTCCGGGCGTTTTTTTTAATACATCAGATTATATCTGACTGCCCCCCCCCCCCCCCCCGTGATACCAAATGTACTGCCTTTTCATCTAGGACAGCGCTTCTCAAAGGGTGGTCCACGGCCCACTGGTGGGCCGCGAAGCTTTCTTAGGTGGGCCGCGAAGTCAATCCAAAATATTTTGAAAAATTCTTGAATTTAGCTTGAATTTATTAAACATATATTATCAAAATAACACCAACGGTTGTGGATTATCGTCAATGCAATGTGCTAAAAATTTTCGAAAATTTCTGTACATTTTGGGTGGGGGTATTATATCAATCTTTCATTTATTACCACCATACTTGTAGGTTGGATTTTGTATGTAATGTAGGCAGTGGTCCAGATAATTACCTCACAATTCGCTTTTTTCTTTTGTCATGTTTTATTGATGTTTTTTCTCTTTGAGACTATGTGAGGTGGGCCTCAAAATATTTTAAGAATGAAGGTGGGCCGCGAAAAAAATTTCAGTTGCAAAAGTGGGCCTCGAGGTAAAAAAAAAAGGTTGAGAAGCACTGATCTAGGATGAAATCATAATGTGAAAGCATTTCATCGGTCGCTGCGACCGATCGTTTTGGTCAAAAACGATCGGTCGCTGAGTACGGTCGGTGAGGTACTTCAGCGACCGATCGCGACCGATGCAAGCTAGATGTGAAAGCACATCGTACTCAGCGACCGATCGAAATGCAATGACCCCCCATACATGCTTACGCACTATCTCTACTTCCGCTTCCGGCTAGGTCAGCTATACAGCGACCGATCGCTCTGGGCCTGACCAAATTTTGACGGAGGTGTGAATGCACGTCCGATCGGTCGTTGGGTACGGTCGCAGCGACCGGTCGCAGCGACCGTACCTTGATGTGAAAGCAGTATTAGAGCTTTGCAATGATATGTATCCTCAAAAATCCACAATACTAAAGCATAATCATATCTGACTTGTTGAATCCATAGCAAACCAAATATTTAGCAGTCATATTCAAGACTGTCTAAATTTGGTCATGCGTGATCTGTATTGGTCATGTTTTGGGTGTCAAATAAAAGAAGACAAAATGGAATTTTCGATTTTGCATTGTTCAAAAAGCAATTTTGTCGATGAGGTGGGCCAACTTTTACCCAGGAAAAACATTGTTTCCAAGCCGAGTGCTCGCGCCCCTTTCTTTGGTTTTTATACGGGGCAAATGGGCCCCGGTTAGCCCACGGTAAACATAGATGTCCCCAGATATTTTGCTAGCTGGGTAATAATGTAATAATCGGCATGTTTGACCCAATTCCCCCCCCCCCCCCCCCCATTTCACCCACACCGTTTCCATAATCGCCTGTGGTAAAAAGCATACGTGTATGGACAGGTTGAGGTTGATTATCATGATTATGGTGTTGCGTGTTCTGATAAACATGTAAATTTTTGATTGATTCTCAGATTACGTTGCTATTTTCGCCGAAAGCGAGCGAAGAGCAATGCATTATCCGAATTATCGCACCCTTCATCTGACTTTCATTTGCTCATTTTTACGCCCTGCATGACAATGGGAAATATAGGACCCATCCAAGGCTTATGAAGTCCTGTGAATGTCATAAATATTTACAACTCGTCTTCGAATTAAGAATGTGCTATAATGTACGTTTTTCGTCAACACATCAGTAAAGATCCTCGTTGATTTAACATTCACAACACAAGGGTCTGATTATTCAGAAACGTATGCCTTTGCGCAAGTAAATAATTTAACAGTTAGAAAAATGGGGGTTCTTGTTTAATTATGTTGCAAATACTAGGTGTAAAACACGCTGGACACTTTAATTTGATCGATAGTACATGTAGTAATTCGAAGGTCATAAACTCGTATTAGACTGCAGTTTTCACCGCAAATTTAACCGCGGATTCAAACTTATTTGGACCAAGTTTTGTAAAATTTTCACTGAATATTGATTAGATTTTCACTTTCGTAAAAATAATAGACGCCACAAAATTCATTCAGAGCCCAACAGTTGCAACTGTGCATGAGTGACAAGCTCAGATAATCATGATAATGAGTTCCCAAAGAATCCTGCCTCTCACAATCGTCTGAGTTTCATTGCAAATATCAAACAAACTTAAGATATAATTTCACTATGACAGAAGCCTGTATACAATGACAACGTGACAAGATGTTCTCTGGGCAGGCTAACAGATATACTCTGGAACATTATGTCAATAGGCCTACATCCAATTGTAGTTTCACTGAGCTGTACAGTGCATTTCTCAATTTTCTCTATGATTTATTGTTTAGTCGTACATTTTGCTTGTTTATTTGCGTTTTCCAATTTCTTTTTTTGTTTTTTTTTTTGTTTACGTCTGTTTTTGTTTTATTTTGTGCTGTTCTTATTTTTTCCCCAAATGTATTGTATCTCAACACAATAATATATGAAAGAGCACCTCAACAGAGTTAGTATTTGAGAAAATCCTCTGGCATCTTAATGGTGTTTTCCATGTTTTTTTTTTTTTTTTTTGTCTCTCCTTATATTGATAATATCGAATAAAATGCAAATAAAATTTGTGCTCAAGGATGAAAAGAATATTAAGCATAGTTTTCAAAATATACTGGCCGAAACACTTTACAGAAAGTAGAGACCATTATATTGAAGATACTGGATTTCATGGCCTAAATTTATACCGACAGTAGCTGTTACCAGGGGCTAACTGGCCATGGGCAGTTTGGGGACTTCTCCCCAGGGGGCCGTTTAAGATTTTGGTTAAAAAGTGCCGGTCAAGACCACAAAGAGGAAAAATCTAATGGGAATGTACAATTAAAAAAGAATGGTATATATATATATTTTTTTTTTCTAATGACCGCCTTTGCGTGATTTGTAATTTGTCTCGTAATGAGAAAGAGAAAGAGGGAGAAAGAGAGAGAAAGAGGGAGAAAGAGAGAGAAAGAGAGAGAGATCTATCTGTTTATCTCATGTTTATATTGTTGATTTTTTTTCTTCATCAATTTGACCAATTTTGTAAATATTGACAACAGATGTTGTTAAATGATTATATTGAAATAAAGTATCTCGGAGGAGGAAAAGAAAAAAAATCAAAATCATGATGAAAATTTGGGACTGCATATTTCGTAAGTTGACCGGGCCGGTCTCACAGAATGTCCCCAGATGATCTGCCCCTCACAGTCACCACCAAGATATTATAGCCTTGCTTATTTATTTTTTTTTAACTTTACCTTATTATTTAACATCTTTACCTTATTATTTAACAGGATTGAATGTGGAAAATAGAGCAGTATCCGACTGAGAGAGCATGACAGTATACATAGAAACCTCATCGATGTTTTCAACTTCGATCAGTGACGTCGTATCGAGATCGTACGATGACGGGCAGTCGGACACCAATGACGTCGTTAACCTGCAGTCTTCTGGTACCGTCTCAACGTCAATGGCCAACGCTTCATCAACACAGAGTATGCCTTTCTTGACGAAAGACAGCGCGGGTAAGGTCCAAACATATATCATTGTAGCTCTCGGCTTGATCTTTAATTCCATCGCCTTGATCGTGTACACGAAGACGGGATGTAACCGACGACGAACCACGCCGGTCATGCTCATCATGACGCTTGCCTGGATCGACACTCTGGCCATCCTATCGTACCTCGGTCGCGCCTGTCTCAAGCCTCTCCTCCGCGACGACAAGCCACTCGTCTACTGCAACATCTTTGGGTTCGTCACGAACTTCTACCCCTTCGCCTCAGGGTTCCTGGTTATGTTCATGTCGGTGGAGCGCTATACGGCGCTGGTCACGCCATACAAGTACCACCGGAGGTTTACGCAGGGCCGGGTCGCAGGGGCTGTTTTCGGTCTGGTCTGTGCCGCCGCTCTCATTGGGGCGCTTCCGTTTTTTGGCATCGGATCATATGAAAGGGTAAATGAATGATTCAATATATAAATAAATAAACAAATAAATATGCAAAAATATAAGCATAGCCAGTTCATGAGTAATTACATAAATGGATAGGTTCATATACATAACTTTAATTTAAGTATTCAACAGGGACAAATGAAAAATTAAATTAATAGGTCATTTTAATATAGATAAGTAAACGAATATATAAAAGATAGGGCCTATCACACTAAGGAAAAAAGGTTCAATTATTTTGCACCTTAAATGCAACACTGGCAGCACCTTTCTAGGTGCAATCTTGCACCCTACATGAAAGAGGTGCAAAGATACACCCTTTTGTTCTAGTTTGCTCCCGGAAATGCCCGTCTGCATCCTAAAAGGTGCAACTTTGCACCTTTAAGTGTGCAGAAAATTTGCATTCAAAATGATACAACTCTGCACCCTTAAGGGTGCAAAATGTAGCTCACTGCACCCGTAAAAAATATATAACCTTTTCAACGTGAATCCTTAACAATGGGTTTTCCTTATTTCCGCGATCAAAGAAAAGAAAATATGAAAAAGAAAAAAAAAAAAAACATCGATGACCCCGACGTGATTCGAACACGCAACCTTCTGATCTGGAGTCAGACGCGCTACCATTGCGCCACGGAGTCCTGTTGGCGATAAATAGTAATTTAAAGATGCACTCATTTTGGCCTGCTAAATTTTTTTAATGACAATCTATACCTTGAAATTTTGTCTAATATGAATGAAGGCACATAGTATTAGGACGATGCAATACATTGCAACAATGAAAATGTGTATGTTTGTGGAGATATCGGTGGTTGATTAAGGGGGAGGGCACTTGAATTCAGTGAAGAAATGAATGGATAAATAACAAATACATAAATGAAAAAAATTAATAACTGATAAAGGGAAAGCCTTAACCCTAATCAGGCTTGGTTTTTCTGTTATGCTATATTTTTGGGGCGGAACTTTTAATAAAGCCTTAATTGCCTTATTTCCGCGATCAAAGAAAAGAAAAGATGAAAAAATGAAAATAAAAAGAAACATCGATGACCCCGACGTGATTCGAACACGCAACCTTCTGATCTGGAGTCAGACGCGCTACCATTGCGCCACGGAGTCCTATTGACGATAAATAGTGATTTAAAGATGCACTCATTTTGGCCTGCTAAATTTTTTTACGATAATCTATACCTTAAAACTTTGTCTAACAGTGTATAATATGAATGAAGGCAAGTATGAGGGTGATGCAATGCACTGAAACAATAAAAATGTGTATGTTTGTGGAGATATCGGTGGCTGATTTAGGGGGAGGTCACACGTGACTCCTTCGCACGTTGACCAGAATTTAACAGAACAGAATTTTTTTTTAATTGTCCACTGCATTCATTCACCTTTTAACGGAAGCTCTATAAACCGATATATCACTCAACAGCTTACTTGAAGTAGAGTTTTGTCAGTTCTTTATCATTATCCATTCAGATTTATTTCACACAGTATATGTACATGTATTATGCCATCATCAGTGTTAAGATTTTTTGTTTTTTCCGTTTCTGCTTTGTACTAAATATAAACATACAATCTGACAAGATGATGGTATTTTATTTTGTTGAAAGAAAGAAGAATATTAATGAAGAGAGGAGATGACGGTGGCGGTAGGGTGAAAAGGACACGGGAGATTATGTCTTTATAATCACTGAATTTTAAAAAAATAAAAAAAAAACTGCCCATTATAGTATAGCGCACTAGGTAATCTTACGGATCTGTATCTTCGTGATATTGCGCTTTGTATATAAATCAGATGTTGTACCCATTCTTATTACTAGCTCTCTTAATGCGAGTATACGATATGAGAAATCCTCTTGAAAATCCACCTTCCTGATCCTCGGATATAAGGAAAATTGAGAACTAGGGAAATGGAAATACAGTCAGGTCAGATATTTAGCCTTCAGTGTAAAAGTCGTTGTCTTTGAAGTTTTGTTGTCGTTTGTTGTTGTTGTTGTTGTTGTTGTTGTTGTCTATTTGTAATCCATGTGGTCCATAGATATTTTCAGCGGTATAAAAATCATGTAAGCTAAAATGTTTTCAGTCGGTGTTTTAGCACTATTCTTTATTAATATTTCATTCGGGGAAGGCACATTTCCATTTGAATTTAGCCGTATGAATTATCTCAACGTGAAGTTAAACACACCACCACGGGTGATGTTCGTTATTCCGAAGGTTCGTTATTCCGGAACACGGAAATTGAGTATACCTATCTTGTAGATGTTTTCTAGTCCGAAAATGAAAAAGGCTTCGTTAATCCGAATATTTGTGGCATTATTCCGACGGCTTATTAGTCCGAAAATGAAATAAGGTTCGTTATCCCGAAGGTTCGTTAATCCGAAAGTGAAATAAGGTTCGTTAGTCCGAAAACAACTAAAGAACAATGAACCTTATTTCATTTTCGGACTAACGAACCTTCGGAATAGCGAATCTTAATTCGTTTTTCTGATTAACGAGCCTTCGGAATAACGAACCTTTTTTCATTTTCGGACTATCGAACCTTCGGAATAACGAACCTTACTTCATTTTCGGACAAACGCACCTTCGGACTAACGACCCTTCGGAATAAACGAATCTTCGGAATAACGAACCTTCGGAATAAACGAACCTTCGGAATAACGCACCTTCGGAATAACGAACTGTAACCAGAACCACAAGCCTGTTTCCAGTTTGACTGCTAGTACATTGGATATTGTAATCGTCATGAACGTGTACTGTATTTATTTATTTATAGTTAAGTGCCAAGCTTTATATACTTTTGTGAGTGTTCATATCATTTTCAGCCATTTATAATTATCATGTAACTAAACTTCAAGAAGACTACTTGTTGCACTATATAGTCTGAATGAATGAATAAATAAAAGGATTAAACACAATCAGAGTAGACCTACTCTATCATTAAGACATAAGCTTTCCGTTAAGTTGACTTGTGGTTTTTCAGTACAAAGTGGTGACCTCAAATAACAAAAAAGGATCTGTAGGATCTTCAAAATCAGCAAATAAAAGTAGTTCATTTTGTTTTTGCACAGGCATGGGCGTCAGTCGGGGAAACAGGGGTTCACGCCCCACCCCATTTCAGAGGCTATGGCCCCCCCCCCCCCCAAAAAAAAAATAATAATAATAAGCTGAGGACTTATATGAACTCCGGCAAGGATCGTTATTGCTTGGTTTTTGCTTCCTATATAATGTCGTACTACCTTTCCATCGTGTCATTTCGATTGCCCCGCTATTTCTCTTATCATCTTCGTTGTACCTGTACAGTTTGTTTTCTATGTAGTTTGTAATAGCTTGTGTGAACGCTGAATAGTGACCATGGCCCACATAGGATAAATGAATTACACTTTCACTCGTTATGACAATAAAGTATATTATTTTGCTTATTAAAAAAATACGATTATCATCGTGATCATGCAAAACTAAGTAAGCGAGGGCAATTGCTTTGTAATGTCAAACTGGATGCATCCATGCTGGAAGGAACAATTTTAGTCCCCACAGTGTGTTCATAATCAACACAAGTCATGATCAACTATATGAACACAGAGTGATCAAAGTGTGGACACACCCTATTCACCATGTTATACTCACTGGTTGCTTACTAACAAGCATATATGCCTTCTTAGCAATCAGGTAAAATAACCAACCATTTAACCATTCAACCATTTAACCACTGTGTGAATCACATGGTTGTCACACTGTGAAAATGCTTACACTATGTGAATTATATGATATAATACAGTTCTGCAGTCAAGTTGATTTGCAAAATAGTTCTTGAACACGGATAGGCGTGCTAATGCAATACATTTCATCATGACACTATAAAGCAAAATTACTAAACGTATACCTCATTCACACCTGCAAACCAACTCCAAATCGATACTAAACCGACCATATCTTGCCCGTAGCATGTCATGTAATTTTAGATCTGTTTTGTTCCGGTG
>CM057160.1:15710566-15751619 GCA_029962745.1 Echinometra lucunter | reverse complement strand
ATCAGTCACCTGGGAAGCGTTTCATGAAAGGACTTGTCGGATGTTTTATCCGACAAAGTCTGTTTTATCCGACAGTTGCCATAGCAACGATGCTTCTCGGCCAATCAAAATCAAGGAAAGATGTCAGATCTAACAACTTGTCAGACAACAAATGTTGAGGAAATGCCCCCAGATGGATTCAAGTCACCAACTTGTATATATTGCCGAAATAAAGAAATCAAATCATACATATAGGATAGGCCGCCTTCAGGTCCTGAGACCAGTGGGGCGTTTCATCAAGTGCCTTCTCAGTGATTTGTACTGACAAAATAATTTGCACTCAGCCAATCAGATGCAAGGATTTCAGTAGCTTATAACAGTTGTCTGTTAGAATTACTGACAATTAAAACACTTGATGAAACGCTCCCCTGATGTTGTTTATAGGCCTGTCGAGAGCTTGGACATTATGAAAGCAGACAATCTAACTCCGATAAAGATTTGGGGCTCAGAGTGATCAGTTTTACGTGAAGGATTGACAGATGGCACCCCTACGCACAGCCAGGCAGTGCAGCCAGGTGCCACTAAAAGACTTCACTTACTTTAAATCAAGGGCGGCGCCACAGGGGAGGGCAGGGGTGACCTCCCCTATGATTTTTTGAGTGATAGAAAATAGGGAAAAGGGAAAAGAAGAGTTAGGGGAAAGAGAGGGCTGGGTCGTGCAACTAAAAATACCCATATATGTTTATTTAAACCGTAAATAAATTCACCTATGACTCATCTTGCCCCCCCCCCCCCCCCCCATCAAAATACCCTGGCGCTGCCTCTGCTTTAAAACACCTAATTTCTTTTACAATATTGTTCCATAGTGCCTGTGTATAACCAAGGATTACTTGGTAAATCGTTGGTATAAATTAGGGGAAAATATATCGGAGCGCGGACCCTATATTCTTTGAATCAATCTTTTTTCCGAGATATATATAACGTTTTGTGTTTTTTACATTATGGAGATACTATGTACCAGATTTCAGGATATGATAATCATATTCATGAAGTGTATTATATCCGCTTATGTGTAGAGGATCATCGCATCGATCTTTATCTATGCAAGGGAACAAGATTAAAAGATTTCTTGCCATTATGTGGCACTGTGGTACATAGGTAAAAAGCTCTTGACTCTTATACAAAAGGTCCTGGGTTCAACCATCGGTGTGTTACTGTTTAAACGTCTTTGGACAAGGTGCTACCCATGCACATCCCATCTCGTCCCACTCGATCCAGTGGGAACCTGGCAAATTGCTGCGGTAATGATAATTTGTAGAGCCCTCGGGAAGAACATTACACTGAAGGTGATGAGGCTAACCTTAGTAAACAAATTTTTATGATTATCAAGTTAAAAGTATTTAAACTGAAAAAAAAAAATCTGGTGTATTGATTAAAGGTGCAGATTTGCCACATTGAGTGTACGAAGTTTCCCCACCGGGCCGCTCTTTATTTTGGCTGAAGGGCCGATCAACTTATGGTCTGAGGGCCGTCTTGATGTAGGTGAAGTTGGCTACTTGGTCACGTCAGTATCCCCAACTGAAGTTCAGTTCTTGGCCCCGTCTTACAAAGAGTTGCGATTGATTCTAATCGATCGCAACTTTGATGTTGAACTCAACTGTGTACTTTAGAGATAGGAGTTGAGATCAATCTCAAAGTTGCGATCGATTTGAATCAATCACAGCTCTTTGTAAGACGGGGCCATGGCCCCCCATAACTGAATACGATTAGTGTTATTGTGTGTAATTATCATGGACACTTCCTTTGATCTGTGCCGCTTAAATAAAAATGATCCCATTTGAATTTTCCATCAATAATATGGGTGACATTATGTTCGGATTTGAACAACTGCTCTGACTGGCCAACGAAAGAATGAGGAGAAGACAAACGATTGAAAGGGTTTAATCTAGAAAACTGAGGCATATGAACCTCTTCCAAAAGTAAGCTCCTATGATTATGCGTTTGTTTTAATTTAAAAATTTTCATCTAAGTAGGGACTACTAGAACTACTTCAGAACCGTTAACCCGTTGGCTACTGCAACATGGTGCCCCTGTATAAAGTCTATGGGAAAGGGAGAATTCACTCCGGGTTGAAAGAAATTATACAATGGTGTTATCGGTGGAGAGAAAACAAGTTTTTGTTTTCGGTGAGCTTTGGCGACGGAGGAAGGGTGGCACTTCCTTCATCATCATCATCATCATCATCATCATCATCATCATCATCATCATCATCATCATTCATCAGTATCATCATCATCAGTCATCATCATCATCATTCATCATTATCATCATCATTCATCATCACCATTCGCCATCATCATCATCATTCATCATTATCATCATCATTCATCATCACCATTCGCCATCATCATCATCATTCATCTGTATCATCATCATTCATCATCACCATTCGCCATCATCATCATCATTCATCTGTATCATCATCATTCATCATCACCATTCGCCATCATCATCATCATTCATCATTATCATCATCATTCATCATCACCATTCGCCATCATCATCATCATTCATCTGTATCATCATCATTCATCATCACCATTCGCCATCATCATCATCATTCATCTGTATCATCATCATTCATCATCACCATTCGCCATCATCATCATCATTCATCTGTATCATCATCATTCATCATCACCATTCGCCATCATCATCATCATTCATCTGTATCATCATCATTCATCATCACCATTCGCCATCATCATCATCATTCATCATTATCATCATCATTCATCATCACCATTCGCCATCATCATCATCATTCATCTGTATCATCATCATTCATCATCACCATTCGCCATCATCATCATCATTCATCATTATCATCATCATTCATCATCACCATTCGCCATCATCATCATCATTCATCAGTATCATCATCACCGACAAGGAAGAACTATGTGTGAAATTGCTGCACCATGCGCGGCAGCAAGGGTAAAAAAAATATTGGAGTGTATATTCCTAACATTTATGATAAATGTCACAGATTGTTTTGCTTTTTGGCAATGTATTTTTACTCTTATGCCGTTAGTAGACAACTCCTGCCTACCAAGAAGTATTTTTCATCCTTTTACTGTAGCATATACTGCCACCACACATAACTTTATGTGTTATTCCGTAAAACTTCCGAAACTTCCACGCTTTGCGCATAGTGGGAACTGTGTGTGGATTTTTTTCTAGTGAGAACCCTGCTAATCACCATCATCATTCACCATCATCATCATCATTCATTCATTATCACCATTCGCCATAATCATCATCATCATTGATCAGTATCATCATCATCATCATCATCATCATCATCATCATCATCATCACCACCATCATCAGCATTTATCGTCATTCATCATCATCATCATAATCATCATCATATCATCATCATCATCATCATCATCATCATCATCATTATCATCATCGTCATCATCGTCATCATCGTCATCATCATCATCATCATCCTCATTCATTAGTATCATCATCATCAATCATCATCATGTGGGTGCGCGGGTGTGTGCGTGTGTGTTTTTGTGAGTGATTTTGTTGTCTCTTCTTTTTTCATGTTTTTTTTTAATACTTTTTCATAATTATACATATTTGTTATGTCCTAAGGCACCCTTGACCTAAGCTTTTGCTCTTAGAGGTGTGTCCTCCAATTATTTGTGTATTTGCGATGATTGTATATTATGTCATATTTTGTTATCAATACCATTATGTCAATTTGTTGTTTCATTATTTCGCTGTTTATTTGAATAATTGGAAATAAATTTGTTTGAACTGAAACTGAACTGAAAAATCATCATCATCTTCATCTTCTTTTTCTTCTTCTTCATCGTCATTCATCATAGGCAACAGCAGCTGCAACATTATGTTCATCTTTGCTGTTGTTGTTGTTGTTGCTGTCGTCGTCGTCGCCTTCCTCCAAAATCGGTTCGGATCGCACAGCGTGCGCTGGGCTTTAGTATGACGTTCTAATTGTCCTCATTTTTTAACCGTATATTACTGTTATAATTTTGCTTTGATGAAAAAAGTATATATTTATAAACATATATAGTTATCATTATTATTATTATTATTATTTTATTCGGCAGAATCAACAAACCAAAGAACAAATACAAACAATAGTAGAATATATGGAGAGTCACATGGATGCCGGGAAAAGAAAAAGATTAACTTATAACTATAACCCGAAGGTCTTCTTTTCCAATCCATGTGACTTTACATAAATAGAAGTACATAAAATAATGTAATGAATACATTTACATCGTACATCTTACATCGTACATGTACATCGTAGTTTTTTGTTTTGTTTTGTTTTTTGGTTTTTTTTTTCTTATCCACGAAAGCAACCAAGTCTTTTAAACTGAAAGGCCACTGAAAACTTGGAAGTGTGAATCATATGGCTCGATCAGAGTCCATCAGAGTCACCGAAATAGAAGATGTCTTCTATTTCTGTGATCAGGGCCCCGTAACACAAAGCTTAGCGATTGATTGCACATAGTGGTCAATGCAATTAATCGCAAAGATCATCAATCGTACGATCAATTGCTAAGCTTTGTGTTACGGGCTATGGTTACGGCCGCACGCCTGTAAATAGCTCCGGTCATTTTCAGAGATTCCTCCAACGACATCATAGTTGAAAAAATATTCATATAAAATCAGAGATACATAGTTGAACACTGTGTTTCATATGTGCATAGAGAGGGATAATTACTGGTTTAGATCAGTCCCATGAGAGAGCAGCAGTTGGTCCCAGGTGGATTCTAAGGGGACTTTATTAGTGTGGCAAAAAGCCTTACAACTACTGGAGCTTTGACCAAGTTTTTGTTAGTCTGAGATTCAGCCCCTCTACCGCAAAAAATGCTGAAAAACCCCCCTTCATATTTTCAGCAATTAAAGAATAATGTATGAACTCTTAAATACAAAAGTTTCAATGGTGTCATTATAAACACTTTTTTTTCATGAATTTATCAAATTCCATTTTTAACACAGGGGCCTATGGGGAAATATGTACAGGCGTGCGACCTTACGGGGCCCAGAGACCGACGCGACGCACAAATTAAACAGTATTGTCGCCCTCTCTTGTTGAACTTGGTGTAATATAGTAATTCATTTTTACACAATACGCGTACGTACGTACACGCGGAAAAGCTAAGGTTAACGTTAGACCAGACTTATCTTTGTCAAGAAAGTTCGCAACATGGAGTCACTCTCCTTTAGCATTTGATGAATTAAGCCTTTAAGGACAGTTGTCTGCTGTTTACCAGCAGAAACATGGTAAGATGAGCTCCGAATTTGTCGTTTCTGCCGAGAAGCGCGATAATGTTGCTAAAAGACTCTCGCGAATCCAGGATGTGTTCGGGGTCCGTGTCCAGTGCGGGGAGCCCGGTGGAAGCCCGTGCGGGGATTCCGGGTGCATACTGCCGTCAGACGCCGGCGACCCGGACATTATGGGTAGTGATTCCTCAGCCTTGGGTTCTGTGTGGATTCAAGTTATCGGAGACTCCAAGCTGGCCTGTGACAAAGCAAAGGTATCGCTAGTTCCATTTGTTTTATTTTAATGATTATTATTATCATAATTCATCATTTATTCTCATTTTTTAATAGGCAGTGACCTGCAGCTGCAGTGCAGTCAAGGACATAATGAGACCTGGCTGGGGGGTGTTTCACAAAATTAAGTTTGACTTTGAAGTTTGACTCACTCTAACTTAAAGGGGGTACCCAATGCCGAAACAATGTTAGTTCATTTAAAAGAGCGTGATTTCATTAGCAGAAAATCATCTGCCTAAAGTTTTTTTAAAAGTCGTGTTTCCAAGGAAACCCCAAAATGTGGTAAGATTTCAGGATATTTTTAACCCCTCAGCTGTGACCCAGTTTCAACTGGGTACCCACTTTGACGTCAAAATGACGTAAAAGTGGGTACCTTGTCGCGCAATTCTAGCAAAATGCGCGCAAAGTATAATACATATTGTACAGTCTAGCGCGTAGTACAACTGCAATGCGCGAAGCAGGGTACCCACTTTGACGTCATACCCCATCCCCAAATTTTTTGGTCAACTCTTGACTTTTTATGGAAAAATTAGCCAAAATGCATTGATTTCGATTGAAAATCATCAAATTTGTAATGTTATTCCTCTTATAATTCAATTCTCGATCATATATCAAAAAAATATTTACCATTGTGTAATCACTTTAACGTTTAACTTAAGTCAAACTTAACTCTTTGTGAAACACCCCCTGGCTCATTTCATTTGCCTTTTGGCATTCCATTGCAACATCTGTAACAATAACATGTAGACTCTAACAGTTAACTTTGCCTAAGTATGGCTTTCATTATCATGGAAAATTATGAATTGGTATTCTTTGGTATGAATGCGAGGTTACAGAGGCAAATTATTTCAATATAGACTATAGAAGTTATAACATGTATTTAGGCCCTACCTACAATAGGATATAAGTATAGATCTAAAGCCAACAATATGCAAGCCAAATAGATCTATGCCTTGTGTCCTAATTTCACACATAGGGTAATCTCAGGAACTCCACTGTAGAAAATATTTTGAAAATCTGATTGCACCAACAATAAAACATAGACCAAAGTGTTCTGTCTCTAACAGTCGTCGTTAGCCTCTTATAATGGTACAGTCGGCACTCCTCCTTTTTAGAAACAGAAGCGCCCCAAAGTGTTGTGCGTGCAATCTCACTGTGCTGGGCAGCACAACGAGAAAACTACCTCAAAACAGCAATTTTTCTCCTGAATTAATCAGCATAATTGTTGGTAGAATTTGAGAAATTATGGATTGAAGATTGCGTTCTTTAGAAACTCAAAATGTGTGGAAAGTTTGGTCACCCCATCATACATGTATGTGTAATGTTTCCAAGCTCAACTTCAAGCTTCAGTCTCAGACAGAGAGTGGCAAATTTTTGATCCCTACAAATACATGCATCCCCCAAAAGTCTGAAATTTCATACATGTATGATCATGTGATTGAAATTAAAGAATGATAGACCCTACAGAAGTAGATCTACATCAGGGAAAAAAAAAATACACGAGGGCTCGGGGCGAATTCGCCCCCGAAACGCCAAAAAGAGCTCTGAAAAACTAAAAAAGAGCCCCTGAAACTCTCATAGGGTTCAATGTAAACTGTAATTCAATGCAGAAAATTTGGGTGGGTGGGCTCAAAAAGTAGCCCTGGAAAAAAAATAGTTAATTTTTTGCCTGATCTACTTGTAAGATATCTTGTCATACAGCTGTATTCTTACAGTGCAAAAAGCACATATTTTCCTAAAATTAGCATGTTGCTGATCATGGTGAATTGGTGATTTGCATGTACAGTATATCTTCAACTACTTGTACATGTACATCATGTATAGAGCCATTAGAGGTCAACCGCCCCAGGAAGTTACTCAGCCCAACATTACTACATGTATGCTCCCCTGTGTGGGTACAGGTATTTGTGGATGATAATTTACTCTATGATTTTCTGTAGTCTACAAACTTGAGTTAAGTCTTAACTTACAACACTGTTGTTGTTGACCGACAAAATATCATTTTTAGATTATTCACTGCATTAGATTTGCATGTGTGCAGCCGCAACTGTTGACGTTAGGCTACTCAAAAATGAGTTTTCAAATGAGCAAGATCGCCATCCCCCACAGAATACAGGAAATCTTTCTGCTTGCACATTGTACATGAACACAAGACAAGGACTGAAACGTTGATTTAGTCACCACGCACTGAACACATTTTAACCCCAAGAGAGTTCTGTGTATGTGTGCAAGTAGTCCCGAATGGAGCGCTGAGGTTATTGTGCCTGGAGCTGTTGGGGTAGAAGAGTCCTAATGTATGGCAATGTGTAGCTCGCATAGAGCGTTCCTGATTTTCCCAGTTGCTTTGAAACAGGTTCCTTCTCATAATAGGGAGCTTTAGATAAGCGACGCAGCTCAGACGACGGGGTATCTTGCTGAGTTGACTTATGTTCTCCTCTTTGCTCGTGTCGTGTTGCAAAGAGGCTTTAGATTTGGGGAAGACGCAGTACAGTCAAACAAAGCGTGTGTGCTTGGATGTGAACCTGATGTGAACCATTGTTACGTCATAAAACAGGATCAACAAAGGTTTCGCGTCGTGTATTGGGGAGGACGGTAAACTGGCCCCAGAACCGTCGTGTAAAACAGACGACGCGGGATGGACTGGAAAAGAGCTGTCTCGCGCATGCGCACAACAACATTTTTGCCAAGATACCGCATCATCGGAGCTGCGTAGTGTATCTAAAGCTCCCTCTTGTATCACATGACTAGAACTCCAGTGTATCGTCAACTTGGCTTGTTGACATCGTACATGTACATGTGCATGTACATGTATGTTTGCTTTCATGTTTAAATAAAGGGAGAGAAAAATGCAGGCCTACATTACAATGTTTGTAGATCTACAATGTACATGCACTACTCATGTGTACAAATGTACCTGTATATGTACTTCCTGTCGAACTTTTGTCATTGTTTAGACCGGAAAAAAATTGATTAAAAAAAACCCAAATTTTATTAAGAATTCTAAACAAGGTTATTTTTTGTACCACCGGAAATGGCTGAAGGGATAATTTTACCTTAATCTGTAATTGCAAAGTATTTACCCAGTATCCAAAACAAATATTGGAAGAATAAAAGACTGAGTGTAATGTATTGATTATTGAATCTAGCTTTGCCATGGCAATATATCATAGACACCCAAATATTAGCGCTGTCTAGGCTCTATTGACGTCAGAGACCAGAGTTCTCAACAATGCTTTGCGTAGTCAAGCACGAGGTCCCATTGTTGTGTTGAACGTCATACTTTAGTAGAGTCCAAAGTCTTCCTTTTGTCAATCATTTACATGTATTTGGTTCTGGCTGACTAACTTCTAGTTCTTTGTATATCGTTTTATGTTTGCAAGTGAAAGAGTGTGACGGTATTTAGTTTTAATGTTTTGATATTCACAAAAAAGGAGAAAGGACAGTTGTGATGTCATTAGTTGCCATGGGTGGGATAACATAAATCTTTACTAATATGTACAAGAATTTGAACAAAAAAGAGAGGAAATTTTACGAAGTTATATATAATAAAAGTGATCTGCAGATACTATTGGTTTTTATTTGCATCAGGATTGTAGCCTATCGCATGAGCCTGTGAAAAATTGCCAAGTCATATTTTAAGCAAAGCTGGACTTTTCTCTCTACATATATGCGGTTTGATAGAGCTGCAATTTACATTGTATATGTACATGTATGCCTCTTGAATCTGGATCTGGGTTACTTTTGGGGTAAATTGGGGTGTGAACTTCTTTACACATACATGCACATGTATGATTTTAGTCTGACCTAATTTCCCCAGCACAGTGAAGACTTTTATCCTATGGAACTATATTGCAATGATGTTGGATACGACACCATTGGTATATGGACGTGTTACACCCCTTCTCTCAAACAAGGTACAAGTACGTTTTAACACTTTTGAACTTTAACATATCTTGCAGTTGGTTGCAGGGCTCGAAATAATCGACGGCCATCGACGGCCATGGCCGCCGATGCCCTCATTACTGGCCGTGATGCCCTTCTTCTCTTTGCTTCAAGTTACGGCCACTAAAATTGTGCCCTTTTTCATTTGGCCGAGGTGCCCTTTTTTCTCATAAATACATGTATGCCTTTTTCTTATATGTAATATGTCCTTTTTTAAAGTCTACACTTTTTCTTGGTGAGTAAAACTATCTCCAATCTCATAAAACTAAAAATGATAATGTTTTTGCAAAGCATCGCATCCGATGCGATGAGCTAGTGTTTGTGCATGCCCATGCAGCCAGCCGGTCAGAGCCAAGCTAGCCTGCCTGGCCGGCCGGCCTGGGCGGCATTGCACTGCTTCTTACATTGGTGTAGCTAGCTGTGTGCTGCTGCGCACACACAGCTGATACACACTCATACACAAAATATGCACTACGGTCCTGGATTTTGAAGTCAGAAATCACAACCTTGAATATCTGCTTCTGGCCTTCAAAAGTATTTGTGGCTTGCAGAAATAAGTTTTAACCAAGTTTATTGCCATTTTCCATGATTCAGTTGATATCAAAGTTGGCTTTTTCCTCATCCAATCGATTGTTAAAGTTCCTGCTGATTTAGATCTAATAGCAGGCAAAAGCAACACTTCTGATCCCCAGCACTAGTGGCCCAGCTCTTCTTCATTACTGGTGGTGTGGCGATGCAAGCTTTGTGCTTCAACGAGACATTACCGAGGCTATTTTTTTTTTTTTAACTCATTAACTATACTGAGAGATATATCTAAATCTATCTGTGATTAGCTGTATCTAGTCAGTATCATTTATTGCTGCATGCAAGATTTTACAAAAATGATGGCATGACTTTATTGTAGGCCTAACAGTTAGATCTACATCATTTTCAATTTCAAATGTTGGGCAGGCAATAAAATGGTTGCACATGAATGTACACTACAACAAAATGTCTGAGATTTGTGTTTGATATATCATTCAAAGGTTGCATTCAGACATCTGCATTGTGAATAATTTGTTGTTTTTTTTGTAAATAATATGTACCGGTTTAATAATGAAAATAACGTAGGCCTACACCGAACTACAGAACCCCCCCCCCCCCCCCCCCCCCCCCCCCCCCTTGAAAAAAAAAAAAAACGCCAACAAATAATTTATTATATGCCCCCTAGAAAGTGGCCGTGGTGCCCCTCTGTTCGGCCTTGGTGCCCTCTGCCACCTGGCCTCTGAAAAAGTGCCCCTCACCAAAGTGGCCTTGCCCCCCCCCCAAAATCCTATTTCGAGGCCTGTGGTTGTTACTGATTTGTGCTTGAATGAGGAAGAAAATTTTGGACAGAGACCTAATGAAACTGTAGAGACCTACAGAATTAGTTTTCTTCAATTTTATACCAGTTAAAGTAACAAAATGGTATGTACACTGGAAACAATAGGAATACATGTACAAGCTTTCCTGACAATAAATCTTTACCCGGTAATGAAAATATTTGTTTGTTTTTTTTTTGTCTTTTTGTTTTTGTTTTGTTTTGTGTTTTGTTTTGTTTTTGTTTTGTTTTGTTTTGTTTTTTTGTTGTTGTTTTGGTTACAAATTAGGCTTTATGTATACATATACATGTATGTACTGTTTTGTTTTGGATTTGTTTCGATTTTTAACAAAAAGATGCTATTTCAGTAAATTTTTTGTCAATGTCAGCTGCATAATTTGCACACAAGTTTTCTATTAAAAGAAAGATCATCTAAAGCAGGGCTTGGCACTAACAGGCCTGGACACTTGCCCCTCCCCCCCCCCCCCCCCCCCCCCCCCCCCTTATCTTGCTTCAGACCTTCAAAATCTAAAAGAAACCTTACATGTACATACATAAAGGGCTCAATGTAGAAACAGACTGCAAATAGAAAGGAAGTGTGAAACCCTGTCTAATAGAAAATCCGTGCGTAACGATCATTCAAAAAGTTGATTTTAAGAAAGGCAGGAAAATGGAGGGGTTTATAACATTTGGAAAGTTCAGAACAAGTTTGAGGAAATACTTGAGGCATTTACTCCATAAACTGTGTAACCTCGTGATCCTTACTGTACATTATTTTCCTCAAAACTGTTACAGTTCAAGTGTTCCTCTTGTGTTCTGCCTTCATTGTCTACAAAACCACTCCCTAAGATGCTAGAGTGTAATTCCCCTTAAGCATGTTGATGCTACATGTAGGCCTACGTGTACGTCACAGTTTGTATTAGGACATGTACATGTATGTGATCAGGAATGATCTAATATGTGACCTTGTGGATGAGTATAATGATGAAATTTACTCTTCTTGTTCGTGTACATGTATGTTTATTACCCCCATGTGATACTGATGATGATAATGTTGATGATGTCATTATCATATCATGTAACCTTTGGCATACATGTACTTCAATTTAGTTTCATAGTTCATGCAGGTGAAAATAGCAATAGGTTTGTTTCATAAGTGATGGGTATTATGAACAAAGTATACATGTATTAACCCATAGCAGTACAGAGCTTTCTTGAGGTGTAAATTAATCATTTTCAATCCTCAAATTGGCAATACAAATTATTTTTTTCCACGTTTACATACATGTAGCTTGAAAAAAATAAATATGGATATAACATAAACCAAAATGAAATATAATTGTAAAATTGAATAAGAAATTGCCAATTTGAACACAGAAATAGTGATTATATATTAATCACTGCATTGCCAATTTAAAGAGTTTAATGATTAGTTACACTTAAACTGCTCTAATTCGAGAATGCCACACCATACAGCAATGGGAATGGGCTCAAATTTGTCACTGCATTTTTCCCTTTCTGCTCATATATGATATATACTGCCCAACATTCTGGACCAACAGATACTGCAAAAGCGTCTCCTAAAGGTGACAAGTGCTGTACCTCTATGGGTTAAAAGCTTGTACATGTATACTGTAAGTTTTCACTGTAAAAAAAAACAATGTATGTGCAAATACAGTGTACATTATTACAAAATGCATTCTTTTTGTATTTATATTTTATACAAAATGCGTTTAGTTTTACTAGTACATTTCACAGTTTTCCACATAGTCCTTGATACATGTACCAGTAAATTTCAGCTGATGTTGTAATTTTTACACTATTTTTAGTGCCTTATGTAAGGACCTGCTCATACATGTGTACTATTACAGAGTTGCATGGTATCCATTGTCATATACACATGTACAATGTAGACACATCCTTTTGAACCGTACCTGTATAGTATACAATGGATGTGCATTGGACCTGAATGTTACACGACAAGTGAGTCAGAGGAGATTCAGTATCAGGGCAGTCACTATGATAATATCCAAACTTGTACCATTCGTTGATGAAAATGAGTGATTAAAAAAAAATGGCAGTTATTAATTGCTGGGCTCTACATTGTTGTTGTTTTTTGTTCTTAGTTTTTGTTGCTTTTGTTAAACTGAAGAAGTTCGCACCCCCTCCAACCCTAATCCTAACCCTAATCCTATTCCCAGTCCTAACCCTAAGCCTAACCCTAAGCCTAACCCTAAAAATGTGGATGGGGTGTGAACTTCTTCGGTATGGTTATGCTTTTGTTTTTTCACTAAAGTAGTACTTTGGATTTATCTTTCAAGATGAACAGATCTGCTTGTACATGTATACATTTCAGCACTGACCTGTACAGTACATCTTTCAGCTTGCGATTAGTATGTTGCCAGAAAATGCCTACCGTACATGTACCCGTTGTGCAGCTTACATGTTTGCAGGTAATCAGGTATACATTATGTGTACATTGTACATAGATGTACTGTATGTAATTACTTATAACAGACTCGGCAGTCTTGGGGCATGTTTACTGAGGGTAACAGAGGGCTAATAAGCAATCCAAGTTCCGAACTAGCTAGCTTTCCGAGCTAGTTTATCCTTGATAAACAGGATGACGACTTGATTGCCGAACTAACATACCGGACTTGAGTTCAACAAAAAAGGGGATTAGATTACCCATTGAACGAGATCGGCGACTCAAGTCGTGGCAATAAACACAACACGACTTCGGTCACGTTTCATTTGGGAACTAGGGACTCAAGGGTATCAGGAACTCAGGTCGCTAAACATGATATCCGGAGAGACCACCCATTGTGAGCGTGATTTGTGTTTGTGACTCAAGTACCCATTTCTATTGTCTAGAAAACAAGCCCCCCCCCCCCCCCCCAAAAAAAAAAAAAAAACCCAAACAAAACAAAACAAAAGAAAAACCTGCAATACATACCCATTGTTGCAAAATGCTTTCACAAATTTTACTGGTATATTTCACACTATCCGAGATACCGGTACAATCTGTGTTGATGTTAGTTTCATAATATTTTTAGCAACTTATGTAAGGACCAGGTCCTGCTCATACTGAGTTACATGTATGTGGTACCTTTTATAATACCATTGTTATGCATGTGTGCATGAACTCCCATCTTGTACAATGTATTTATACAATGTTTAGACCTGAATGTCATGTGATCAGTCACATGATGAGTCAGCGGAGATTCAAAGACATGCTTCAGTGCTGCCACTTTGAGTGTGCTTAATACTAAATGTAAACATAGTTCCACCTTTTGTGCCATCTGCTGCATAGCACAGATGAGGAGTACAAGGGGGCAGTGAGTAATTGCATTTAAAAAGGAAATGTTTGTTTTGTTCTTTGCTGACCCTAGTTTCTCAAAGTTGGTCATGACTTTGAGTCATACAGTGTAGTTTACAATATCAGTTAAGGTGTTGAATTTGCAACATATGGTGCAATAAATTCTATATTTACCAACTACCAACTACCAAATTTATATTCAACTCTGTACCCCCCCCCCCCCCGAAAGAAAAAAAATATAAATGTTTGAAGGGGTTTGTTTACACATGTATCCCAGTAATATACATGTAAATCCAGGAGGATTAGTCTCGTGTTATGATGTACGTGTACAGTACATATGTAATAATCATCACATTTTCGCATAATTTCAGTTTGTAGGTATAAAGTGACCAATAGGCAGGTTCATATGATTCCACCTGAATTTTACTTAATTTTAATCAGCTTGAAGGGGGGGGGGGTGCTGCCGCTTTTGCAGAAGTCAGAAGTTAATAAAATATGAAATTTAGTATAAATTTGTGGAGACAACTGAAGAAAAATAATGGAGATTACATGTACATGTACCTGGGTACAGTGTATATTGGCCCAGTTTTTCGTGACAGGAATTATTTAAAGCCTGATTTGATCAGCTTTTATTCTTCAAATTGGCAACACCAACATTTTGATTTTATTGCTACATTTTTCTTATAAAACGTCATGTATCTGAAACGAATATAAATTGATAGAAATTATGATTAGAAGTAAAAAAGTTGCCAATTTGCAGGGGAAAACGGTGATTTTCAAACTTTCTATCACATTGCCAATTTAAGGATTTTAATGCTTATTTTCCTTTAAAAAAATTTCAGCATCAAACAGTGAATATTGACGCAACCAAAATGGGCAGAGTATGTGGAGAATTTTTTGCTCTTTCTGCTCATGTATTTGGTAGGATTTTTAGGGCTTTGCATCAAAAGTTATTAGACCCAAACCACATAATGTGGACCCTCTGTCACGAATCGGTTAAGAATGGTACATGGATATCATCCCCAAAATTGCTACAGATTATGACATCATGCAATATCATGTGACTTTTGAATAGAAATTTAGCAAACTGACCTATAATTGACTTGGGTAATTATGGAAGAGAATTACAGAAATAACTGTCCTCACTTTCTAAAATTAGAATGACCCACGTGCAGTAAACTAGTTGGCTTGTCTGCTATCCTGGAAATCAAGTTTTTTTTTTTTTTTTTTTTTCTTTTTCCTGTGACAAATATGTCCAGGAACTGTTTACTCTTTTTGGAGACAGACAATGTGTAATGGTACATGTGACTGTGATTCTATTTACATTCATTGAAGATCCTGGATATCATACAGTACATGTAGGTTGGGTAGAGGATAGTTCCTGTCCCTCGCAGTTACCTTTCAATTTGATGTCATAGACATGTCATAGAAACATCATAGAAATGACTATGTGTAAGCATGTATCATGTATTATGAATTCCAGGTAGAAATTTTTTTAGAGAACCCACACCAGTGTCAATCGCTCGCGCAGCTCATTTGGCTGCGTGCCAGTCTACTGTCTCAAGATTCCGATGTTGAATCCCGTTCTTGTCATGTGCATTTATTTCGTCAGAAATAGTTAAAGTATCACAGCTTTTGATACATATTCATTTCTATGACATCAAATTGGAAGGTAACTGCAAGAGGTAGGAACTATCCTCTACCTGAAGGTTGGCACCTGTATGGTGTGTGAGCCCATAGCAGCACAGAGTTTATGTAAAAGTTAAATTAATCAGCTTTCTTTCCTCAAATTGGCAACATCTACTTTTTACTTTTGTACTCCCACTTGTAATGAAATAATATAAAAATGCTTTTACATTTAACATGGACAAATATGAATGAAAATGGCAAAATTTGATAGAAAAATTGCCAATTTGTACCCAGAAATAGTGATTACTTAATTTTCTCTGTGTTGCCAACTAGAGAGTTTACTGATTAGCTATAGTAAGATCGCTAACACAACAAATTGCACTAGAAAATGGACTCCCAAGTTTTTCGAAATATATTAGTACTGGAAAAGTATCACTGTACTTCTGTGGGTAAAGGCCTGGGGAGTGTTTCATGAAGTGTCTTGTCAGTCATTTTCACTGATAATTGTTATAAGCTGCTGAAATCCTTGCATCTGATTGGCGGAGAGCAAATTTGTCAGTAAAAATCACTGACGAGACATTTCACAAAACGCTACCCAGGTGTATAGAGGAACAAATGGAATCACTTGGAGAGAAATTTGTTGAATAAGATAGGGGCACTTATTCTTGTCTTTAGACAGATTTACTAGTGATGATGATTAATGATGACTTTGCGTTACTTTGGAATTGTACCAGCCAAAGTCTGATGAATAATAAGCTGAAAGGTACCTCAGGATGATTCTTGTTGCCCACTCACCTGTGCAGTGTTCGGTAGGATCATCATTCATCAAATGGTTTGATTGTTCTCACGTGTTTGTGCTAAAAATAGCGCAGCGGTAACCCTACTTTTATTATAAAATGGTGGAATCCGTGCATTTCTCCATTTCTTATCTCATTGTAAATACGTGTACATGTATATCATTTTGACTCTCCAAAGTGCATGTAACAATTGCTAGATAGAAAAGACAATCATTTTGGGGTCGTTTGTTCAGACTTTTTATGCTGTCACCTGTTCTGTTATGTTGTACAGATATTTATATGTACTGTTTGCAACCACTTATCAGTTGATAATAAGCCTGTTGGCTTATTAGACCAGTCAAAGACTACAGATTGAATACAATGAATGTGTACGCATAGAAGGGTTGTATACAGAAATAACGTCTTTTCTGATCTGGTTGTCAGATAGCAGGTGCTAATAAACCAAAAAAGGAGATTGTTTTGAGATTAAGTTCTTCCAAAGACTGAAGAAGGTACTCACATGATCTCTGTTGACTGATCATTTTGAGGGTATTTAACTGTGAATTGTGCACTGGTTGGTCAGTTATCGTGGTATTACCTATTTCAATGACGAAGGGTGCCCTGTTGCCTGTGCAGACTTTGCCCAAGAAGGTAAGCTCCAAAATTTCTTCTAGAATTAAAGGCAGTATTTCAAAGATAGACTTGCGTTCTGAGCCCTGTTGCATAACACTTATACCATCAACGGTAACTTTGCCATCAATGGTAACTTCCATGGGAAGCTTGAATTTGATTGGCTGTTGTGCAATTTACCGTGGTTGTTATCATTGATGGCAAAGTTACCATTAATTGTACGTAAGTTTTATGTAACAGGGCCCATGCGGTAATATGATGTGAAAAAGAAACTCAGAGATGCCAACTAATAGGATTTTATCCTATTTAGATCATTTTAAATGAAGAATTACAAGGTACACTAGTAGAGTGAGGATCAAAATAAAAAGTACTTAGCCAATTTATTAAATGTTGTATTTTTAGTAGTTAGGATATCATGCAGAGTGGCAAAGGAATCACTGTTGTATGTTTCAAATTTTTAAGTCAAAATAGGAATCGGGGCTTGGAAATAGGATTAAAAGAAATACAGAATATGTTGGGTTTTTTTCCATTTGGGGTTAGCAGCACACTTGCATGCCAGAACATTTCAGGTATTTCTCGTCTTATTTCGAAAATAAGGGCATTTGAAGAGCAGTCCTTTTCAGGGAACCTTCTTACTACATGTATGTTATTTTTCTTAACTAGAATGACAAGAATTATAATTCTCACAAAATTATGTACGCTGTATAATCTTTCCTTGCCAGAACTCCCAAGTTTCTCTTTAACATTAATAAAAAGTAACTAATGGGGTGTTGCAAGAAAGTTGCAATCGATTGCAAGTTGCAACTGATTGTCACTGGCCAATCAAAATCATTGTTGCATGCATGTCTTCTTAAAAGGGCAGACCCTGAGCCAATCAGAATGGTTGTTTTCAAAATTAGCAATTATTTGCAATTGATTGCAACCTTCTTGCAACACCCCATAAGTGTAGAATGATTTGGGGGCCAATTTGCTTTATTGTTTTATAGCCCAATCAAGTTTTATGCTCAAAACATGAACAGCCTCTCTGAATTATTTTATTTGCCAGGATCCATCTCAAAAGAATCAGGTTAAAAATTGTGAAGACTAGACTCTAACTCAGTAGAGTAAGAGAATGAGAGAAAATATTATTGGACACACAGAATATTAATGCTAAGAAAAACATTATTAGCATGTACAGTGGTTATCACTATTCTCTTTCTGTGTACGTTGTAAAGTGCAGTAACACACGCTTTTATCTCGTAGCATTTTGCCATGCACTGTTGCTTTCTTCTTTCGTGAGTCTATTTTAACAGTCATACACCATTTGCCCCACGAATTCCTTGTTTGGTGTATTCTAGTAACACCTTGTTGTACTTGTTTCTGTGAATAAGATATTGATAGTGATATCATTGATACATGTGTAATTACTGTACATGTATTTTAGCTGCAGGGAACGAATTTGGTTGGCCGATCCATTCTTCTTTCACCGACTGTTGTTATAACTACAGTCATAACAGTCAACAATCATGCATTGATTCCTGAAATGGCTATTGTACACAAAATTTTGAAATGTATTATATATGGAATAAAAACATTCCAAAGTGCACATGAATACATGTAAATGTATGTCTGACATCCTGCATATCATACATGTACATGCACGTGTATTCTAATCTAATCTCTCTCTCTCTCTCTCTCTCTCTCTCTCTCTCTCTCCCTCTCTTTGGGGGTGACATTTTTTTTTGTTTGTTTACTACTAGTCAGCCTAAAGATACTGTACCCTTAAATTTGAAAGATACAAACCCTTTATAAAGTGTATTTTGATAATACACGTACATGTACACCCACATGTGTACACGTGTATGTATCCTGGATAGTGCATACATGTATCAGTACATGTCCTTTTTTTGGCAGGCCTGCATGTACATTTAAAAAAAAATAATGGTGGCTGACTAGATAGAGACTATATTGGTAGTGACATAATCCACCTTGAAATGTGTCATGTGACACGTTTTGTCATGTGATACACATAGCTTTGTCATCTATTTGCCCAATAGGGTGTGTCTTGTTGTATAAACCTTATGTAGTGGATGTTAATGAATGAAACAATTGTAATTCATTCAGACGTTGCGTCGAAATTTTCTGTTTTCTCGGAAATGAAGGCCCGCCTAACCTGCTGTATGCTTCTGAAGTTCTGAAAATATTGATATCTGAATCTCTCGATGCAGTAAAATTAAATCAATACCTGTGTGCAGGTTCGTATTTGTAGTAGACTGCGTTTATGAAGTGGGATACTCTGTTTTCATTGCATGAAATTTGAACCTTATCCATTTCATACTTGTGTTTCGGGCTTGGGGCAGTGGAGAGGTAACACTTTTATATTCAGATACATGTACATACATACATCAGTAGCAATGGGACTGTAGATAGTGGTGTCAGGGAATTGTAAGTTTGAAGAACAAAATTGAGCAGGAGCAGCAATGAAATTGGGATGACTCTTTTCTCGTTTCTTTAGAGGCAGAGAGGTCTCTGTGTCTGCAGGGGATGCAAATTGAAGCAATGCATATCTTACAGAATAAATATGCTGGCAATGCCCTCAAAAACAATTTTTTTTACACTCCTAACAATTTTCGACTTTTGGCCATAACCTTTCATTCAAATTGCTCAAGAGTCTATAGTGTTTATGCAGGAAATGGTCATAATATCTAATCTTTATGAGCTTCCATGGTAGATCGGATTTCTTTGGGGGCGGAATGGTTTTAAAAGGGAGTGAGCAAGTCATGAAGTACATGTACCTGTGTAATTTTAGAAGTAGGTGGGCGAATAATCGGATCTGATGGGGTAATAATATGACGAACAACTGCCCAAATTGCCCCCTGGTTTGTTTGTGGGCGGGGTGCTAAAAATCCCAATTTATAAAATGGATGAGACATGCATGGCAAAAAACCCCAACAGCAACCAAATACAATGGGTAGCCCTACCCACACTCTCAACCCCCTTCCCAGTGTGTGTGTGTCGTTCACTTAATATTAGGCAAACCTAATAGACCTTGGGTTGACCATGGATCATATCAGATCTCATAAGATCCATGGATCGACATGCTCACACATACTAGAGGACAATACCCAGTACAGCCTCCTTTGGTAAGAGGGGAATCCCCAGACAGTTTCTTGTCGGGTCATGCCTTGTAATAATATTACAATAAGCTGTTCGTCCACTCCTTTTGTGTATGGATGAATTAATCAATAGTCCTTTTCTTGGGACCTGGATATTTCTTTGAGTGAAAGCCGTCCTTATACCAGAGCAAGTCATCATGAATGATGTAAATGTTATGTTGGAATTGTGCAATATATCATAGCAAGTGCTGAGATGGAACTCAATGAGTGTTTCCATTCTCGGTTTCGTATAATTATCTTCGATTGATTAAGGACTGGCCTCTATGAGGTCAGAGCTGTAAATTTACAATGCCTGCACAAACATCGAGACTACAATTATTAATCAAACTTTCATGAAGTGCGTCAGTTACATGTATCACCATTTTATGTACCGTGCGGTCAATGTCATATGATTTGACCACGTCATAGACTCATAGTCTCTGCACAAATTATAAAAAATTATCGAGACCAAGTCCAGGTTTCCATCAACTGGAAAGTACATGTGTTTCACAGCATATATGTGGAATAATCTCCCAGTTTGTATTAGAGAAACAACTTCTCTTGCCAACTTAAAAGATCCCAAAACATTTCATCCCCAGTTTACTGGTAATCTTTTGTGATCTACTTACAATTTTAATTCTGTCTCTTTTGTTGATGTAGTTTTAAATTGATTACCGGTAGCAAGTTTGTGATTTTGTTGGCACTGTATTGATATTTGTTTTTAGCACCCCTGAATGATAATTATTAGTATCATCATTATTATTTATTATCATTATTGTTGTTTTTATTGTTGTTATTGTCAATTATTATTATTATTGTTGTTGTTGTTGTTATTATTATTATTATTATTATTTCCTTTATCCACGACTTGATGTTCTGTTGGTATATTAAACAGCAACCGGACTTCTTCGAGAAATCTAGGGTTATCTGTTCTCTATTCTATCAAACATTATCATTATTATTCTGATTATTTTTATTGTATTGTTATTATTGTGATGATGATAATGTAAACATCATGCTCATTACATACACATGTTACATAAATTGAAGCAGTAGGCTGTAGCCTTAAATGTACAACAAGACGAATTTAATTTTGTTCCTTTGGGGGATTTCCAGTCTTCAATGCCATTGCGTTAACTTTACTCAAATGAATATTCTCACCACTCATTTGGCGTGTAGCCGTGTACATGACTGAAAAGTGTGTGCATTAGGTCAGGCTACCAGGAATCCCGTAGAGTCGGGGAGTTCCTACTTCGACCACAGAGCAAAAACCACATGTTTTAAAATCCGCAGTGAAGATACTGTACAATGTAGATGTCTGGGGTGCTTTTGAAATGTCCCTAGCCATGTACATGTACATGTACATGCGAGCTTGATAATGCAGTACTATCCATGAAGAGGGAAATTACACTGCAGCATGCATGTAGAGTAATTTTCCACTGAAGTTTTATACATACATGTACCATTTTCATGTTCACAGTCAAAGAAGATTCCCTTTACACTTTATACTTAGTCTGAACCTACATACATGTACATGTACAATGTAAACCCCTGTACATCTGTCAACTCAGTCTGTACCTAAAATCATGCTACCTTTCATATTTATAGCAGATAGTGTAATTTATGTCTGTTCAGAGCCAGAAGGGCATTAACTCATATCATTTTATAACAGACTTACGCCCTTCTGGCTCCAGCAGACGATAACATCTGTTGTTTCGCTTTTTTTTCCATGGTTGTTCATAAATGGCATGCCTTAAAAAAAACTAAAAAAAACCCACGTTGTCTTATCCTTTTCTCGCCTCCACGTTACTAAACATACAGCAAACCCACAGAGAGTATCCCAATCAGCATTAGAATATGCACAGTACTGGAACTCCACTACCAGTCGGGACTAAGTCCAGACTTAAACCCTAATCTTGAAGCAGGCCAAGAAGTCTGCACTACACGTTCATTAAGTGTTCATATTTACTTTCAGGTCTGGACTTAATGTAGTCTGGACTTAGATCTCTGCTACCCTTGTAATTCGGTGTTCTTGCGGCCATGGAAAAAAGGAAGAAAAAGTACAAAAATTGGCAGTAAGGAAATCTCCAGTACATTGCATGTACATGAAGCTCAAGTAAAAAAAAAAAAAAAAAAAATTCTGTAGAGATTCTAGCATTGCAGCATTGAGAACTCTTTATTTATGTGTTTTAACATGTAGGCTTCAAGCCTTAAGCTTGAAATAAATATTTTGTCGCCAAAGGGCAGCTTTCCAGCGATTAGTCAAGTCTTGATTTCTACAGAGTATCAATAGAAAATTATGTTGGCATAGGAAATTGTGTAAAACAAAGGCACAAATCCAAACCTGGAAAGTAATATCTACTATTATCAGAATTATTCCGCAATTTGCCTGTTTGTATGGGGTTTCTTTAAAAGCGTTTCTTCTTTTTGGAGGCCTTTAGTTCAAGTTGAGACAAGTAAACCACTCGTAAGCCACGAATCACCCCGCCTACATGTTGCAGCAAGACTGTGATATGCATGCATCGGATATAGAAGCCACAAGATAACATGTGCAGGGCACTTTGCATTGCCCAAGCTTGCCTGCCCGCCAGGCAAAAAATCCCCTTCCAAGCACTGTAGCTCTATTAAGCTCATTCAGTAGCTACACGTATGATGTAGTCTGCAATCCGGTAGGAAGTGAGAGCAAAGGTCACATTCTGTGTGGGAGTTGGTATAAATATGAGTGGGCGAATGGAGGCTTACTTAGAATTCGGGTAGAGGCTAATGAGCGAGTACTAATAAAACAGTGATTTTCCTAGGTGTTCTTCTGAGCTGTTGTTTATTTGGAATCAATTGTCAGCTGAAGCTACATGTACGTGTAAGTCAATATTTTCTACACATCTTTCGTGAGCTATCTGGCATTTGTCAAACGGTCCATGCATATTGCAGCAAGATGAATTCTTAAATATTCCTCCTTTTTTTAATTGACTAGACTCTAGAGTTACTTATTTCCAAGTTTTATTCCTTCTTGTCCCCTCCCCTTGCCCCCCCCCCCCCCCTCTCTCTCTTTCTCTGTATATTTCTTTTTTTCTTGTTTTAGTGTCACATGTACATTTTGCTTTCGTAATTCATTGAAATACATGTACACATAAAAGCCAGTTTAATCTAGGGTTTTTATTTATACAGAGTTGTAATGAAATACAACTTGGTCCTAATAATTGTAATTATATGTAAATTATACATTTACTGGTATGATATTTCTTTTTTTCTCCAAACTAAGAAAGTCATTGCAGCATATATTGCTTCATCTATTACTACAATTTCCAATTTCATAAGTTGACACTGGGCCGTTTACTTGGTTTACTTTTCAGTGGTTGGCAAATTGATGATTTTCTGTTTTTCTCCAAAATTACGAAAGCCTTGTTTTGTAACATCTTGGGAGTATTTCAATGTGCTTCATCTTTTACTACTGTATATTCAACTTATATATGTGTACATGTAAGTTTACACCCAGGCTCTTTACATCATGCATGTGTACATGGTTACGTTTACATGTTAAACAAATTGATCACTCAGGTTTACCAGCTGCCTGGACTCTGGAGCCCTTAAGAACGCACTCTGGATTTAAGGATATGATGTTTTCGAAACTAGAGAGTGCTAATGACGATTGCTTGATGCTTTTGAGAGCTGCAGATCTCTCAAAGCTTCACGTAGTCTTAAGATACAGACTCAAATCTGAAGAAGTGTATGACTTTCACCATGTAGCACATTTCATGAGTCTGTGACCCTGCGATCTTTAGTCTTGTTTAGTTTGCCCAAGGAGTCACATGACTATTTATGTAAATGCATTGTTGTGTTTTTCTTATTTCACATTTATCAAACAGTACTTGCGTTAGGAAAGGAAGTACTGAGTTTATGAACCTACTGTACATGCCTTTAAAGTGTTTATGCTCTGTCTCCCTGGAAGCAGTTTATTAATCGTTTGGCATTTAAAGTGAAACTGTCTTTATGTACATCTCTCAGCTGCGCACAGCCACCACCCACACAAATTCTACTCTCGGACATTGCATGTAGCAAGCAAGCTACAGACTCGCCTGTGGTTACAAAACCTTCTGTAGTAAACAAAATGCAAATACAAAACTACATTCTTCTGCTGAATGAAATAAACAGCATTGTTGGGTTGCCCTGGTAATGCTGCTGATCGTTTTGTTGATTGACTTGGAATTCCATAAAGTGCATGATTGCTCCTGGCCTGCCATCATTTGCTTATCGTGGTCAAGTAGGAATCATACTGTTCTGCCACTCTCCTTTAGTGTGTAGAATGTTTTCATCAAGCTTATGTGAAGTTGTATATGTGTGTGGGACTGGTATTACCATCGGTGTCCAGAAGGCAAGTCATTCCCTTTTATAGTCAGTAGTCACCACTGAATCCTAATTTGCACATGGTCAGCTCAGGTATACAGGTACATGTATATCACTAAGTAGTTCCTCAAATTATATATTCAGTGCACACAAGTTTGAACAAATAGTGAACTGTAGGTTCAGGTATGCAAGGAGTCTGCATTACAGTTCTGTGGTGTTCTGCTAGAGTGTACTTCCCATTCCTATCGTACATGTATGTGTTGTGTTGCATTCTTTGTTTGACATTTAATATACATTATTTGTTCCCCTGTGGTAATGGTTTGTCTGTCTCCTATGCAGGAATATATCCTCTCGGTGTGTTCTGACAGAAGAATTGAAGAAGAGTACACTTGGCAGACCCTCAACATGCTGGACGGACGCATTCCACTGCTGGAGTATGATTCCGGCGCCGTGATCGAACGCCTTCCTGGGGACAAGCTGCGGATACAGGGCAGCGATGAAAACATTGTGAGGGCACAGTCCCTGATATCCATGAACACGAATGCTGGATCTCATGGCTTGGAGAATGGTGCAATACATGTAACGAGGGAACCTTTCAGGACAGTCACTGCCAGTTCAAGGACAGACTTCAGCGATTCCAGTCACTCTACGCAGGAGGATGAAAGTGATCGGAAGGCTGTGGTTGAGAACGGGAGCCACAGCGGAGTAGACCGAAGGGATGAACTGCAAACCAAAGCTGTGCCGTCGTCCTCTACACCAACCTCATCGTCCTCTTCGTCGTCAGTGGCGAAATCAAACTCTCAGAACAAGCATGAGGATATCATTGCGCTCATGCTGAAGCTGGGCTACTCCCGGCAGATTGTAGAGCAAGTCCTGCTCCAGATTGGCGACCAGGCTTCCAGCGATGAGGTCCTGCGAATGCTGGTCAACCTCGGGTCACCAAAGATCACAGAGGATGGTGGGAACGATACAAAGGAACCAGAGGGGGCATCAGGACGGAAAGATTTCTGTGATGGAGTCGCCGAGTCTGAGGATGTAGATGCAGACCCCTATAGGCCTATCATTATTGATGGCAGTAATGTAGCCATGAGGTAAAACACCCTCTCTCTGCTCTTTCTTAGCCCATAGCAATATAGTGTTTTCTGTAGGACTAAATTAATTTGCTTTCCCTCCTCCAATTTGCAACACTTATCCTTATTGTCTACTCCTAAATCATTTTTTTAAATAGAAATGTTTATAACATGAACTAATGTGAAAAAAATAGCAAAATGAAAAGAAAATTTGTCAATTTGTACATATGAAAAAAAAAAATTTATATTGCACACTGTGTTGCCAATTTAGCATTCTTTAATGATTAGTTATGATCAGTTGCTTTTATTTGTAAATGGTATAGCATGCAATTTATTTTGGAGAAGAGGTTTGCATTTTCCTGCATTCTGCAGTGGCGAGAGGATAGAAGTTCTTGTAATTTGCTTTCACATTGCAAATATCCATGAGACCTTGGAGAAAATACGCGTAATTTTGAGAAAGTACCTACTAAAGTACGGGTTCTTATTTTCGGGGATATTACAAGGAATTTAATTTCACTCTGGCAAAATACCAGGTACATGTAATTCTCCTGATCAGGTAGATGCGCCTATAGCAGAGATAATTTGTCCTGGGAGTTGTTAAAATCTAGTTCTCATTTAAATCGAGCTATTCTCCAACTTGTTTATTCTTTTTTCTTTTGTATAGCTATGGCAACTCTAATGTCTTTGACTGCCAGGGGATCCATACAGTGGTCATGTGGTTTCTTATGAAGGGTCACAAAATAATCTACGTCTTTGTGCCCAGCTGGAGGAAGGAACAGTCCAAACCGGAAACGCCCATCAAAGGTAAGGGGATGCCCTTTGAAAAATAAAAATCTCTCCCTCCGATCTTGGCATGAAGAGGAACAAAGATGAAATATTAGCTGACTTTAGGGAGGAGTGCATGGTTTTGTTTGTTTGTATCATTGTTTGTTTTTTTTTGGGGGGGGGGGGAAGGGGGGGGGGGAATTGCTAAGTGGCTTTGTTGAGAATTATGGTTAGGAACATTAATGTCTTGAACAAAACTGTAAACTGTGCCTACATGTAAATGCACTGAGGCATAGTTTTTCGATTTGCACATATTCACAGTTTTCTACAAAATTCTGTTTTGATTTTTAACCTGATTTGATTCCATTTGTGGATTTTGAACTTTGTTTGATTATTTTCCTGTGATTTTATATAATCTATAAATTCATTTTGTCAGTATGAGGGTAGAAATACATTAATCACACATTGCAAACACATAAATATTTAAAATTGCAATTGATATGAACATATTAGAAAATGACGTTGATAGCTGTAATATATGTGTGTAGTGTGAAATATGAGGTAATGCACCATTTACAGCTGATTATCCCTGACAGATTTGTGCCATTTTCTTGATTTATCACATTGGAATTTGTGTCAGTTGCTTCTTTATTGCATATATGTTTGCAACAACTGGTATTAGACAGTGACTCAGTGCAGTCGACATGCAACTGTGTACAGTTTGTTATACGCTTCTCACACACACACACACACATCCTGTATGGTTACAAGGCACCGTTCTAATGCACAATAGGCATTGTCCTGATTTGCTAGTCTGTATTTTGTTTGGGGGGATGGGTGCACACAATAGGCATATAGCTCTGCCAACTTGGGTTATTTTTATGTTGGTACTTCCCCCAATTTTGAAAAAGGGACTATGAAGGGGGGACAGGGGGCAGAGAGGGGAAAGACTAATTTCACTAGTAATCTGCTAGGCAAAGCACATTTTAAGTCACCCACTCATCCTGAAAGAAATGCAAATTCATGCAAATTGTTTATTGTAGATGGTACATTTTGTGGACCTGATTAAGAAACTAAAAAAAAAAAAAAAAAAAAAAAAAAAAAAGCGGAAACAGTTTAAAGTTCTACACACATGCTTCTTGATTCAAGAAGAAAAAAATTTAGTTCAGAATAAACTAATTTAATGGGCTTTTCATTTTTATGTGCTGTGTTTATGTTAAAAAGTAACATTGGATGAAAAGTTTTTTACTAGCACAGAAGGTGGAAGAACACGTACACTTGATTCCACAGCTACAGTTGTGATCTTAAATCTACTTGCCTTTTCTGAAAGTTTGGCTGTCCAAGTAATTTTACTTCATCCAAATACACTGATCTTCGTACATGTAAAATGCAATTGAATTTGAAGATCTCTTACACTTTGCAATATCCGACTGTAACTCGAACCAACGCTTCCTTGATAAAACATGGCATTTCCTCTTGGTATGATTCATTCTGACTCATCTATTACTGAAGTCATGATATTGGATATTTTGGGTGATAAATTAGAAAAATAGTATTTTACAAGAGAAAAGTTAAAAGAATTCCTCTAGGAAGGAACATGGCCTACGTCATATGAGGTAGATCTGTTGCCTTTCCTCATCTTGAACTAACAATAGAAGCAGAAAAAGCCCTTGAAGATCATACCATCATGGTATGATCTTCAAAGGCTTTTCTATGGTAACCATGTGATCTTTAAGTACCGTCTGACATTGGCAGCAGGTAATACTGAAGGGTTCAGCACAAGCCAGTGCCTGGGACGCTTGCCCGCCCCCTTGCCGTCCCCTCCCACTTTTTGAACTTGTGGTCCAGACCACATTAAATTTAGCATTTCAACATACATGTAGGGCTCTGTGCATCCAGATCTTGAAATTTGCATCTGGACCCCCTTCTAAACTGTTAGTGTGGGAGCCATGGATCATACTGAAATAGTGACAGTATTTTGATGAATTTTGTAAAGATTTTTAACTTTCATTCATGCTGTTATAGGGAACTGACATTTACTTGTAATTGTGTATTATTTGGGGCATTGATCTGTAAAAAAGATGACAAATATGTAGGCCTACAGGTACATGTAGTCTTGCTGAAAAGCATGACCTGCACTGAGAATTGCCGTCAAAGATAATACAGAACTACACTTATTACTAGTGTATTGTTCATTTCCTAGGAAATGTTCTTGTCAGAAGGTCATAATATGTAATTGCTTAAGTACCTTCGATTTTGTTTAATTATCACAGGAATTAATTTTCATATTTCCAGAACTTCGGGTGATCTTTAAGAACATTGAGGATGCTTTTATAGAAATTTGGTCATGTACATGTAATATATCCTGATCATGTAAATGCAGGCATTTCCTGGCTCCCTGTCGTAGTTGGACAAAAAAAAAAATTACTCTCCTAATTTCTGTCCTGTTACTAAAACAAAAACATTAGTGTATAAAGGAAATCCATTCTGCCAGGAATGATTAAATATCAGACATTTTGCAAAGAGATGCAGGCGATTTATTTTGCAATATTTTTCAAAGTATAGATGCTTTGCTTGTACATGTATAATACCAGATCATTGAATCAAAAGGGGTTGAATATTTTTTGATCAGCTTTTTTTTTCTTTTAAAACAGGATTTTACAAATTGATATCTTTGAATCCAAACAAAAGATCAACTCTATTTCCTTTACACATGTTGGTGGTGTAACAAAGGGGAAATTTGTAGCCTACTGCCATTTCTGAAACCAGGAAGGTCCAAAATCTCAGGAACCTCAATGATAGATAAATACACTATCTTGAAGGAACTCTAGGTAATCTTTGTTACCTGTTTCAGGTTAAATGGCATTATTTCACAATGAATATGCTCTGAAGGTTCTGGTTCTGGAATTAATCAGAAATGCTGAATGGTACAACTTAACTTTTATTTTTACCAGCATTCATTGTTGTTTTTATTGGTTGTTTTGTGGTTGTTGTTTTGTTATGATATTGATATCATTTATCTTTAATCAATAACATTTTGATGATTACAGATCAAGAGATCTTAATGCAGCTGGAGAAATCCAAGATTCTTGTCTGGACGCCCTCACGGAGGGTCAGAGGTCGTCGGATGGTCTGCTACGACGACCGCTTTATCCTCAACCTCGCCCACGAGCTGGACGGGATCGTCGTCTCCAACGACACATTCAGAGATCTCTGCGCGGAGAAGCCCGAGCACAGAAAAGTGGTGGAGGAGCGGCTGTTGATGTATTCGTTTGCTGGTGATAAGTAAGTCATGTACCAAGTGTTCTATTCATTTTGGATGAGAATGATAACAAAATGAGGATATCAATAAGCCATTCTTGTTTGGTCCTTAGTTCATACTGGTATAACATCTGTAATGCACTTCTCTTTTAGCTGTGGGCACATAGGGTATGGAAAGGGGACGGGGGATAAAAGTTTTGATTTACTTTGTCTACATTATATTGTTTCATGTAAAATAGGTTCCCTTTGAAAGAAACAGGAAGTACGCACCCCAACGAAACAACTTTCAGGTGTGGCGCACATTTAGAGATGGATTATGACTCTGTACAACTATGCATGACACATGTCTTGAATGGTTTCTGAGGTTATTATTGTCCAAAAACCACCCATCCAAAGGTTGTGTACACAGCCTTGAGGGGAAATTCTTTTTTAAAATTTGTTTTGGTGGTGTTTTTTTCTTTTTGTTTTGTTTTTGTTCCTGAATTTCAGACTTAAGAAACAAACAGAAATTGTCGCCAGGGTGCCGTGAACATTCTTTGTTTGTTACTAGGTTTGTTTCGCTGAAAAAGGAAGTGCAGAAAGTTTCGATAGAGCGGTGGGGTGGAATTGTTTGAATACTGAATTATTCATCAGTTGCTTATCGATCAGTTTGAATTTTTTTGCAAGTCATTAGATTCTTTGCCCGTGGAGCCTTTATGTGTGTTCATGGGAATGTGTCATGTCTAACGTAGAGTGTGAGAAAAATGGAAAATATACAATGGAAATATTTGGTTGCTGCACTCACCAAGGGGTGGGGGGGGGGGATGAGTAATCCTTTGTCATTACTATTACTGTTAAATTATTTTATCACAATTGATGTAGTCTGTGACTAATGATAATGATATTGCCCACTATCCTTAAAGATATTTCAAAGTAAAAAAAATGGAACATTTCCTCCGTCATGTTCTATATCTTTCTTTTCTCTTCTGTCGTAGAGATAAAAAGTTAGGACATCTTCCTTTCCCTCTGTGGTCCTGCCTCACTCACCCCCCCCCCCTTCTCTCTCTCCCTCTTTCTCCTTCTTTCTCTCTCTCTCTCTCTCTTGCTCTTGCTGTTGCTTTTCCTCTCTTTCTATTCCTCCCCTTCTTCCCCTCTCTCTCTCTCTCTCTCTCTTTCTCTCTCTCTTTGGTTTCTCTATTTTTCTACAGCTGTAATGCTATCTCTTTGTCCTCTGTCCGTTTTCTGTTTTCTTGTCTCTCACTGTCTTTGTTGTAAGGGCCGTTATGAATCTGCCATTATGGGTGTTTTTCATAATTCAGCTATTTTCTGACTGCTGTGAAATCATAGTAATTCACGGAGAAGAAAACTTTGAAACCTGTTGTTGATGTTGAGCTTGTGTTTGGCGTGCAAACCTTGGTTGACTCTTAGCTCTTTACTCATAGTGTATTTATTCACTGCAAATATTAGATAGCTTTTATATGACCCTGCAGTGTATTGGAAGGCTACATAGATAATTCACAATAAATGTTATTTTCAGTTTCATAACAAGATGGGAACCCTGAAGGCAATAAATCAAAGTCGGAAGCAATTATCTTTTAATAATAACTTAATGCCACTTGAACTTTCTACATAGATAATACATAAACCTTGGACTTCCTCATCTATATGTTTCTGTCCTAAATGTTAGTGTAACATTGTCATTGTTTAATATGCAATTTGTTTTCATCTGTTTGTCTGTTTATGCTGTCCTTCTCTCTTGCACACTCTGTCTGTCTGGCTGGCTTTTAAATTTTTCTTTCTCTTTTCACTTCCTCTCTTTCATATTCTCTGTTTCTCTTCGCGTAGGTGTGCTCATTATGAGTTATGTTTGTTATTCTTTTTCCATAAATTTTACATTGTTATGCACTTACTTGTCCATTTGCAAGATTGTAGTTTCTGTTCTCTACATGTAGGGTGACATGCTAGAACTGCACATACAAAATTACAAACAGGTTACTAGAGCAAATACAGTCTGTTTACCTAGCCTATACTTCTCCAAAGGTTCAAAGTCTGCTTGTGAAAGGTCATCATGTGTAGTCTGCAGTTGCGGACCCAAGATCCTTCATATCCAAATACAGCCTTTGTTCATGACTATGCCCATGATAACACCAGACACTTCAATAATATTATGGAAAGTAGACATGACTAGTGAGTGCCCCCGGCTTGACATAGACTGGCCCCTGTCATCATCATGAGCCCATGCATATACTTTTAAGGTCTACGCTTGCAAGACTACATGTAAACTTGAGCTTGGGGGGAAAGTCCCACATTGATCAATCCATGCCCCAGAGTTCCCCATAGGCGATGCTTGGCAAGGCACAACAATGCTATTAAATGAACCAAACAGGATCTCTGATCACATACAGTTTACACGTAATCTCAGTGCTGCACCCAGCTATTACTGACCTGCATAAAGTAAAGTACATCCAGCAATTATACCAAATGGTCTATATGTTCATGTATACATGTGTGATAGCAGTTATTGTGTTTAAGTAATAATCATAGGAAAACACATGTACTTGAACTCTTGGAGTTTAGCTAAATGTAGTTTAAAGGAAAGCAAAACCCTCAAGTAGAGTTCTTGTATTTTTTAAATCAAATATAAGACAGAAAAATCAGCAAAAATTTGAAGAAAAAAAATTCTCCTAAATGATATCATTGATAAGCTGTTTATCTGCTGGGGCTTATGTGTACAGAGTACTTGCATATATTCCATCAATTTTCATTGTAACAAATTTGATGATTTGCTTGCATTTGCCATGAGGTTAGAGATGAAGTGACTCTACAGAGTCATGATGTTAAGTGTATGTGTGCTTGTTCTTCACTGCCTATCTGTAATAAAACTTTACTGTACATGGTACATTAGGTAATAAGTCCAGAAAATTCCAGACTTCCTGAATGCATAATATATTATGATCTTGTAATGAATTTTCAAGATGCTCGTGCTTTCTTTTCCCTATTAAAAAGTACCTAAAGTAAACTTAAGTTTTCTTGCAGAGTAATATAGATATATCTTTTGTTAAGTTTTCTTGCAAAGTAAACCTCTGCTTTGAGCAAAAAAAAAGCTCTTTTGAGAATTCTTATTAATACTGACAAGCTAGGTGAAAGTATAGCAATTGAATTTTTGAATTGTTTATTTTTATATTAGGTTTATGCCACCTGATGATCCTCTTGGAAGACATGGTCCAAGTCTGGAGAACTTCCTCCGCAAGACACCTGCAAAGCCTAGTCATCAGAAGCAGCTGTGTCCCTATGGCAAGAAGTGCACTTATGGAAACAAATGCAAATATAACCACCCTGAGAGGAGCAGGAATGTTAAGACCACAAGTGAGATCCTGGTGGAGAAGGATCGCCAGAGGCAGCAGCAAAAGCTTAAGGCAGACTTACTGGCACGGGCACACAAGACAGAGATGGTCGAGATGCCATGGGAAAAGGAGGATGGGAAGGGAAGAAGTGCTACAGAGCCTCTTCTGAAGCATACAGCAGCTAGCGGCTCAGGGATGCTACATGGAGGAGCAACTCCCCAGCATGGGGAAGCAATGACAGTACCCCTAAGGAATCCTCCAATGCCGGATACCAGCATGAACACTGTGCCTTTGATGGGTTCGCAGCATATGCAACAAGTACCAGGATATGGGATTCACCCTCAGAACTTGCAGTCCTTCAACGAGGGCTGGTTGCCCCCAGATGAGAGGGTGCCCGAGGGTTGGTTGCCAGCGGATCAGAGGCGCCCAGCCACTTACCCCCACCGCCACTCCCAAACCCACTCATCTACCATGAACCAGCACCACCACCAGATGACATCGCCACCTCAACCTAGGAACCAGCCACTTCCCAACAGATCACTAACTGCGCCTCTGCCATCGTATACCCCCCACTCCCACCCTCCCCGTGATATGATGACTGCACCTCTAGCCGCCCCTGAGTACTACCAGCAGCATGCCTCTCAACAAGCAGGGAACCGCTACTCTCTACCGATGGGCAGGGTGGAGCAACAGAGACCCACTCTCCAGCAGGTTCACCCCTCCTCCTACCGCAGGGACAGAGGCAATGTTGGCGACATCAGCCACGAGTTCAATCATATGTCTCTCCATGATACCACCAGGTGAGCCTCTCACCACTTCATCATTTTAATCAGTAGTTGTACCATTTGACCGTGCTATTTAAAAAATGAAGAACTCTGTTTGACCAAGTAAGTGAATATGTTGTATTGATATGTTGTTGTAATTATAGCCAAGAAGCAAACGTTACAAAGTACTGGGACCAGTGGAATTACCTAGTTATAATTCATTAATTACTGCAATTGATATAGGGTTGTGACAGATCATACAGTAAGATTGGTGGGTTCAGATATTAGCACTGTACAATTCTTTGCAGTCACACATAACTTGAATATTGTAAATTATAAGAACAAATTCACATATTTTCCCATTTTCCCTCTCCGTTCTTGTAGCCATGTCAGTGCCTTTGATGAGGAAAGACACTACAGCTATCCCTTGACTGCACCGTACAGAGGCTCTTCCGGCCTCACAACCCAGGTAAATGTCCTTTTGTTTGCTGAGCTTGAATCTATTGTGTCCCAGCTGATTTTCATGTTATTAAAATGACTGCTTCTGATGACAGGTTTTCATGCTAAAACAAACTTACAAACAAAAGCTAAAGAAGAGAAAATAAAAAGGGCCCTAAACATATGTTAAAAAGTTCATCAGATCGTATTTGTGTTGATACTTTTTTCTTTTTTTCTGTTGAATGTGACAAGGGTCTATCTTCTGAATTTTGACATGTGATGCGTAGTATTGTCCATTTGAGTTATGGCTTTGATTTTCACACTGCGTGTCTTGTTATTTTACTGATCAACAGACGTCATCCAATCCATACATAGATGATGAGGGTTATTACTCACCAGTCACTCTGAAAGATCAAGGTATTCCTTCTCCGGTACCCCATCCGTCGTCATCGTCCAGACACACCGCCCTTCATCCAAACTCTGATGGCGTTGCTGGGCATGCTCAGTCCCACTCACCTCGATTCAGGTATCCCAGCTCGGCGTCCTCTGTTCCCCCAACATCCTCAGCGTCAGTATCATACGCCTTACCACAGCCCAGCAGCCAGCCCCCTGGCCCTCATCAGATACCAGGAGGAGGAGGAGGAGGAGGAAGCAGCACCGACCCACTCAGTTACGGAGGACACCTCGGGGTGCCTCAAGTGCCCCCGAGGCACATCGCGCACTCCATGAGCAGTTCCCGTGGGACATCAGAGCCAGTCCCACAGCGGCAGGTCTGGGGTGACATGGGGCAGGAGAGACTCCCTGATGCCCTGAGGCAGCTTCCCGTTGAAGATGATGCTAGCTTCCAAGAAATGTTGAGAAGGGCATCATCAGGGCTACCAGGACAACCCTGAAAAAAAAATTGAATTTCGACTACTAACTCTTCCAAAATTTATATCAATTTGGTATCGTTTGAAAATATATTGAGGGTTCTTTTTTTTTTTACATTTAAGAATTAACCATCATTTGAGTTGGTTCCATGACATTTGTTCCAGCGACAATTGCTCCCATGGAAAATCTGCATGTTAAGTAAAACGTAACCCAACACCTAACACTAAGATTAATCCTTATCCTCACATCATTCTGAACCAAAACTACTATCACAACCCTAACCCTAACCCTATGTCTTTGGAGAAATTAAGACATGAGCAGTTATCGCAGGAGCAAATGTCGTGTCATCTTTGAGTTTTAGTGATTTTAAATCATCTCTGATTCTTCTATCTTTCTCTCACTTTCTTTTTGTTACTAAACTTGTCCAAGTGAAACTTATGGACAATGTGTAACTTGGGTTTAATGATAAATAGACTGAGAGAGAGAGAGAGAGAGAGAGAGAGGTGCATGGGGGTATGATGCTATCAAAGTGTATAGGATATGGTCCCATTCCGAAATGTCTTTTTTTTTTTTTTTCTTTTCTGTTCATTTCATTTCAAATTATCAGTCTTTTAGCCAAATTAAAGGATGATTTTATGCAGAATTGCATGTCATTATCATTAGCTTAAAAATTTCAAGAAAATGATAATTTTTTCTCATATTACCTTCTAACTTCACACTTTTCCCTTTATATTTGATAAAATCCCCTGATATGATTTGATTGGGTAATGAATAACTTAAAGAATATGCATGTATGTAGATATGCAGATTACCATTACTTTTTAGGATCCTGTATTGTAAAAAAAAAGAAAAATTATTCTGTGGAAAATATTGATAAAGGGTCAAACAAAGTCTGTGCAGCACATTTTACAATCATCCTTTGAACTTTTACATAAATGGAGGTTACATATACATGTACATGTAATATGAAAAAAAAAGGAGCAAAATATGAAAGTATTATGAAAGTATACTGCAATGCAAGCAAGCAGTGATGATTAATTTGAGAATGCTCATTTCAGTGTATGAGTGGCTGATCCTTTTCTTGCTATCCCATACCCCAATGACCGTGCACAATGAATCACCCTATTGGGTGATCCGTGTGTAAAGGTCGCTCTCGTATTGTGGAAACGTCGTGTTCCGACTTCTCGTTCCCCCGCATTGTTCCCCTCTGCAAATCACTTCCCACGTAGATCCTACTTCCGCTTTTCCCCAAAAGGATGTCACTGGTGTTACTGGCAGGAAAGGAAGTGGAGTTACTACCGCTGTTCAGCACCACTAAACAGTCCTCCTTTTTCAGTGTCTTGTTCAAATACAGGTCAAATGTCTGGGACAAAGAATGGGAGGGTGTGTGTGGGTGTTTGCTGGTACTGATAAATTAAAGGATCTCTTGTGTTATCATTATTGTGATTTATGGCAGAGGTATGTTGGATGCTGTGTCCCAACTTGTACCAGGCGCCATCGGGATGTATGACTCTGATAGTTAACTTCTGTGAACTTCTTTTTTTTTTTGTTAGAAATTGATCAAACTATGAAATGTTAAAATGGGATATAATGATGGGGAAACAAATGTTTGTTCCCCCTCTGTCATGATGATGTATGACTCTTGAATTGATTTTCTCTGAAACTTGTTTTGCAAGGTATTAATCAAGCCATCCCAAAATAATGGCTGGAATTGTGTTTCACACTCTGAATATAATTGCAATTAATATTTTTGGTAAAAAGAGCAATTTATTTGGGATCATGTCAAAATAAGTATGTATATAACCCGCAACATGTGTGTAGTATAATTGTGTTTTTTTTTTGGTTTTTTTAAGTGATCAGGATCAATTTTTAGACTGCTGGACTCAAATGTATAGATGTTAGTACATTGGCAGAATAATTATTAATGTAAAACATACCCTTTTTGTGATCCATGTATTTTTCAGTAACAATTGCACATTGAATTGGAGTTTTGGAACAGAACTGATTTATTGGTCACAAATTATGCATATAGAATATGTCTGTTGCTTTTTTTCTGACATCAATTATAATCTGCCATGCACAAATGTGAAATAAATGGTTTGTTCATCTCTGTAGTTCACATGTTGAATTGTCCTTTTCTGATAAACCTGTTGTAAAAAACACTAACTCTGCTATTCTTCTCTGTCTAATGTACAGTGCTTTTTTGTTTTTTGTAATGTAACAGTGGAAGGTGCATGTATGCCGCCTTTGAAATTGCACCAATTATTGTCCTATTTTTTTACACTTTGAGATCAAAACAAGAAATTGTAGAGTCAAGTACAGTAAGTGGTACAGTATATTACTGTTCTTATGCATAAGAGATATTGAAATCAAAACGTGTATAAACAGTTTGCTTAACTGAAGAGACTTATGTATGGGCATTTTGTCCAATCTATTTTGAAGGTTTTTTTCCCCCTTTCTTTGTTAATCTTGTAAAATAATGAAGATTGAACATTTCTACTGTTGTTTACGATGTAGATACATTTGAATATATAATGAGAGATGCATGTATGTATCATCTACAATATTGTAGATTAGTGAGATATATTTAACCGTCCTGCTGTATCATATATATATATATATATCTATATGTATGCCTTGGAAGAATGCTTATGAGATTCATTAGGGTGCCTCAAATGCATGCTCACAGTGTATAATGTGCACAAGTTTTCTGTTTGTAAAGTAAACACTGTTCTTTACATTTGATCTCTGTGATATGAATAACCGTATTTACTCAATTTTATGTCAGTTTTCATGTTCATTTTCAATAATTTGGTGCTTGACATGAGCAGCTTCATTGTAAAAGGTCAAGGAACAGTGGAGTCGGTATATTAATGACTCTTATTATATCAATACATGTATCTATCTCTTTGTCTCCCTAGTTTGTTTTGTTCCTATTTTTGTATTACATGAGGATGTTGTATTTGCCCAAGCTTTACATATCTTTCTAGGAATTTCTTCCTAAAATATTCTTTAAATGTTTTGTTTAAATCCTCATTTGCCCAGAGAGTGGTATAAGCTGTAAAAGACATCATATTTGCTTTGATCTTGTTTGCAATCATATTGGTTGAACAATGGTTTTGTTCTCCTTACTAAATCATTAGGTGAAATGCAATGTTGGGAGTTTATCATGATTGTTAATGTATGTTATTGAATGCAACTTGCTGTCATTTTTAGTTCATTCTTATTGCATAAATCATATTGATACTTTTTTTAAACTAAAGTATGTAAACACTGCCAAATTATGTAGAGTGTAGAAAGTACACAGACACGTACTAGCTGTAACTCATTCATGACCAGAATATTTGAAGCCTTATTTGATCAGCTTTTCTTCAAATTGGCAACACCGGTATCTTTTCTTTCGTTGCTACATTTTGTTATAGAAAGTCATGTATCATTTACACATATAGATTGACAGGAAGTACATCGAGAAGTTGAAAGGCTGCCAATGTGCATGGAAAACAGTGATTTTGAACTGTCCATCGCATTGCCAATTGAAGGATTTTAGAGCTGATTTTCCTTATGAAAATTTCAGTATCAGAGGACAAATAATGATGCAACCAAACTGGGCACAGTATGTGTGGATTTTTTTTTTTGCTCATTCTTCATGTATATGATAGGTTTTGTAGGGTTCTGCATAAAGAAAAAGTTATTTGGCCAAACCACGCAATTTAGATGCTCGGTCCTGAATGGGTTATTAGTGTAACAGTACAAGTCTGTAGAAACATACAATGCAAATCAGTCATTTTCTTAGTACATGTAGTCTGCAATTATATTTCTATTCTGTACAGCAAAATACGATTAATTGTTCATTGTGTGATCAGCACTTGATTTGAGAAGCATTTCTTTTCGTGAGACAGCATCATTTCATTCATGATCACCTTTTTTGATAGAAAAATGTGATTTTTTCATTTTCATTTTCTTTCCTTATTACAGATGTTTGGGGAATACACATAAAGTTATCTTTATTTAGTAGTAGTCGTAGTAGTAGTAGTAGTAGTAGTAGTAGTAGTAGTAGTACAACATGTAGTAGTAGAAAACTTTATTGTATAACTTGTTTAGCACAAGGCTAATATGCCACATTGTATTTTAGTAGGGTCTGGTATATGTAAACACCTATTAACCTTGTATGCACAAAGAAGAGAGACTCTCAGCGTGATCAGACGCAAAAAATTTATACCAAAACGGTATAGCTATACGATGAATTTATACGTCTGAACAATGACTAACGAAACAACGTATAACGAAATGACATAACAAAACGATGGTCAGAGCATCGTTTCAAACTAGAACTCGATAACGAATCACCATTCCGTGTACGTCTGAACATATGGCGACCATAGAACGGTATAACTGGGCGGGGCTTAATGTAAGCGCGTGGAGAGGAAGGCCAGGCAGGGGCTAGCGCTGACGTCATGACCATAACAACATGCGCAGTGGGAAACTGCGCATCTATACCACGTTTTCCAGAAGTGCCGAGATTATGCGTCTGAACGGTCTGTCAACTATACGATGGTTATTCATACGTCGTTTCTTTGTCGAGTTTTGGTATAAAATGGTTTGTGTCTGAACATGGGGTCTGTTTTTGTGAATATGTTACATTGGTAGGTTGCATGGACGTGTAGCTACATGCTATTCAAAAGCCTGTGTATAGGACCATGATCTGGAATTTATTTACATTTCACTTTGTTTATCCTTTGTTTTCTCCCGGTAGCTGTTTCTGTTTTATTCTCTGAGCAAATGTAAACAGTGAAAAGAAAACATATGTTATGAACAAATGTAGGTATTTGCATTAAAGGCAAAATTGAACTGTATAAACAGATATCCTTTCATTTTTAAAAGGAACATTAGTGTGTGCCATGTAAATTTCATGATATAATTATGCATGATTTCTTGTGTAATCTGTGTACAAACCAATAAAATATCAACTCAATCAAGTTACAAATCTCATGCGATATTTATTTAGTTTTTCTAGTGTATTTGTAGAAGTTATGTGAGGAAAGAATAGAGGCATTTGTGGAGAACTTTAAGAGAGCTGTGAAAGTGAAATGGAGACCACTGAAGATATCAATACTGACTTTTAAAAATAATTGAAAATACTTTTTTTCTGAAAAAAAAAAGAAAAACAAGCTTCATGAAACTAGTGGTCCGGTGAAATACAAAAAAAGAGATGTGAGATGTTTTTTTTTTTTTAATGGTAATAATTGGGATAATAGGAATTACAGAATAAATACTAGCAAGAAATAAAAAAGAGATATATGATTTTACAATTGCGCTTAGTATTACAGAAGTGTAACTTTTGAAAGACATGTAACCTTATCGAATGGGGTTCTTACACGGAACTGATATTGAAACACATACCTGTAACATGACCGTACACAACCCTCTATTCTGCGATATGGTTTTCAGTGATATACGATGGGTTGGATTAGATAAGACGCACGGAAAGGCTCAAATCATTGACCACAAGCTCGAAATAAATTTGGGTCGAGAACCGATTTCCTGAAATCCCGCTATCTTGGATTTGTCATTATAGTCCAAAGTTCAACTTTAGGATGTTTTTCCTTTCTTTCATTTAGCAGTGACCATCTTAAAACGAAACCAGTTGGGAGCCATTCGAACCAACGTATTTCACCGCAATCTGGTTAATTGGGCCAAGTTGACTAATCGATCTATTTTTGAAAACTAGTGAAATATGAAGGCTATCAAAAAGTTCAAAAATAAAAAATAACCGCTGATTTTCCAACATTAAAAAGCGGCCTTAGAACGGCTTTCTTCTTCTTCTTCTTCTTCTTCTTCTTCTTCTTCTTCTCCTCCTTCTTCTTCT
>CM057160.1:15642119-15710066 GCA_029962745.1 Echinometra lucunter | reverse complement strand
TCCTCTACTCGGTCGCCTCGCCCCCTCGCTAACGCTTTCCCTCGAATATTGAACATATTCTGCCCCCCCCCCCCCTCCGGAAAAAAAAATCCCCGCGTATATAGGGCCTTGCAAAAACGCACTCATTCATATATCAACATATTGAGTACAAGCGAACATGCAGGTGAAGTAAATAAGTAAAATAAGTAAATAAGTAGATAAGTAAATAAATAAATAAGTATATAAGTAAATAAATAAATAGTAAATAAGTAAATAATAAATCAATCAATCAATCAATCAATCATGAATACGCACTTAGATTGTACCTTCAGATTTATAGATTTTATGATCAAAAATTAAAATATAGTATGCAACAAAAACTGAATACACCTAAAAAAAAAAAAAAAAAGGCATTTTAGAAGAAAAAAAAATCGGCCCGAGGGTAAAAAACACACGAGTTTTTAGGTCATCGTAATTCATGTATGAAATTATTTGTGTCACTGTCGTCTGGAACATTTATAAATTACAAATTACCTAAATGTGGAAATGAATTTACATAACACAGTAAGGAGACACGAATGCACGAGATATAAAGATGGAAACTAAACATCATTTTGCAACATATTTTACAACATCATGAATATATTTATCAAAAGGTGTGAGTTCCAGAAAAAGTATTGACCAATTTTTGATTAAATGTGAAAAAGGGGAACATTTTGTGACGCGCTTCCTTTACGCGTGTGAAATACACCACCGATTTAAGTTTTGAAAGGGCTGTTTTTAGATTCATTTTCATGATTATTCAAACCACAAGCCCTCATAATTATCGCGTAAATTAACTGTTTCTTTTATGAAAAAGAATAGGATGTAAGTTAGATGGAAAGGGAAAGAGTAAATCAGTGGTAGAAGAAAGTCATGTTTTATATGACGACCCTCCAAAGCAAAAAAAAAAAAAAAAAAAAATCTTTAGATGCAATTATAACCGAAGCATTTCACTTTTGAAAGTGCTATTTTTAGACTTCTATCTCGAGTTCGCAGACATTGTCAAAGTAAAAGCCGGTGTTGCAAAAGTGGAAATTGCGCACTCCACACAATGAACAGGGTATTCCCGTTTAGTCAAATAACATACCGCAGCTGTTTTTAGTCCGACCTCTTTTATTTCCTTCTCACTTTTTGTTTATCTATTGCATTTTTTTCTTTTTATAGCTCGAAGCGTTTTCTTTTGTATTTCATGGGTTTTGTACGCTTTTTTTATTAGGTTGTCATGGTCACTAAAGTCCCCTTTTTTCCTTTCTAAATGTCCCTTTCCTTCAATCTCTCATATTTGATTTGATTTGATTTGAATTTATTTTTGCCACTCTTAATATTTCTTTAACAGATTACAATAAATCATACATGATATGACAATGAATATCATCGAAATGTGAACAATAATGACACAGAAGCACGAGTATACCACAACAATTTAATGAAGTAGCTTAGTGATTGGTAAGGAATTTATAATTAAACAAAAGTGGTGGAACTTAATTTAAAAGCATTGCTTGTATAAAAGATACAAATAAGGATCATACCTAAAAATTCATTTTCAAGAAAAAAAAAAGTGAGACGAGCCCAACTCTGACTTTTAAAATCAACATACAAATACAGAACAAGACACAGAGTAAAAACAATAAGGAAACGAAACAAGTGAACAATTTGGATATAAGAATTTAAAAAGGGGACAGTAAAGTAAAAAAAAAAAAAAAAAATAGGAAGAGGTAAAAGGAGAGAGAGAGAGAGAGAATTGCGTTTTTCTCCCTTTCTCCCTATCTCCCCTTCTCTCTCTTTCTCGCCATCTCTCTCTCCCTCTCTCCCTCTCCCCTTCTCCCCCCCCCTCTCTCTCTCCCCCCCTCTCTCTCTCTCTCTCTCTCTCTCTTTCTCTCTCTCCTGGTGGAACCGAAGAGGAAGAATGGCTCCATTTGCTTCCCCTTGAAAACCTTTGCCCCAAGCCAGTTTTTTACTTGCTCTGCCGGCTGGGAGTGCTTCCTGGCAAACTGGCAATGCTTGTCAGTTTTGAATTATGATCTAATGGACAAGCGCAAAGTCACGGCAAAAACTACCCCTAAACATAATGGTTCCGGCACCACTTTCGGCGGGCGGAGGGGGCGGAGGCATAGGAAGGGGTCATCGGTCAAGTCTATTTTTTTTTAAACTTTCGCTCCTGCTTGCCCCAACCGTACCCCAGGCGGAAACTAACGATAGTAGTTTGCAAATACGGCTATATAGACCTATTCAGTGATAAAACAATGTAACCTTATGTCGGCTTTAACGGGGGGGGGGGGGGGGACTTCCAAAATAAGAAGAAAAGGCGATTCAATGGGTTATGCAGTGAGTCGGGTGCATTGATATGTCAGTGCATTAATCAACTACATGTATTGTTTGGCATACTTGAAAGTTGAAACCCCCACCCTCCCCCAGTTATGGTTAAAAAAAAGACATTCACATATTTTTCATTTTAAAAACCCAGCTCCCAAACCGAACAGACTATTATTTAGCCCTCTCAGCTCATCAAGGAATCGCTATATAGAATCGCCCTCTCCACGAAAATGAACCGATGGCCCTTGCCAGCACTGTAATCTAGGAACGGGGATCGTGACCCCCCCCCCCCCCCCCCCCCCCGCTTTAGAAATTACGGCTTAAATTTAAAAAGTTATACGTTTATCACTCACCCATCTCCCTAATTCCCCCCCCCCCCCCTCACATACACGCACATCCTCATTGCAAAGATGGCCGCCGTATGTACACTTTTTTGCAATGGGGGGAAAAAAAATCCGACTTAAATTACGATTGAAACCAAGCATGTCGTAAGATTTTCTAATTCACGACAGGATCTCTCTCTTTTTTTTTCTTACAAGCTTCATCCCTCCCGTTCATAAAAAGCACTCAATCATTTCATTATAACAATTTCAAAGATAACAAATTTGAAGACAGAAATTTTTGATGGGGATGCAACGCCCCTACTGCACATGCCCACATTTGACGACGCCCCTTAATCTAAATATAGTGGGTTAAGTAAAAAAAATTAAAAAAAATTTAAAAAACATTCATTATTTCATGTATATTTTAAATTCATGTACATAATGTCATGTACACTCTTAGAAAATCTGCCAGTTAGAGCCGTTTTTCGCCCCGTATTTAGAACCCCCAGAAAAGGGTTTCTATAAATGGTTCTTTATATTTTCAAGAACCTCAAAAGGTTCGTTGTACAACCAATAATAGTTCGAAAGGCCCCTTTAGAACCGTTTGGAGAACCTTTATATGCTATCAAATGGTTCTTTGAAGAACCTTTAAAGGTTCCGAATGTGGGACAAGAAAAGGTTCTCTAATCAGCACCATTTTTTTTTTTCTAAGAGTGCACATGTGATATTCGACACATCTCATTTACACGTATATAATAAGCTCAAAGTTTTATTGGCTTTGGTATGGCTGTAAGCAAAGTAAATGGTGTGAGGAAACGTGGGGTCGATTCTACACGTTCAGGAATAGAATTCACGCGATCACGATGTTGAACGAGAACTGTTGTCAATGATAATTATCCAGAAATTCGTTGATTAACACGTAAAATTAGGTCTTTGTATTTTCCGTTTAGGTACAAAAAAGGGTATATGATCTTCTGATGAAATTGTCATTCGGAGAACTGTACTGAACTTTCCAGATATAGACGCGTTCGTAGAAACATGGTAAAAAGATTTCCAGTACAGAATAACGAGGATATGGTCGACGTGGAAGCAGCACGTTCAGACCACGACTGCAAAAGAGCGGGGGACTCGGGCGGGGGATATGATCTCCATCACGTGAACAGCAATTTAAAGGTAGTAGCCCACATTTGCACAACATCGTTTCAGAATTTGAAGAGAAATAAGCCAATTTCAATTTTAAATGACAGATATTTATGCAAAACTATCAAGTTTACAACAATACTCCAAAGAATAAGGAAAAATAAATGGTTTTACTCTTAAAGCGTCAGGAAGACGTCCTTTACAAAACAAAGAAAATAAAAGAAAATTTGTTTTGAATATTTCCTTCTCAATTCTAAACGGGAATGTACTGGGATTTAAAACTTTACGACTGTTTTTCTGTGGCTTATAAAGCAATCTAAAGTAAAACTTTAGTGCAGATTGGGTGCCACTTGCAAATGTGGGCTACTACCAGTTTAATATCTACATAAAGCACACTCAATACAACTATAACAATATACTTAACTTAATATTTCACACAATAGTTACAGCAGAAAAGAGAAAGTAAAATAATCACACATCAATATTAGCATAATGTATATTTTAATGGAAGTTTTTGAAGAAATGTACATGTATATACAATATTACTAACTCATAATCATACTTGGACGCATCAAATGAAAAACAATTCATATCAATTAAGTCCTCCAATTTTACCCTTTTCGAACTCAAAGCAGTAAATCGATCAGAATAAGCAATGTTTATGCTGTTATTATATAAAGATCGCATTGAAACATTATGAAGACAGCATTCCTATGGTATTTCATAAGTGGCGGTTCCAAGGGACCGGCATCCCCCCCCCCCCCCCCCCCCCCCCAGCATGGCATTATTTAAGTGAACTGTACAAAAAAAAAATGCGCCAGTTATAACGCCCCCTTCAAATTTTAGAGCACAGGTGCATCTAAAATGCTTTTATGGAAATCGGGTTATCACTTTTCCTTTAAGTCAGTGTTTTTTCGCATTATACTCCCACCATTTTTAAGAATCCCGAACCTGCCTTTATTAAAAAAAAATCACTCTCTTCCTACGAATCAGGTAGAAGTCGGAAAAACAGAATCCCGAACCTGTCTTTATAAAAAAAAAAAAAGTCACTCTCTTTCTACGAATCAGGTAGAAGTCGGAAAAACAGCATAAAATTACAGGTACATGAAAAGTGTATGTGAATCGCAGCAAAGGCAAAGGTACACCACTGTTTAGTGTAGAGATCAGTGAGGTTCACGTGCGATATGCTAGTCAAAGTTAGTCAAAAGAGGGCGATATGCGAGATAAATTTTGTTTTCCAGTCTCGTGGTTGGAAACAACACGAGTATAACGGATAGATGGTTAAAATAGGCACGATAGGCAAGCAAAGGCGTAGATTTATAGCGAAAGGGGGCCTAAGGGTGCAAACTGTGAAATAGTCTGGTATACAAGGCATGCTTACCTTTTCTTGACTTACATTTCTGACGCACAGTGACAAGAATAAATTAAAATAAAGCACTTTACTTTTCATGATGAAGATAAACTCAGAGGAATAATTCATTTTAAAAAATCTACATTAGAATGAATAAAGATGTGGAAAGATGCGCAATCACAGCATGAAATTGTCCATTTAATGAAATTTAAAATTCATTAACAGTGACCACACCATGCATGAGTATATTATAATTTTTATTCAAATAAGAAGAGATGCATTATTTCATGCTGTCTAATAAAAATCTTTACATTTGTTGTGTATAATGAGTAAATAAAAAAAATTTTAAAAAAAACTCAAAGATAACTGCCTCTTAAAACTTCAAGATAAAGCAAATTAAAACAACAAAAGGTGAAGAAAAAAAAATCTACTATGGGAAAATGCCGAACAGGACATCTTTCATTTAATAATAAATCACCTAAAATAGTTGAAATAAGCTATCTATAGATAATCTTGGGTCCTGTACATGAAACATCATGACAGGCAATTAAAAAGAAAAAGAAAAAGGAAAAAAACTCTGAAAATCAAGTACATAAGAAATTTCATTATCAATGGATCATCTTCACTATCAAAATTTAAACCAAATGATGACGCTGGTACTCCACGGAACCAACACATCCATGTACAGATTGGATCCATCATTAGGTGAAAACAATTACCATCATTTGCCGTAACAATTAAGATAAAATGGAGTCCTGAATTCTGAAAGTGCAACTCCATTGTGAAAGAAACTTGTCCAAAGTAAATGGAAAAGTAAGATTAGTTGTAGGAGATTAGTTTTAGATTTTGGAATTATCAGACTGATATATATATACATATATATTTCCACAACGTGCTTGCACTGCACACAGAAACAAGTATATGGGAGCACACACAAATCTGGCATGAATGATCAGCCCAAACTTTCAACTATTTTCTTTTCATATTTCCAATATACTGAAGAACAATCCTTTCTAGGGGACCTTTTTTAATTATGGCATTCTTCTTAAGTGACATGAAAAAATGAGAAAGCTCACAAATTCATTTTTCACCTTTCCCCAAACTCAAGCTTTAAGATAAAAACATTGTTTGTTTGTTTGTCTGATTTGAATGCATAGGGAATGCATGGAGAACTTAAAAAGACATCTAGTAATCCTTCATTTCACAGAATCTACAGAAAGAGCTTTACTCATATAGTTCTCCAACATATTCACGTCATTTTTGAACATTAGGTATGTGCCATGTCGGCTTTTACTAAACACTCGGGTCACGTCGCGCTGGAAAACACTCGGGTCGAGGCTCGCTGGGTATGGTGCGCCAAGTGTTACATGTAACTAGGTTATTCGGTCCAAAACTAGTCAGTGTACAGTAAACCACTATAACATATTCATAGCCACGCCCACAAGCATACTCTGGCAAACTGATCCTCCCGCCCTCTGCTATGCACAAAGTGTTTGTAACGAAACAAAGTCAATGGCCCGGACGAATTGAATATAGCAGGCTTAATACCGGCTTAATGAGATATCATAATTATAAATCCTTTCTGTTTATTCATATCGGTAGAAGGTTTTTGTTGCAAAATCGTCTATTGCATTTCATTTTGTAACAAAATGGTTCACTATTCATGAATTCTATAAAGAAATAGAGTTTTGAGTGGACTTTTGACACTAAATTGTGTAGTTTTTGACCAAATAGCTTAGATAACAATTAGCGCCCCATACCCATCATGCCACGACCCGAGTGTTTAGTAAAAGCCCCATGTCTTCCATCAACAAAGACATATACTGACATACACAGTGTACCGGTATACTAAAAAGTTATTACTTCATGTATAAATATATGCATGTGTAATACTAGTACTTGCACAGGACTCTCAAGACAGGAAATCGTAAACAAAAGGGCAAATTGAATAACATTTTGAAACTAAAGTGAGCATATTTATAGATAAATTATTTCTTGAGCAGAGTTCACCTATTGTATATAAACCTACTGTCGTGACTTCCTGATGTGGGTTCAATTTTTTCTTTCTTTTCAGTTTCTTTTCTGATGCCTGGGAGAACGTGTTATACAGTGCATTTCTTAAAGGCATTGGCTAACTTTGTGAGCAGCTGATTTAAAAAATTCTCAAACTAAGATGAAACATGTGTAATGAGTACTTGTATTTGTACTCAAAAACCCTGAAACCAACCATAATTTGGAATGAAAAACTGTAAGTTAGACGCAAACCGCGATTTTATTAGTTTTTGTCTAGAGAGACAATAAATAAGAAGGACCATTTTACTTGAATAAAAAAATACCGTTATCTGCCTTCCGTCGCGTGATACGCCAATACACACAGTACGGTCTGGTGAGTCATGCAAGCGTGCGCACTCCTTACGTCTAGTCTGTGCAACCGATCCTCGTATATTTTTCAAACACTGCTTCATATTTCTAATATTTAAAAACACTTCCTTTGGATATTATACTCTGAAACTTTCAGACTGGTATTTTTACACTATAACCCTAATGTTTATCCCATTTTCATGTAACAAAATGAGATTTTTAAAAATCATAACAATGTTAACCAATGTCTTTAAAAATAAGCTAACAATATAATGATACATCATAAACAAGGAAATTTCTTCTCCTTTCATGACACTGTATTTTTATGATGTCGCTAGGGACAGTCGAATTAAAACAATTTAAATGATTCCATGACGACAATTGCTCCTATGGAAAATCTGCACATTAAGCCAAACATAAAACCTAACCCCAAACCTAACATTAACCCCTATAAAGCCGTGGATCCAGAATTTAAAAAAAAAAAGGGGGGGCTAATTGGCCAAAATTCGCTGTTAAGCAAAAATAAAAGGTCCTTGCCTTCGAAAGAAGGGGGGTGGCCAATTCGCCCCCCCCCCCATCCGCCACTGCCCACGTCCTCGAAGAAATTAAGACAGGAGCAATTGTCGCAGGAGCAAAGTCATGTCACAATTTAAACAGGTGATATCAACCATGACTTGCACACTAGTTGTAGTGATCAACACAACAAATTCATTCATCTTCTCTTTGTTTTCATTTGCGAAGACAGGGCGGGGGGGGGGGGGGGGGGGGGTGTCACATGGAAGGGCATTGGGGCTTAACATGGACCCCAATCTCATTTCAAAACTGCAAAATGTTGACTGATGAAATGGGATGAAGAAGAAAACATTATGAAAGATTGCATATCTTTATGTTTGTCTTCATCTTAAGTTTCTTTTATTTCCTTGTGATCAAATGGAATTACATTATTCAAGACTTCTGTGCGGAACAAATTTTGATATTACACAATTGATAACATGTAATTTCATTTATGCGTGGCAGTATCACTGTCGCAGCATATTCAGTATCAGCATATTCAGTAAAGAGGACGAATTGATCTTGGACCTAAATTATACACACTTATCAGGACATAATTATCATTTAAAGCAATTGATGGGAAAAGTCGGGTGTCCTTTTTTAAGACACACTCTGCATAGAGCTCAGGACTCTTTTACTTGTTGCAGTAATCCCAAAAACGCAGCTCCTTGGAAGCTATACTGGGATGTCAATCATGTCATGTGCCAATGGAGGTGACAAGGTGCAGGATTTGGGTTGGCTCACTCATATACAATAAAAATGAACATGATCTTGGACATGAATTATGCACATTTGATCTTGATATTCCTCTTTACTGAATATGCTGATACTGAATATGCTGTGATGGTGATACTGCCATGCATAAATGAATATACATCTTATCAATTATGGTGTAATATCAAAATTTGTTCCGCACAGAAGTCTTGAATAATGTAATTTCGTCCTCTTTACTGAATATGCTCATTGCTGATACTGAATATGCTGTGATAGTGATACTGCTGTGCATAAATGAATACACATCTTACCAATTATAGTGTAATATCAAAATTTATTCCGCACAGAACTCTTGAATAATGTAATTTCGTCCTCTTTACTGAATATGCTCATTGCTGATACTGAATATGCTGCCGTGCATAAATGAATATAAATCCTATCGATTATAGTGTAATATCAAAATTTGTTCCGCACAGAAGTCTTGAATAATGTAATCACATTTAATCACAAAAAAAAAAACAAGAGAAACTTAAGATGAAGACAAAACATAAAGATATGCAATCTTTCATAATGTTTTTTTATTCATCCCATTTCATCTGTCAACATTTTGCAGTTTTGAAATGAGATTGGTCCATTTATACTACTGGTAACGTCCACATACAGTAAGTGTGCTTTTCATCAAAAATATATTTCTCATGGTCCTTAGACTGTTGTAGCATAGCCAAGCTTAGAGTTTGGAACACGAGATAATCACAAATTCTCGCGATTCAATTCCCTAAAGAAAAAAACATTCATGGGAGATTAACATCAGTTATTTCAAGAGCTACTCCCAAAAGGAAACAATGTTTAAAAAAGGAAGTGAATTCATAAACATATAAATACAAAAAAATCGAGATTTCTCTTCAAAACCTATCAAGCATTATCTTCTACTCAGAATTTTTTCAAAAATAATTCATGGTAATTTAATCCACTGAATAATGAATTCTCTCTTTCCAAAAGGTTTTACATGTATATAGGAAACACCCAGTTTCAGTAGCCTATGGGTTATAAAGGATTTTGACATACAATCCACCTGCTTTCATTTTTAAACTCGAAAACAAGATATTTCGAGCCAGCATGTAATTAGGAGTATAATTACACTTATCACCAGGAAATGGTACAGAGGTCTCTGCATAACCTTTATTTATAGTAATGATGTAAAAAAATTCCTTTTATATTGACTTTTAGACCACTTATATTGAGCCACAGTAATTTATTACCGAATCTCTATTGCCATTTTGAAATAATCTCAAAGAGGTATTGCTTTAAACTTTGAAGATTAAAATATAAAACAAATATATTTTCTCTTCTCTTCATTTTTATTTGTGAACCTCCACCACAAAATGACCATTAAGTTAGAAATTTTTACATTTTCACATAGTTTGAAAGCTTACATTCTAAGTTTTTGAATGATACATTGCTTGCATTGTCAAGTCTATGCAAACCCTTTGAAATTACAATGAGAATGAGAGCTTGTCAGACAGGTTAATCAACAGAATAATAGAGAAAACAGGATGTAAAGAGGAGTGACCATTCAGGAGTGCCATACTGGTGCCATACTAACACTAAACGGTCCTATGAAATACCCCCCGGGGGGGGGGGGGGGGGCACTCGACCCCAAAAGTAGTAGGTATGTGCCACAGGCGAGACAAAAAAACGGGGGCTTTGGAACGGGCTTATTGTGAAAAGAAGGATCTTCGGAACGACAAATGTTTGTGAAAACGTGAGTGCATATGTATCCCTATGGAACGGGCATGTGCACTCACGTAGAGGCGATGGTCGGACAGCGCTGGCTGGCCTACGTGCGAAATGGTGCGGGCCTCTTTTCACCAAAAATGAAGCTCATTAAACGGAGCAATGCGGCCGGAAGGGCGAAACGAAAACATGCTATGCTTTGGAACGGATTTCTTTCTTCTTTTTTCTCGATAAGAAGAAAATGCTATGCTTTGGAACGGTTTTCTTTGTTCTTTTTCTCAATAAGAAGAAAATGCTATGCTTTGGAACGGAAATCGAGGTCTGAAAAAGGTGGTCTTCAAAGCAGCACGTCCCTGTACCACCAATATATATGAGTACCCCCCCCCCCCCCCCCCCCGGGGAAATACCTCTCTCCTTGTTTAGATTTTAAAAGCCAGAGTGAACAACTTCTGAGTTATGTACACATGTTAATGTGATGGTTTTACAAGCATGCTGGCATACTTATATTTCAAAACTCCCCCCAAACGGTTATTTTAAATCAACAAAAAACACATTTTCTCCATTACAGATGGCTCCCAAATTCGTTCAGGGAGAAGATCAATAAATGAAGTATCATGAAATCTAAAAGAAAACTAAAATCAACTTTTCAACCTTAAGTTCCCTATATTAGCTGTTTACTCTTATTCCCATTGCAACTTATTAGTCATTTTGTGGTGGAGGGTTGCAGCTACTATAATTATCAAGTACCAGTGATCTAATATTTCAATACAAAGGCCTGTTAACATATGTAAGCAGCGGCAACACCCTATGTTTTTTGCTACGTACAGATGAAAGGTATTTCAGAAGGTAAAAAAATGACAAGGCAAAAATTATCTCTCGTGCCCCCAGGCAGTATAAAGGTGTGGACCACTCAAATTGTTGTAAAGTTAGAGCAAAATATGACATCACAAGAAAATTCTGCCCAGTTTTAGGCAAAACTCCCTTTCAATTGAACGTGAACTTATACTGATGCGTATTCACTGCGCGGTTAAGCACGCCACATGTGAACATGAAAATGACTGCGTGGGTTTGCCATTGGATACTAGGTATGTGAATTAGCCTTAACCAACAACCCTGCCCTCTCCCCTTCTCTCTCCTTACTCCTTCCTTCCTTCATTTCCTTCTTCCTTTCTTCCCTTCCCTCTCTCCCTCTCCTGCTTTTCTCTATCTTTCTGTTCTTTGCTGAGCACCCACAGAAACTTTTCAGATCACTATACACTTTACAAACCATCTCCTCTTTCTCTCTCTCACTCTCTCTCTCTCTCTCTCTCTCTCTCTCTCTCTTTCTCTCTCTTGCACTCACTCTCTGTACATGAATATAATCTACAGTATGCAACCTCTGACCCCAACTGATGCTATGACTCGTCCTCCTGAGCACGCTCCTCCCGTGGCTGCTCAGCGTTGCTTTTGAGGCGGGGCGTTTTCCACTTGGCCGAGGGGCTGCTGAACCCCAGCTTCCCCTTGTTGAAGGAGTTTGGTCCCGCCGAGGTGGGCGTGTCCCTGGAAATGAAACAAAAAGAAGGGAAATATCATCATTCCTCAATATATACATGTATGTATAATACAAATGATATTCCAAATAGTTTAGAGAACTCAATATATATTAGTTTGGTTTAAAGGAAACCAAAACCCTCAGGTCAAGTAGTTTTTGAATCAAAGCCAAGGCAGAATAAAAAAAGATCAGCAAAAATTTGAATGAAATTGGACACGGAATAAAAAAGTCATGCCTAAATGAAATTTTCTGTTTTTCGTAGCTATTTAATAGTGATATGAGTTGTGGACAACTCTCAATATGCTTTGTATACAGCATTTCACATATTCTTTCTTTTCTTGAAGACCACATGTTTTCATTGTCCTTATCCCAAATATGTTGTGGAGAAAACACTCCTACATGATATATCTTGCCTTGGTTTGGCTTAAGCGTCTGTCCAATGCTTTCTACTCTTAATTGTTCCTTAATTTATCATTGTATTTGTGCTTTTCTCTCTCTTTCTTTCTTTCACTGCGCCTTGGGCACTCTGCAGAGTGGATCTGGCGCATTACAAATCCCATCTATTATTATTATTTATTATTAAGAAAATGTGCAAATCTTAAGAAAAACAAAATTGTTAAATCATGTGTGTACAAAATATACTGAGAGCTATCTGCAAATGATGTCATCAACAGCTATGGTAGTGTAAAAAAAATGTCAAATAGAAAATTTCATATAGCCATAACTGTCTCATTAGGAGTCTGATTTTTTTTTAAAATTTTCACCAATGTGTTTTATTCCATCTCAGCTTTGATTTAAAAACTACTTGATTTAAGGGCGTTGGTTTCCTTTAAAAGAAAAGTGCTGAAATAAAAATCACTATGAATTAGTGATCATGCATTAAAATTGAAACTAATTAACATCCTCTTGCTTAAGCCAGGAATTAATACAAAGGCAATACTCTATCATTATATCAATGACAAGAAACTAACATGAAAATACACATCTGGTAGTCAAATTCTTCAGAATTTCACTACCTGAATTTGTAAACATCAGTATTTATCAAACCAAGGAGCTTCACAAGGTGCAACTTTTAATACAAACATTTTGATAATTGGTCCCTCTTTTTAAACAGAGACTTTCCATGCCTCTCCTTCTAGACCACAAATGATCCAGGATGTGCAGTGCAGACCTATTTTTATTCTTCACCCTCGATTGTTTGTTCCATCCGTTTCCCTTGGATAGCTTCAACACCATTACACCACATCCTGCCTTTTGTCAATTTTCATGTTAACCCAACCCTCATGCTCTCACCTGGGGAATAAAAAAAATATTACTTCAGCACAAAGATACTACAAGCTAAAAATACACTCTAAAATCAGTCAAAAGTTACCCCATTTCAACAGTACACAGTCCCACAAACCCACACATGTTAAATTCAAAGTTAATACCAGTATGTGTTGTCCTTGATATAGTTGCCCTTTAAGATGCTCTTTAATTCTGTAACCCTTTAAATAACTCATAATAGTCTGGGGGTGATTTTCAAAGTTTTCTTACAACACAGATTGATTATTATTGTCATTATTACTATCTTTTACATTTCTCTTTTTTAAAATTCAATTTTGATGATTGATCCCCTTGAATATTTCATTCCCATCTGAGAATACAGTGTGTCTACTTTACCACACATGGTTCATATGGGAAGATCAAATTCATGATCTGGGCTCATATTCATGAAACCTTACTAAGCTTGTTGTCAACTAATTACAAAGTTAGTTGACAACTATAGGCATATGAAGGTTCATGAATATGGGCCCAGGTCTGCTCACTATTTAGATCCTGTATCCAATTCCTGTGCAAGATATCATCTATTTGTAATACCACAATTTCAAAATTAACTTTCATTTCCTGTAATTATAAGGACCTGATAAAAGCTTTTTTAAAAAAACATTAAAAAAAAAACATCAACAACTACAAGTAGCAGCAGCAGCAGTAGTAGTAGTAGTAGTAGTAGTAGTAGTAGTAGTAGTAGTAGTAGCAGTAGTAGCAGTAGTAGTAGTAGTAGTAGCAGTAGTAGTAGTAGTAGTAGTAGTTAGTAGTAGCTGCAGTAGTAGTAGTAGTAGTAGTAGTAGTAGTAGTAGTAGTAGTAGTAGCAGTAGTAGTAGTAGTAGTAGTAGTAGCAGCAGTAGCAGTAGCAGTAGTAGCAGTAGTAGTAGCAGTAGCAGTAGCAGTAGCAGTAGCAGTAGCAGTAGCAGTAGCAGTAGCAGTAGTAGCAGTAGCAGTAGTAGTAGCAGTAGTAGTAGTAGTAGTAGCAGTAGTAGCAGTAGTAGCAGTAGTAGCAGTAGTAGCAGTAGTAGTAGCAGTAGTAGCAGTTGTAGCAATAGTTGTAGCAGTAGTAGTAGTAGTAGTAGCAGTAGTAGTAGTAGTAGTAGTAGTAGTAGTAGTAGCAGTAGTAGTAGTAGTAGTAGTAGTAGCAGTAGTAGCAGTAGTAGTAGTAGTTGTAGTAGTAGTAGTACTACTACTACTGCTACTGCTACTACTGCTACTACTGCTGCTACTACTACTACTACTACTGCTACTGCTACTACTACTACTACTGCTACTGCTACTACTACTGCTACTACTACTACTACTACTACTGCAGCTACTACTAACTACTACTACTATTACAGGCATTATGGGGGGCATCAGTCTTATTCAGATGATGAATATGCAAATTTACTAGATTATCAATTAGGGGAAAGGGTTCATGCACAGGATCTTCCTTTTAACATCCCATCTAGTATCTCCCTTTTTTTCCCACCACGTCACCACTGATAACAACAACAACAACAGCAACCTACCTTCCGATGTTCTTCATTCTCATCTTGGCTTCGGGAGGCATATCCTCTTCTTCTTCCTGAAATTAAAAGTAAAAAAAGGAAACCAACAATCATAATAACAATGATAATAATAATATTCCGTTCTTGTATAGCGCAATTCACATTATTATCTAACGTCTTGCGCTTCCAGAGGACTTTGGATATTATTACCCTGACTTTAACCCGGCAGCCATTACAGTGCTCAAGCATTCGAAGGAATTAATTCCTTACTTGCAGGGGGGTATTCAAATAAGCAGGGCTACTATCTAAACATGTTTCACAAAGACTGGACCTCAGCCGCGGATCCAGAATTTGAAAACGGAGGGGGTGCAGATGACAATTTTCTTAGATATATCTACATTAACCCATTGGGCTTGATTTGATTTCAGTATAACACGCATTTTCCATGGACCCTAGCCCGAGTTATCTCTGGCTTAGTGTTCAACGGGCTAACATGTATGTTCAATGTGTGATTCTTAACCCATTCGTGACAGAGGTCCACATTTTGTGGTTTGACCTAATAACTTTTGATGCAGAGCCCTAAAAATTATACCAAATACATGAGCAGAAAGAGCAAAAAATTCTACACAAACTGTGCCCATTTTGGTTGCGTCAATATTCGTTGTTTGATGCTGAAAATTTTTTAAAGGAAAATAAGCATTAAAATCCTTAAATTGGCATTGTGATAGAAAGTTTAAAATCACCGTTTTCCCCTGCAAATTGGCAACTTTTTGACTTCTCATCATAATTTCTGTCAATTTATATTCATTTCAGATACATGTACATGACATTTTATAAGAAAAATGTAGCAATGAAATAAAAATGTTGGTGTTGCCAATTTGACGAATAAAAGCTGATCAAACTAGGCTTTAAATAATTCCTGTCATGAATAGAGGGGGGCACGCATCCCTTGCGCCCCGCCTGGATCTGCCACTGGACCTGCATCAAATTTTTGAGAGCACCCGCTATATGCAAGCAGTACAGGGTACCATATGCAAAGTGGACTGGCCTTAGGGTATTATTTGGAGAGTTTTACCCATGGGGAGCCCAATATTTTGGAAGGACGGCTGGTCAAGAGGGCCGGTTGATATCACGAGTTCCTTATCGGAAGAACGGCTGTTTATCTTGAAAATCTCGGCCAATATTTCAGTTTGAGTCCACACATGGCCCTTTGTATCAAGTATGGGGAGTTTAGAGTTGAAAATTGGGGGGGGGGGCATATACACCACACCAATATTACGCTAATCCTAGCAATGAAGAATATGAATGCTCAGTGCTTATCATTTCCACCTTTAACTTTAAATAATCAGTTTGAGAGGTATGCAAAATGATTTTCCATTCAGATGGTGACATAAGTTTACAAAACTGTTGGTAACATGGAGCATGATATTTTTGTTTTGAGAGGAAAAAAGAAAAATTTATCGTGGAAGAAAACAGATGGCAGATTACAACAGGGGGAGGGGGGTACTCTGATTGTGACATAACTTTACGAAACTGTTGGTAACATGGGGCATGATATTTTTGTTTTGAGAGGAAAAAAGAAAAATTTATCGTGGATGAAAACAGATGGCAGATTAAAATAAGGGGAGGGGGGGGGGTACTCTGAAAATAGTTGTATATTTTGTTGTAACTGTTGTCTCATCTTCTGAAGACAATCCATGTACTCGGCTGAAAATCTCGTAAGTTGGGCATTCTGAAAATTGTCTTATCTCTTTTAGGACTGCCAAAGGCGCCACACACATGTATTTCATTTTCTGTCACACCCATTTTCTGACACTTTACCTTTCTGCGTGGATCTTACATAGGGGCAATTCCACAACATATGGGACACAGAGCTCAAAATTTGAAATCGCACTGTGCCCTGTTAATTTCAAATAAAAATCTAAAATTACTACAGGGTCTTCTTTTTGTTACAAATAAACATTTAAGATAAAAAAATCTGCAGTTAGACCTTCTTACGGAGAATAACAAAGACAAACAAAAATTTGCAAATATGGGACTATGGTCAGGGAAATGTGCTTTAAATGCCTCTTATTCTTATATTTAGTCATTTTTCTCAGATTTTTTTTCATCTAATTGATTTTAATGGATTACTTTAACAGATTTTGGGTAGTTAATGAGTGAAACACTAATGGAAATGTGCGAAATCTACGTTGAATTTAAGTGTAACGTCAGTTTAATACATAACGTGTTCACGTCAGTTACCAACATGTCTTCAGTAAATTTTTCATGGCACTAAAACAAATTATTCAAATTGCTCATTATTTTGCACATCTCTTCCCAGGAACCTACATGTAGGTGTAATGTCAAATGAATTACATAATCCTTTCAAGTCTGAGACATGAGATATATAAATTTGATTCTACACCATCATTTTCCAAATCCTTTTTGCATAACATCAGTTACCGACACATTTTCGCTTGCTGTGTGATAAGAAATGCAGTTTGAGATAAAAACTGTCCACGTGTTTCTTCCCTATTATCAACTTATTTATCTATAGTAATTAAAAGCCGAAGCAAGTGTCATTCACAAAACTACAATATAAACAATACCACTTCTACTCTATCTTGGTAACGTCAGTTACCGTGGAATTGCCCATAGGTAGGTGGACCAACAGGATCACCCTTTATATATCAAAACATAGAGATGCATTTTGCGCATATCAAATTAAATTACGTTTTATATGCACTATGTGTGATCGACTTCAATCAAACACATGGCTCATGCCCTCCATCGCTTGAATGAAGTCACAATTTGATGGAAAATCGTTGATTCCCATCATTTGATTTCTTTGAAATAACTCTTCTGTGACATATTTAATTGCATAGTCTTCATCTTTCCAGTCAAGCATGCAGGTACTGCCCCTTCTGAGCTACAAAAATTGCCAACATCATGAGATACAACAGCCTCTAGATGTTGTAAATTTTTGTTGAAATCACCATGGAATTTAAAGGTAGCCCGTCCCTTTTGCAGACCCAATTCTGAAAGTTCCCTGACTCTGTCATCATTTTAGAGAGAAAGGCTATATAACCTATCCCTGAAATTGACAAAGCATGAAATTCGGTTTTAAGGAAATAATCTTTGATAATTCATCAGAGCTTTCTTTTTTCGTACCATGAAAAAAAGACCTAAAGATTTGAGATAGCGCACAATGAAAGGATTCACGTTACATATTATGTATGGTACGTGTCGTGGCCGCGAGCTGCGCACGGCTAAGCTAGCTAGCTATATACAGCTGGCTGCGCTACTGCCGGTGAGCTGATCTGACTTGCTTATTCAAGGTTGGTAGCCAGATTTTCATTTTACATTAATAACTTAAGCAATGTATGACCGTAAGATCAAATGAACAGTATCAGAAGGGCATATCCTAAACTCATGCCGAGTTGTATGGATTTTCGTCGATTTTGCATAAGGGACAAGTTACCTTTAAAGTAAACGAGAGGTTTCTTAAAACTTGCAGAATACCAATTATCTCACATTACCTTAGTGAAGACCATGCACAGATTGAAGGAAGATACAACAACAGTCACAACTATTTTCACAAGACTAATTTTGTCTGAACACTGGAGATGCAAGCATATTAGAGATAAAACAATGTTCAAAATACCCCCCTCCCCCAGGTCAACAGTCTACTCACATCACTTTCATCTGCAAAAGCTTTGGCCACAGTTCCAGTCGGTTTCACAATCTTTTTCTCTGGCTCCTTTGGTTTCTAGGTACAGACGGAAAAGTGAACAAAACAGAGAGAGAGAGAAAAAAGAGAGAAAGAGAGAAAGAGACAGACAAACAGAGACAGAGAACAGAGAAGTGAACTCAATAGGTCAAGGTCTTTCAAACATTAGTGTTTCAGAAAAATAAACATATATAGATAGGCCTAATAAACTGCATGTTTAGGTAATTTTTCTTTGTGCATATTCTAGCAGTTGATTTGAATTCCCTCTTTCATTGCTACACCCTGTATACAAAGAATAACCAAAATGGTTTTTATTGAAACCTTTGATACAGACATACTAATGGTTGTCATCTTATCATATTCATCAGAGTGCAACACAGGAATGAACAAAATGCCCAAATCAAATGATACAAGCAGAATTTTAGGACAAAACTCAAGAGAAAGATATTGATTTCTAATGTTTTGCAGCATTAATGGCTATTTTTTTCTTACCCATTCCATTCATTTTTTCTATTTTCAAAATGACAAGTGTTGTGAGCAACTGAAAGGTACAACTTACTGCTCCTCCAAGTTTCATGGTAACAGGAGCTATTTTCATTTTGGGCTTGGAAGACAGTGTCATGTTGATGGGCTTGTTTTCTGTCGCGACCGCAGGGGACTTCTTGAGTCCAACGTTAAATGAGAGCTTGGACTTCTTCGTTCCGTCACCTGCACCTTCATCGTCTGTCAACTTTCGCTTCAAAATGACTTCTTTTTCACTCATGGCGTGATCTGAAGTCTTTATACAAAGTGGAAGAGCTGATATTGGCTGCGATGACAAGCTGTGCACCTGGAGGCGTGTGGGAAGCTTTGAACAGTGATGCCGAAGGGTAGATACGGTTACCGGGTGTGGCTCTGAGGGTCGAGGAACGAAGGCAGACCAACCAGTTCCTAGAGATGGAAGAAGGACTGGAACTCATGAATGACTTACGTTTTGATGGAAGTTAAAATGAATTGTCCCTTGACTCACCAACCCATGCCCCAAGGCGCTTTCATGATCACTCTTTCAACGTCACGTCATCTCTTCACGAGCCCTTGCAGAAGCTTTTCTTTCTTCTTCATCTTCTTCTTGTCCACACTGCCATGGCGACCATTTGACGCTGATGCCATCACACCGACTATACATGTAGATGGCCATGTATACAGCTATGAAAGAGAGAGTAAAGATGTGAACAAGGGAAGGAAAATGATGGATGAATCTAAAGGAGAAACTTTGATAAAGTGCGCTGGCTAGCAGTTGAGGTCCTTCTTGATATATTTGATACATTGCTCGCAGCACAACACTTGCGCGAAAATAAAACCACGCAAAATGTTTTTATTTTGTACGTGAATACAGTTATCCTAACTGTCCACAAAAATATTTAAATGCACAATTTTGTTTAAATCAATTAAGCGCAAAAAATTAACAGTATTTCCCATTAAATTATGAGCACCTCTCCCAATCGTTGTGACCTCAAAAATATCATATTTTATTTTGCTCTAAGTTAGAGTCTTAGACTACTGTAAAACCAGAACTTTCGCGACATGAAACTTTGGTGAATCGGAGCCTATGGCCTTTCTCACAGCATGAAACTTTAACAAATCCCCAACCATGTAAAAATAGAAAATAAAATAATGAAAATAAAGAGAAAAAAAGTCTCTTATCAGATGCAAGGTCAGAAAAAAATTTCAGAAAATAAACACGCTGCTCCTGTTCCCTCTTTTATGATGAAAACAAAGTTCCTTATCATATCGATTTTGTAAATTATTGGGTGTCCAAGTGTGTAACACCTGTAACACACCACTGTCACATGAGTGATCTTTTTAAAAAGGCAGTGTATACAGCAACACGCGTGTATCTTTACCTTACAGCCACACGCGTGTGGTTGTATCCACAGCATCGACATTAGGATATAGCCACACTCGTAGAATTCTCACTTATACTCTGTGCCGCGACAGCTATCGCTAGTGTATGCACTGCACAAGTGATGTGTATTCATGCGACGGTATTGCAACTTGCATCTTGGATCATCACGAAGGTTTTATCTTTTGAAATTCACTGACATACAAACAATATTTTTATTTCATTATTGTCACCTGCTTGTCGATCAGATGAGAATTAAGTGAAAATATTGTTTGTACAATAAGTGAAATTGAGAGATAAAACCTTTGTGACGATCAAAGATGCAAGTTGCAATACCATCGCATGAATACACATCGCTTGTGCAGCGCAGTGCATACACTAGGGATAGCTGTCGCGGCACAGAGTACAAGTGAGAATTCTACAAGTGTGGCTGTATCCTAATGTCGATGCTGTGAATACAACCACACGCATGTGGCCGTAAGGTAAAGACACACGCCTGCGGCTGTATACACTGCTTTTTAAAAAATCTTATCTAACTGTTTAACTCTGACTCGAAATGAATAATGATGGAAACAAATTTTACGAAGTTAAATTTCAAATTTAATCTTCTGATTTGTTTTGCTTAAAGTTTTAGATCTAGAGTATTTAGATATAGGCCTACAAACGGATAAAATGAATTAAGAATGTACACCACTGAAGACTGCTTCAATAACTTATAAAAATATGAAATTCATAACAATTTCAGTGCAAAGCCAGTGGAAAAACTGTTTAAAACTACAGACTCTAATTCAGTAATTCATTGTTTCATAATCCAAAGTTATCTTAAATCTCAAACTTTTTGTTTGAATCATTATTATTTGTAACTTTTCAAATTCCCTAAAACATTTCTTCAATCCTTCCTTTTTTGTGTTTCTGATGCTATCAAAACCATATTTCACATCAGGATGGACTTTTACTTATACCAGGGCTATTGAATTTCATAAAGCACACCAACATTTTAAAAGCATCGACCCTCACTGGACAACACACTCATAGGGCCAAACGTGTATCGGACTGAAGCGAACATTCACCGTTGCAGCAGTCCAAAACAGAATTGCCCTAAGTAAAATTCAATTTTTTTAAATTTGCTTACAGCTAGATTATCTGATTCAGGGACTCTTCAACACTTAATATGCCACAAATTTGGGGATTCAAGAGTTGAAAATGAAATTTTAAATAGAAATTTTCCTCTTGTGTATGATTTTCTACCAAGCCAAAATGCCTGGTAATACACACAAAAGCTATTGAAGCTTTTCCGGCGCAATGACCATGGAGTACAAGCTTATCTGAGATGAGCTTGTAGACCTACATGTATGATGGGGGGACCATAGTTCGCGCACATTTTAATTTTCTAAAGAAGGCAATTTTCGATCCATAATTTCTCAAATTTTACCGAAAATTATTCTGATTAATTTACACCAAAGACGAAGCAAAGTTTTAGACTACAAATAGTGGTGGGCTATAAAATGGTGATGTTTCAGATCAATTTAGGCTCATTCTAATTTGATGCAGTTTGATCTCCGGAATATTTTGACACCAATTTTGTGAAAATCAGAAAAATTCTGCATCGCTTTATTTTTATAACTTTGCCATTTTGCAACCAATTTCAACCTTTTTTGTGTCATTCCCTAGGTTTTCTTGGTCAAAGAATTCATTTATAATGATAAAATTGACCTTAGGGAGCAGCTTCAATGTAAAAATGACAAATTTCGTCATTTTAAAATCATTTTTCTCACTGTAGTTTAAACTGGTATCATAGCAAAACAATATTTCACTCATCTTGGATGTTGCTGTCAAATTTGATGCAGTTTGATCTCCTGAGTATTTTGACACCAATTTTGTGAAAATCGGCCAAAAAATGAGAAGGTGCCGCCCAAAAAACTGATTGGGGGGAGGGGGTCTGAGGGGGGTCTGGAAATCACCATTCTGCATCGTTTTATTTTTATTTTCTTGGTCAAAGAATTCATTTATAATGATAAAATTGACCTTAGAGAGCAGCTTCAATGTAAAAATGACAAATTTTGTCACTTTGAAATAATTTTTTCTCACTGTAGTTTGAACAGGGAGTTTAAAGTACAGTATCGTAGAAAAATAATATTTCACTCATCTTGGATATTAATGTCATATTTGATGCAGTTTAATCTTCTGAGTATTTTGACCCCAATTTTGTGAAAATTGGCCAAAAGAATGAGAAGGTGCTGCCCCGAAAAATGATGGGGGGGGGGGTGTCTGAGGGGGTCTGGAAATCACCATTCTGCATTGGTTATTTTCATAACTTCATCATTTTGCAACCAATTTCAACCGTTTTTGCATCATTTCCTAGGTTTTGACCCTAAGGTCAAATGATAAAATTGACCTTAGGGAGCAGCTTCAATACAAAAATGACAAATTTTGTCATTTTTAAAATCATTTTTCTCACTCAAATAGAACCTGTTCATGATGCTGTTTCATTATGCGTTTGTACTGGCAAGGTGCACTTTATATGTAAGTTACAGTTAGCTGCCTGTTACAAGAAGCCCGTTTCTATAATAATATTCGTTCATTCAAAAGCATTGATTATTGTCAATGTAAAAGTGAAGTACAAAGTCATAGGTTTGAGGGGACATTGCCGATACTATAACGTAAGGGGACATTACAGGCTACAGCACAATAATCCCTCACAAAATCAGAATAAATGTATATTTTACAAAGAAGTTGGAATCAGAAGTAAAAATTAACATTCTTAACGCATTTCTTGACCCCCAAAACCTAGGAAATGACACAAAAATTGTTAAAATTGGTTGCAAAAGTTACAACTATACTTGATACAGAGAAACGATTTTCAGACCCCCCTCAGACCCCCCCCCCAATCAGTTTTTTGGGCGGCACCTTCTCATTTTTTGGCAGATTTTCATAAAATTGGTGTCAAAACGCTCAGGAGATCAAACTGCATCAAATAAGCATGAGCCTAAATTGATTTGAAACATCACCATTTTTTCCGCTCTGTATAGCCTACCCCTACTACAAATGAGCGCAAGAAGGAGGACTATATTTACGAAGAATTCCCAAGATATCCTGATCGCAAAATTCGATGTCGTATCGCAACGCTCTGGACCTGGAAAAGTTTTACAAAAATAACGAGACCTAAATTCGCGCACACCAGTTTAGAAATGATTACAAATGATCAACAGCTCGAATACTGTACGGTATCATGGAACCCTCGATATGCAAAATCACAAAATCGAAGCTGTACAGCGAAGAGCTACTAGAATGGTACCTGGCATGAGCTTGTTACCATATGTTGAAAGGTTTAAGAAACTGAACTTATTCTCTCTTCGCTATCGGCATGAGAGGGGCGACATGATTCAGGAGTACAAAATTCTACATGGTATCGACAGAATACATCCGGAACATTTTTTCGAAAAACCAAAGTACCAATTTACACGTGGACATTCAAGGAAGCTATTCAATACCCACTGCAAGCTAAAGTCAGAAGTTGTTTCTTCAGCAAACGTGTCATCGAGCCTTGGAATAATTTGCCAGCATCCCTTGTCACAGTTTCCAGTACTGAAACCGTTAAGGCCGATCTTGATAAGCTTTGGTGCAATAGACATTTCCATATTACCTGACATCCACGCATATCGCAAACCACTACAGTTGTGAAAGCTACAGTGTACAAACTATTTGTTTTTCCTGCAACGATCAGGAGACTACAGGACTACCTCACTCCCGTATATCAGATGATGATGATGATGATGATGATGAATACAAAATAGAGATCCATAAAAGGTAAGATAATTGCTTTATTAGGAAGACAAAATGCCACAGAATCATTTAATATCACATTTTACTTACAATTTTGATGACATCGTCTCTCGAAAAGAGGAATTCTAGAACCTTGTCGGCAGGTTCGGTTTTTTCAGAACGGATGCAAAACGCTGCAAAATTTGCTGATTTTTCATTAATGATTTCAAAATTCCTTCCAAATTTCAGAGAGGTTAACTCCCAGGGTAATTTGGCTTTTACTGAACACTCGGGTCGCAGCGAGGCGCGCTGGAAATTCCGAGTGTTTTCCAGCACGCCGCGCCACGACGCGACCTGAGTGTTTAGTAAAAGCCGGGTAATTTTAGGTTGCTCTTTCTGATGGTGCCATCAGATTTTCAAAATCTTTTCTAGTTTTTGGCCCTGTGCACGAACTTTGGACCTGTGAGAATTTAGGTCACACTACCATATAATAAGTGGGCGCTAATGCACTTTCATATTCAAGCCTGACTAGCCCTGAGGGGCGTTCAGTGGTGTTATTCTGTTATTTCACTGAACGCCCTGACCCGAGCATGCTGAGTGCATTTGCCCCTGTATAGACTGGCTTGTCAACAAAAAAATATGTTCCCAAATCACACTTTCTCCTGCCCGGTTAGCCATGTGCATGCGGCATTGCACTCTCGCACGTAGAGTATGCGCGGCCCGTATACGTACGTGCGAGAGTGCAACGCTGCATGCGCACCGTTCTTTCGCCTGCGCCTGTGGCCTAGGCTAACAGACATAAATAAACTGACGATGTCGCAGGTCACGCTATTGAAATGAAAATTAGCCACGCGACGGAATCGACAGGAGGGTAGGGTCTCAAAGCAATTAAAAGTCTGCTTCTTTAATTCTAGACTAAGAATTTAGAATCTAAGTTTGCAGGTAGATCAATCGGCCCGATGGCGAACTTGGACATGTTGGAAGGTAGTTTTCATGGCTAACCGGGCAGGAGAAAGTGTGATTTGGGAACATATTTCTTTTATTGACAAGCCGGTCTATACAGGGGCAAATGCACTCGGGTCAGGGCGTTCAGTGAAATAACAGAATAACACCAGTGAACGCCCCTCAGGGCTAACTTTGTTAAGCCCGACGTGACGGAATAAAGCACACCGCAGTCGAATCGCACACACCTGCATGCACGTACCTGCGGCCTGCAGCGCTTTATTCGTCAGTCATTGCCATCGGACATGGATACGAATGTGCATTAGCGCCCTTTAATTTTAAATGCAGACAACACATCACTGTCAGACATAGCGCCTAACTAGATAGATCTGACTGTTAGTGTTAGGTTTATACCACCACTGCACCAGATAAGGCGCTAGGCCGGCACAGTAACTGACATGGAATCCCACGAGTGGGACTGACAATTCGCCATATTCGTTCCAAGACCCGGTTCCAAGATCACACAATCGCGACTCTGCTGCTTGCAGGCAGCATTAATCAAGAGCATTCAAAACAGCTAACATCTAGTAAAGATAAATATAAATTTTGTGCTGCTCTTGACTTCAATCATGTCAATTCATAAAGTTATTACCGTAAATTTACTCCGGTTGCAGCTTCCTCAGCTCATTTGTATGCAACACAATTTTTTGTTGTCACTCTGAATAATCGCAGCAATTTTTAATTGAATGGGGCACTGAAATTTGTTATCACTGGAATTATTTGCGCGTGAAAGATGTACACAAGCCACATGCTAAGACTGGATGACGGACGAAGGTCTAGCTTACGTGATCTACAACCAGTACTATGGCGCCTTGATAGATGCCCCTCCCCCTTAGTTTGACTAGCTCTTGCTCTCTAGCTCTCTGTCCCACTTTTCCTTCATTTCATTCTCCTCCCCTCACTCTCCACCCACTTAATCTTCTCCTTTTCTCTCGCTCTCTCTCTCCAATCTATCTTTATCTTTGTCTTCCATCTCGCTTGCTCGTATCTCTCCCGTCCCTCTCCCTCTCGGTCTCTTCCCTTTCTCCTCTCGACTTTGTCAGTCCCGGGGTCAGTCCTATCCCTTTGCCTGTTCCCCCCCCCCCCCCCCCCCCCCCCCCCGTCACCTTCTCTCTCTTTCACATTTTCTCTTAACCCATTTTTGTATATTTCCTCTCTCTCATACTCTCTACCTCTCCCCTCATTATCCATTTCCCAAACTCTTCTCTTCCTTTTAGTATTTGTCAGTACCTCTCATTTGTTAGTCTGTTTTAAACTCATTATTATACTTCTTCTGCAAAATGGGAATTGTGAGAAGTTATGTAAAGCATTACTCGTCTACTGACATAGCAAAAATGTATAGATTTCTTTTTAAGCCTTGTCTTTTTTATGAATCACAAATTACACTTTCAAAATTTCACAAGTTTGACATATTGATGAGTTATTGTGATGGTGATGTTCCTATACTAATATACAAGCATTTATTGACTGGAAATTTTAGAAGGGACATAATCGCAAAATTAGCGAAAATTAAACCACTGCAAAAATCTCTGCTTATACAGTATACATTTACACACTACATCAGAAGATATAAAAATTATCATAATCATATCTTTCTCTTTATTGCATAAATTCACATAATTTACACATTAACATTGTGAGGTCGTTTCTGGGACTCAACATATTCTGTTCAGTCAGAAATTCAGAAGGGAAACAACTCACTTGCACGCCTGAATGAAACTGAAACATAAAAATATCAAATGATGATCATTGTTCTGAATTGCATGCATAATGAGTGAATTTTCACCCAGTTCTTCCCCAAAATATACATAACAAGGACTATTCTTGCAGAGAAGGTAGAATCAAACTTTCCATCAGAATACTACGATTAAATCCATTAAAATTTTTGAATAGACCCAATTTGATCCAAATCCTTTACAGAAACCATAGAATGCATGTTTTTATTGCTTACAGCACTTTGTTGCATATTATGAATCATGATTTCCCTTCAGATATTTCATTCAAAGCCTAATACTGTACGGTGTACTCAAACCCATGATATGTGTAATCAGTTTTGTAATCTATAGACGACAAAGTGTAAGAATCTATAGGACAAGCATGATAAAAAGGGAACCCCCTTCAGCATATATACATCTAAAGCCTACCACACACTTTACGATCTGACTGGTATGCAACTGAGTACTAAGAAGAGATGTGACGTCACAGCTCCTGTCAGCTTGTGAGTCGCAGACCAGTCACAGACAAATAGCAAGGGCATGGGGCAATCGTAAGGATTTGACATGTTGAATCTCTTCAACTGGATTGCCAACTTCCAACCAATCAGACAGCAGTACTGATATGACCAGTCGGATCGCAAGGTGTGCGGTGGGCTTATAACAATGACAAGGAAAGAGAGAAGAATTTCTGTTAGTTTCACAAGTCTAGCAACAAAGTGAGACGATGTTTACTGCCCTTTGAAAAAAAACTTTGAGATGGTAAGATTCCCAGACAAAATATCTGAAAACAGAGTTTGTCAAATTGTATCAAACAAATCCACTCTTTGACATCGTACTTTCATTCACAGGAGTTCATTACTGGATGAAATTCCTGCAAGTCAAAATGGATTACCAGTACAAATAATGCCCCTGGATAAAGTTCCTTAGAACTTCCAATGGTTATAAAAATATGCCTCCACATGAAATTCAACGTTTCCAGGCAGCACAGATCAGGGGCATATCTTATCCACGAGTCCTCGTCATTGCTTTGTCAAAGCCAGAGTTCACGCCAAGGTATGTATATACGTCTATCGTGAATTATCACACATTATGACTGTCATTCTGCATATCAGTGAGTCTAGGCTGCAACATGGGTCCTCTGTCATACTTTAATATTAGCATCTTCTAGTTCTTTTAAGATGTTCACCTTCAGTTTCTTAGGGTTTTTAATCACAGGGTTGTACCTCTCATCATGTGGCCCTTCACAGATTGCGTCCTTCGGCCACATTTCAGTCTCACGGTTGAGGATGCTTGGACGGATAATGTCAATGTCACGACGGAAGTACTCCTGGAGAGGTTCCACAATGGTAGGAGGGCCGTCAAAGTCGATAACAAAGTACCTGATGAAGAGAAGGGAATATTGTTGGAGAAATGATTGTTTGGATAGGAAAAAAAAAAAGAGAAAAAAATTACATGTGAGATAGTTCAAAAACTCTCAAGAGTATGCAATTTACATGTATTTCTTTATCCTCAATGGCCAAGCTTCAACTTGGTATGCAAAATCGGTTCTTCATCGACTAATCTATTCATGCTCCTGAAGCGATAACCTGCATACCACTAGGTAATTTCTTTTAGGAGCTGGCTTACATATTAGCTATACTCAAATCATTTTAAGGTTGTCAGCCACCTTTGACAATGGACCCAGACATCTCTCCAGGAATTTCTTTACCCTTGGTCAAAGGTGAGAAAAATATGATCTTTGGGCATGCCTAAACTTAAAGGGTGCCTCTCAAGACCAAAGCAATTCTGATCTTTGAAGAATGCCAATTTACATGCTCCTCCCTTCTTAGTATAATCTCAACAGATATTTTGCCCTTGATATTAATCTCTCAAAGTCCTCCACAGTAAAGGCTTGTTCAGCTACATGTATAATATAAAGCAACAAACCCCCATGACAAACCCTTTTCTTTTAGTGTTCATATGTGGCACGACAAATCATGCAATTTATGGTAATGAACACGCATTAGCTCAAATAAAAAAGATTTTTGCCAGAAGTTGTGCAGACAAACTCATGACATCATATTCTGCGACAACTTTTTTAAGAATTTGATTGGTCCAGATCTCTTTTCCCCGGGGGGCAAAAAATATGTCTCTTGCCTTGGCAGGGTTTTTTTTCTCCCCTCATAACGAATTCACTTACTACACAAAAAACCGCGGGGTTTGTTGCAACTCGCAAGGGTTTGCTACATCATATCTGAACAAGCCTGAAAGGGAAAGTCCACCCTAGAAGTTTCACTATTTCAATAAAAGGAGATAAATTTGAACAGCATTTAAAAAAAGAAATGAGCAAAATTGGTCAAAGAATAAGGAAATTACACTCATTTACATTTTCTAGTAAATTACACTCGGCTCTGCAAATTGGCAACACTGATGACATCATATATGAGCAGGTCTCCATTAACTTTGTACATGAAATTTCACATTTTCTCAATTTTCTTGGATGTGAAACATTTTCTAACCCCCATGGTCAATGTATGTTCAGAAGAATTGCATTTTACATAACATACTTTGACTATGAGGTGAGAAAATGTGTAACTTCCAAGAAAATTGAGAAAATGTGAAATTTCATGTATAAAGTGAGTGGAGACTTGCTCGCATATGATGTCATCAGTGTTGCCAATTTGCAGAGCCGAGAGCAATTTACTAGAAAATGTAAATGAGTGTAATTTCCTTATTCTTTGACCGATTTTGCTCATTTCTTTCTTAAAATGCTGTTCAAATTTATGTCCTTTTATTGAAAGAGTGAAACTTCTAGGGTGGACTTACCCTTGAACTATTCCAGTATCAAGATAGTTCCTAAGCAATACTGGCAAGAACCCTGGTATAATCTACTTACTGTCCATGGCTGAAGTTCTGTCTGTGAGCTCTCATCCTGTACGGTAGCTGCTTTTCACCCAGGTTCTCTATCTTTCTGACGATGCCCCCGTTCTCCATCACCTCTGTGAGTGATCGCTTCAAGGCATCTACCATCTCGGGCTGAATGAAAACGAGAAAGATTAGAAAGTGACGTTAACTTCATAAAGAGATGAATTATGTAATACCTTTCATGCCATTGGTATTGGTAGCATATGGGGTAAGAGAATTTGGGGCCCCCCAACTCCAGTATGAATCAGTCCAGTGATTTTTAACATTTGACCACCCGTAGGTCAAAACGGCGTTTTGAATAGCAAAACTAATTGCCGACGCGAACGCGAGATACATTGACTTAGATCTTCTACAAAAGAGAAGAAAAGTTTTGATTTTACATTACTTACCAGCAATGCTCCTGAGGCTCAATCTCCATTTTCCCCTTTCTGCTTCATATCTGATGAATGAACTGAAAATGGTGAATTTTAGGAAGAAAACTGACGCTTATCAGACTGGTAGGTCGACAGCATGCCGTCGAGTAACCAATAGAAAAGCATAGTATGTAGTTTCGGTACAGACTTACTTATCACATTTGCGGGACGCATTGACTGAGTACATACTATAGGATGATAGACCGAAGAATACTGTCTCGAACAGTCGTCGTTAACCTCGTATTCTGGTAGGGTCAGCACTCTTCCTTTTTAGAGACAAAAGCGCCCCGTAGCGTTGTGCGTGCAATCTCATTGTCCTGGGCAGCACAACAAGAAAACTACCTCAAGTCAAATCATGGATTTTTCCCCTTTATTCATGAATATAAAAATATCATTATACAGCACAATGAGATTGCACGCTACGGGCCGCTTCTGTCTCTATAAAGGAGGAGTGCCGACCCTACCAGAATACGAAGCTAACGACGACTGTTAGAGACAGAATGTTTCGGTCAAAAATCTAATAATGATGAGTGCACGGGCCCAGCACGCGCTGCGATAACCCCTGGCGCAGGAGCTCCGCCGCGCCGCTCTCCGGCGGAGTTAAACGCTGCGTCTGCTGCAGCAAAAAACAGAAGGCACACACGGCTTAAGATTAAGAACATCAAAATTCGGCCAACAAAATGTGAACTCACACCACATACATGTCTTTTCCTTCCTAACTTACCCTTCTCATGACCCTCATAATCAAAGCTGCCTCATATCCCGGCATTTTAGTAGGAAGAATATCGTGATGCACCGATCACTGCTAGCCCAGTTAGCAGGCCAATTCATAACTCGGCAGTCAGTATCACCACATGATTTGTCGTACTTCCGTACAATAGTCGACGTCAACATGGCATTGGCTGCTTGGAAAAAATACATAAATAAACCAAAATAGAAAAAGGTTGTCTTGTATTTGCATACAGGAGGTCAAATATATATAAAGACATTAGATTTTCTACATAGACCTAAAATCAATCGACACAACTCCTTTGTTTTCATATATCCTTTTCCCTTCCATACCATCACTAATACTATTTGAGTGGTGTATGGTAGAAAATTATTTTTGTATTATCACTTCCATTTCGTTCGCACATGTGTATTGATTGCATCCGCACACAGAAAATGCAGGCTTTGAGTAATAGGTGAATGTGATAGCGCCTTCAAAGGGGATCGCGTAGCAGCGCAGCCTACGTACCCTGGCATGGCCGTGTGACTTTCATTCTCTTATTAGGTTTAAGCAGAGGAGCGTTGTATTTCTGCAGGAAAATGCAAACTATTTCATTATCTGCAAGCCAGTTATCAAGATTGTGAGTTTGTGATCTTGTTGTCTACATATTTTTGATTGCTTTTATTAAAAAAAAATTAATCTCTTTGGGTTGCCATAGCTTGTCATCTGTCATCATTGTCATGTCTGTGTGGATCTGAGCTGATGTTCTTAATTTTTTGTTTCAACTTCACTTCAGCAAGGTCATGTGTGAAGGTCGTGAATTGAAGATTACAATACAACATAGCATTCAGGGCTGCGTTTCACGAAAGTGTCATAAGTCTAAATTCATGGACAACTCATTGAAATGCGTGTTAATTCTACAACACGCGTTTCTTTGGGATGTCCCAGAAGTTAGACTTAGAGTCTAGACCACCTGACGCTTTCGTGAAAGGCAGTGTATACAGCCACACGCGTGTGTCTTTACCTTACAGCCACACGCGTGTGGTTGTATCCACAGCACCGACATGAGGATACAGTCACACTCAACTGAATTCCCACTTATACTCTGCGCCGCTACAGCTATCGCTAGTGTGTATGTATGCACTGCATGCACAAGCGATGCGTAAATTCATGCGACAGTGTGTTGCCAAACCCCAAAACTTGGATCGTCACGAAGGTTTTATCTCTTGAAATTCACTGAAATACAAACAATATTGTACTATATTGTCACCTGCTTGCTGACCAGGTGAGAATGAAGTGAAAATATTGTTTGTATAATAAGTGAAATCGAAAGATAAAACCTTCGTGACGATCCAAGTTTTGCAAGTCGCAACACATACCATCGCATGAATACACATCGCTTGTGCAGTGCAGTGCACACAAGCGATAGCTGTTGCGGCACAGACAAGTGGGGAATTCAGACAAGTGTGGCTGTATCCTCATATTGATGCTGTGGATACAACCACACGCGTGTGGCCGTAAGGTAAAGACACACGCGTGTGGCTGTATACACTGCCTTCGTGAAATGCAGCCCAGGGTCCAGGGAGTTACACAATTTGTGCTTAGATCTATATGAATTTTTGTGTTGGGGGTGGATGGGTGCCTTATTAGTGGTAGCAGTACGTAAGTTAGCGTGGACTAGAAAATTACAAATTTCCAAATTACAAATTACAAATTTCTCAGACTAACAGATCTAGATAGACCCTCTAACATTAAAAGTTAGATTTCCAAAATTGTAGATCCTGTGTGAGGCTGTGGGCGGCCGTCCATTGTGAGCGGCCAGTGGTGAATAAAAACTAAAAATTAAAAATATATTTTTGATATCCCTTCAAAAATTACCTTGGACAGTCTCAGGTAGGTTCTAGTGCACCAAAAAACATACTCAGCGAAAGCAGTAAGCATAGATCTAGCCATAATGAGTCTCACTGAATATCATTTGAAGTCGACACCACCAGTCACTGACTGAAATATGGCAGTTTCTTAACTTTTAAGTTAAGAAACTTTGACATACTTAAGCCAATACTTCAGCTTTATTTGTTCAATTTGATAACTGATTTGATTTTTATTTAAGAGAATGAAGTTCATGGTCCATATTTTGCTGCAGAAATTCTTATTTAGAGTCTATACCACCAGAGAAAAAGTTGCATGGGGGTGGGCGCTCACCAGAGCCATTTCTCAAGATGGGTCCTGTGAGCGGCCACCCTAGGTGTAAAACGTGTACAAAATGCAGGTTTTTGTAGGAGATTGTACTCTGCCTTAATTTTTTTGTCACGGCATTTGGTAGATCATCACTTTTGACAGATTTTATGGGTTTCTACATAGTATTATTACTTTTCATAAAGTATTGGTGTGTAAAGCATGAAATTCAATATTGAAAAATATTGAAAAAAAAATACAAATATGGCTCTAACTGCTCGCCAAATGATAGGCGGCCGCCCACAGGGGTAGGGGCGGCCGCACACAGGACCCCTAACATCGTTTTGAAAAATGGACACTACTGACCACGTAATTGGTCAATAATTTTAAGTTTGCCCTCTATTCAATTAGCAGGTATTTGGACTCTGAATTGATGGTATTGAACTACATGTATGTGTGAGTCTTTAATTAATAAATATAATCAGCAAATTCCCTTTAAGCGGCCGCACACCAGAGCCAGTACTCTAAGTTAACAGTTATGGTTGGACCTACTAGTACTCATCGACCACCTTTAATTGGTTACGTCGTATCTCAGAAAATATTTGTTGGTTTTCCCTTAATTTCGTCTCACTTGTGCAGAAAATGCAGCAGATTAACATCTTGTGTTCAGATTGTTGACTCGTACGACACGCACGGAAATCTCGGTGACAAACGCATGTGATGTTTTTCACTCGGCGCCTGTGTGAGCTCATTATTTAAACCGACCGCCCGTCCTCTGTATTGATTAAGCACGTATCATTTTTCATTATCAAAGTTTTTTTTAAAATGACTAGATTCTGTTATTTCATCCTAAATTCTCTTGGAATTTGGTTACGATAGCCTGTTTGATTACTGTGGGGTATTGCGCCAAGTTCCACGCGTATTTTTTTATTTCATGCGCAGGAAAGCATTGCCCGAAGGTGGTCGGTTTCAAAAAAGGTAGTCGATGAGTAGTAGAGCTACCATACACTTACAGGGCATATCACAAAAGGCATTGTATACAGCCACACGTGTGTGGCTGTATCCACAGCATCGACACAGGGATACAGCCACACTCGTCTGAATTCCCACTTATACTCTATGCCGCGGCACATTGCACAAGCGATGTGTACATTCATGCGATGGTGTGTTGCAAAACCCCAAAACTTCACTGACATACAAACAATATTTTTACTTCGTTATTGTCACCTGCTTGCCAATCAGGTGAGAATGAAGTGAAATTATTTTTTGTACAATAAGTGAAATCAAAGAGATAAAACCTTTGTGACGATCAAAGTTTTGCAAGTTGCAACATATACCATCGCTTGTGCAGAACATACACTAATAACATTAATGATAGCTGTCGCGGCACAAAGTACAAGTGGGAATTCAGACGCGTGTGGCCTATACACTGCCATCACAAAAAGTAGAAACAGTGTCCGAAAAAATAAGAAGTTACAAACGACATGGGTAAAGAAAACAGACATGCCTAAACATTTGAAGAAACAATTTCATCACAGAGTTGTGAATCATTGGAACATGCTATTGCTAATGAAGACAGCAGCAGGGACATCTAAGTTGCACTCATTATTTAAATAGTTTTAAGTCAGAAGTTGATGCTTTCCTAGATCTCACAAAAATATAATATTCTGACCAATTTTCTGGCTTGTTTTATTATTGCGCAGTTTTTTTCATTTCTATTTTCATCTTATTCGTTCACCTTCTAGCTGCTTGACCCTCAAACAGGCCAGATGTGCTCGATGCATCCACACAGCCACTCGAAGACGGGCAGATGATGACGGCAGTGTTGATGACCTGGGATCAAAGTCCGACAGCAGGGGGAAGAAGAAATCTGCTGTGGCAGCCAGTGACCTGCTCAATGTGCTTTCAGACCTTAGGGTAAGTAGTGGTGTAGGAATTCAACCATTGAGGGGGCATTGGGGGGGGGGGGGGGCAGGACATGAACTCAATAATATAAGAAGATTGAATTTGAAAGGCTGCGGGGGGGGGGGGGGGGGGAGAGTACATGTGGGAGGCACTGATGTACTGTACAAGCGTACATGTATCTGTACTTCTTTAGATAAGCTTGTAATCCACAATAGCTTTTACGGGTGAATAGGCTTCAATAGCTTTTGTGTGTATTACTAGTGGGGACTGGTCCAATTTAGATCATTAATGCATTAGATGGAAATGCTGATTAAGAATTTCACTTTCAATTCTGAGACCCCAAATTTGTAGCATTAAAGAGTTGAAGAGTCCCTGAATCAGGTAATCTAGCAAAATATAAGTAAATCAAAGCTTGCTTAGAGCAATTTTTTGGTCCCATCCTCCATATCACTTTCCCTTCTTTTTTGATTAATACTTCTTCTTTTTTCTTTTTCTTTCCTGTGGGCAATTCCAAAGTAACTGACGTTACCAAGATAGAGTACTAGTGGTATTGTTTATATTGTAGTTTTGTAAATGACACTTGCTTCGGCTTTTAATTACTATAGATAAATAAGTTGATAATAGGGAAGAAACACATGGACAGTTTTTATCTCAAACTGCATTTCTTATCACACAGCAAGCGAAAATGTGTCGGTAACTGATGTTACGCAAAAAGGACATGGAAAATGATGGTGTAGAATCAAATTTATTTACATGTATCTCATGTCTCAGACTTATAAGGATTATGTAATTCATTTGACATTACACCTAGGTTCCTGGGAAGAGATGTGCAGAATAATGAGCAATTTGAATAATTTGTTTTAGTGCCATAAAAAATTTACTGAAGACATATTGGTAACTGACGTTACGTAACTGATGTTACAATTAAATTCAACATAGATTTTGCACATTTCCATTAGTGTTTCACTCATGAACTACCCAAAATCTGTTAAAGTAATCTATTAAAATCAATTAGATGAAAAAATTCTGAGAGAAATGACTAAATATAAGAATACATGTAAGAGGCATTTAAAGCACATTTCTCTGACCATAGACCCATATTTACAAATTTTTGTTTGTTTATTTTATTTTCCGTAAGAAGGTCGAATTGCAGATTTTTTTATCTTAAATGTTTATTTGAAACAAAAAGAAGACCCTGTAGTAATTTTAGATTTTCATTTGGAATTAACAGGGTACAGTGCGATTTCAAATTTTGAGATCTGTGTCCCATATGTTGTGGAATTGCCCCTTTTTGTTTTTTTCGGTATGACTTGATTTATTAGGGGCACATGTCCCCGTGCCCCATTTCATACACCATTTTGAGTGAGAATACTTTAAAGCATTCAAAATCTGGTATTTGAAGACAATATCACTTCCATAATTCATAAGGACCAATTACCTATGAAATAATTTGTGTTCCAATTACCGCCAGGAAATAATTTGTGTTCCTTTAAAGAAAGTGAAAACCCTTTTCTATACTTGCAATACATAAAAAATGAGGTGTTGTGGTAAAGTTGGTAAGAGCGCGCACTCTTTTTCAAAGGGTCATGAGTTCGATTCCCACTGATGCTTGGCTCCTTATGTCCTTCAGCAAGACATTTAATCCACCTTTGCTGCACTCTACCCAGGTGTATAAATGGGTACCTAGCATTGCAGGGGTAATAATAATGTTTATGTTAATTCATTGTGGGCACCTTGAGCACGCCCTTTGGGGTAAATATGTTGCACAGTTAAATATCTGCATTATTATTATTATTACTATTATTATTATTATTATTACTATTATTATTATTATTATTACTATTATTATTATTATTATTACTATTATTATTATTATTATTATTATTATTATTATTACTATTATTATTATTATTACTATTATTATTATTATTATTATTAATATTATTATTATTATTACTATTATTATTATTATTATTACTATTATTATTATCATTATTATTATTATTAATTATTATTATTATTATTATTATTATTATTATTACTATTATTATTATCATTATTACTATTATTATTATTATTATTACTATTATTATTATTATTATTATTATTATTATTATTATTATTATTATTATGCATATATAGATGTGGTCCATGTCATTATAACCATTTTTACTGTAATATTTTTACTGATGTGAAATCATTCTACCCAGGTCCAGAAGAAAGGGGAGAGAGACACACCCCTGACTAGACGGAAGAGAGTCTCGGCTGCAGCCAACTTCCAGAGAATCATTGCTCGGGCCGAGAAGAGGAAAGGTGACGAAGAAGGAAAAGCAGAAGAACAGGGCAGAGAAAGCAGAACAGAAGAAGAAGAGAAGTTACCAGGGTGAGTCGCTCGGTGGTACAGGCATAGTGGTAGGAAATCTGACTCCATCAAGGCTTGTTCAGATATGAGGAGACTAATCTCGGCAACAAATCCCTGCAACATTTTTAGTGTACAAGTCAATGGGGTATGAGGCAACCAAAGATATGTCGCCGAGGCAAGAGACCCTTTTTTGTCGCCTGGTGGCAAAAAGCTGTGAACCAACCAAAGTCTTAAAAAGTTAGTGCAAAATATGTTGTCATAAGTTTGTCAGTGCAACTTTTGACAAAACTCTCCTCTATTTGAGAGTTGACGCATTAATGTGCATTCATTAACATAAGTGGGGTGGTTTGCCGCGCCATATCTGAACACTACAAATGTTGCTGGGATTTGTTGCAGGGATTTTTTTCACCTCGTTTCTGAACAAGCCTTAAGAATGACATTTACCTTCAATTACTAATCCGTTTGAACCTTTAATACCCTTTAGGTATTGTGATTTCTACTTCAGAAAAGCCATAAACTTCTTATAGTTTATGAAGTTATTTTGAAACTTGATTTTTCCCAAGTGCAACTTGTTGTAAATGTTAGATTGTCCCAGGAATACCAGTTTTCAGGCAAAAGCCTGAATTCAGGCCCTGGCAGTTTATTTTCAGGCCATAAGTTTGAGCATTTTTGCATAAAAAATGTTTCATTCTAGGTGATTTTCAAGCCCTATGATCAATACCAACTGGCATCCCTGGGGAGCGTTTCATGAAGAGTCTTGTCTGTGATTTTCACTGACTAATTTGCTCTCAGCCAATCAGATGCGAGGATTTTCAGTAGCTTATAACAGTTGTCGGTGAAAATCACTGACAAAACTCTTCATGAAACGCTCCCCTGGATTGTTCTTTACCACCCCATAGTGAATAAAGTTTTCATGTAAGCTTCTACATGATGACAGGATTGTTAGTGGTGTTTGGATCTAAATGACATCCAACATGTGTGTATACCTTCACATGTGTGCTATCTTTGCATAGACAAGTCAGTGATGAACGTTGGCATATCTGGGGAAAACAGCGCCCGCACAAGCACTGAAATTGCACCACCTTCCAACTTCTGACACCAATGAAAAAAATATTTTTAAAAATTGAAATTTGGAATCTTTCTTTGGTTGGTCAGTATGTTTTGTTTGTTTTTTTCTTTTCCTTTTTTTTTTTTTGCCCCCTTAAAGTGGCACCTGGGGCACGACGTGCCCCCCTTGCCTCCCCCTAAATACACCACTGATGATGAATATCTCCCTTCTTTTCTTTTTTTTTTTTTTTAATACACATCATCATAGTCTTGAAGAGATCCAAGAGATGACGATAGATGCAGCCAAGAAGGTGGCGGAGGTCTACCCAGAGAGGGAGCTTGTCGAGTCGGACCTACTGCAAGAGCTGCGGAGACACGATGAGGCCACAGCAGCAGGAAAGAAGGGTGACCCAGACGGAATCAGGTAAAATGTGATTGCTTAGTATCTTTAGGGGTACTGCAAGCATAGCTTTTGCACGTGGTGAAGGTGTTTGCCCCCTGTTTTTCCAAAATCATCTCAAGATTTTTTTAACAACGCCCTGACAATTCTTTCAAATATACAGTCCTACTAGGGCAAGAAAAATGACACCTATCTCTTTGTTTTTGTTATTCTTGGTAATGTATTGGGACAGCAAGTTACCAAAGGCCCTGGACTTGCCCTTTTAGTAAGCAGGAGAGACACTGGTATAAACTAGGATTGAGGATAAGACACATGGATGGGTTATCAGCACAGAAATATCTGACCTTGGAATGAATTTCTTTATCCTAGAATGGTAATCTTTAAGGGGCAGTTTTTAGGAGACATACATTTAAATATGTAACCACGTTAGCCATCTGAATTCTTTTTCTTTACAGTTCTATCTAGTCACTGCTCTCCTTTATGACTCCTGACAAACATAATGCATTTTTATTCTCAGTCGCATATCAACAAGTTTCATTGTATATTCATATCACTTTAGCGGTTCCCACATGTAGGTTTTCACTTCAATAGACCATTTGAAATTGCTTTTCACGTCAGTTCTGTCCTGTCAGGAATCCGTGTGCAACGACAGACCACAATTGAGAAGCGACAGGAGGCGAGGGATGTGCTATCATCGAGGGGTCATCAGGGCGTGGCCGACCAGTACGACATGCCTGACACATCGGACGGCTCAATGCGGCCAGAGTTTGGGGATGGGCAGGATAGGAGAAGAGCAAGGGGCGAACCTTACCAGAGGCAACGCAAGTAAGTCATCTTCCACTGGTGCTTTGACATATAATGCCCTTGTGTAGGGGAAAGGCTCATTCGCAGATCCAGCGGCAAACCCGTGTGATTATTTTAAGTGTTCATATATGGCGCGCAGGGTTGGCGGATTTAAATCACGTTGATTTAAATCATGATTTAAATCGCGATTTAAATCACCATGATTTTTTTTTAAAAATCATTGATTTAAATCACTTCCATTGAAACATGTACAAATCATTGACGAATTGTTTATTCAAGGCAGTTCTAATTCTTCAAATCAACTGAAAAACTTTGAATTAAATTTATATCAATTGAAAAACTTTGAATTAACTTTATATCAACAAAAACTCAACAAATCCTTCCTATCTTCTTAAAACAAATTAAAATCAAGTCAATAAAATCAGCTGATTCCTTAAAAATTAGAGATATGTGTCGTCAACAGTTACTCCATTTTTTTTGTAAATTCAAGTTTTTCTTCTGAAATTTTACATTCTTTGTCAGTTATTAATAGTGAAACAAGTTTCTTATTTATTTCTTATCATTTATCACACAATCCAAGACTTTTCAGAGAGCAGTAGTGTAAAAAATATAATTTGTAAAAGTCAATGACAAAAGGTTTGTTGGCAGTTTTCCAGCTTTGATCCTTTACAGTTATACTTCTATCATGTGAAATTAAAAAAAAAAATCATCTAATCAACAGATTCCACATGCTTACATGTATTTCTTTTTGTTACATTTATCATACAATTAACATAATTTAGTACATTCACAATTTGACTGTTGAAAAAAGCTTTCTCATATACCTTTTAAGTCACTAGCTCATTTTATGTTCAGTGCTATGGAAGTTTTATATTGGCATATAGCAATGGAAAGAGGATCTATAAAAACAATTTGCAAAACTCAAAATAAACTTTTAAAACTACATTTAAGTCTTAAGATGTAGGTACTTACATGTAAGTTACGATCAATTACAGTTGTAAGTTGTGTCTGATTTAAAATACAATACTTCTTTTTGTAATACATATGTTGTAATATCAGCAGTTTTGCTGGTTTTATCCTTCAAGTCAAACTTACAGTTGTATAGGGTCAAAAGTTTTTTTTTTCCTACTTCATGTATCAAACAGATTTTTAGAGGACATGTGAATAAGAATTGTAGATTAATGTAAAAATCACAGTAACATAATGTAGTGTAGTCACCCTTTGACTAAGCTGTCTCTTGTATTGATCTCCAACACTGACAGTTTTGCATCTCTATCTGTAGCAATGGATGAGCTTTAATACCAATTTGTAAAACTGTCACAAAGCTGTTGAGTGCACATTTAGATACAATTTTCACTGAGGAGATTTTCCTCTGGGATTTTTTTTTAATACTGAGTGGAAATTCACAGAGGGGAATATTCTCTACTCACTGGGAATTCCTTACGGAAGTTTCCTTCATAGCCCTACATGTATGTATGATAGAATTAAGTTCACACACACCCCTGTACATGATTCCTCAAATTGATTTTTATTTGCCCATTTTGACTAGATTTAATTACAAATCATTATGGTTAAGAAAAATATTAGGAGTGAAATGTATGATAACATCAAAATTGATGTCATTGTAGGGTGAGGTCTTTTAGTAATTAAACTTTTTTCGAATGAACTTTTAAAAAATCAAAAAAATCAAAAAAATCCGATTTAAATAAAAAAAATCTGATTTAAATTTTAAAAATCCGATTTTTTTTATTTTTTTATTTTTTTTAAAAAATCAAAAAAATCGCCAACCCTGAGATTGGTGCGGTACTAATGCGTATGATAATTCATACATTTCACAATGCATGTGCTAGCAACATCTGTACCATGGGAGGCCTATATTCTCACTCTCGGTTCAACAACTATTTCCAAGATAGCAGACACTGCAAGTGAGAGTTTGACCATTTAAAGACGCAAGGTCGTGTGCTTTCATAGGGAGTGAATCATAATTTGCTGACACCAGACTTTGTGAAAAGCACTGGAAATACCTGTAATAGAGCTACATCTCTGGAGCACAGCAAAACGAGCTGTCCCACCATAAACATTCTTTGGCCTGCTTCGGGCATTCCCAGGCCAGAAAAAGTGAGATAATGACTTTGCCATATGGGGCAAAGGGTGGAATATACATAGCATTACATTAGGTCTGTTGGTCATAAAACTCGTAGTGACGGACAACACCTGTTACTGGGTAAGCACCCATGGTGTCAAATTCCCCATGAAAGCCCACGACCTTGCGTCATTAAAGAAATATTTAACTGACCGAGCGATCCCAAGCGCAGGGAAGAAGAAAGATGAGTGAGTAGAACTAGCAGTGAGAGCCCAGGGAGAATATGAAGCGTTAGAAATCTGTAATCACTTAGAATAAGAGCGGGAAAGGTGACAAGTGCAAGGTGTTGCATGGTACTGTTGTTGACCCATCTCCCTGAATTACCGCGCCAGAGTGACTATCGCAACTGAACTGAATGAGGGCGCAACCATGAGACACTTTGTATATTTGACCAATATATATCTTCTCTTGTTGGAAATTCTCAAACTTTTCTTTAAATTCCTTTTCTTGCCAGGAGAACGCTGTTTGACCGACAACGTCTGAATATTTTCACTCCTGCTACTGAAGCAGATGGTAAGTTTACACTGACAGAACCGGGGAGGCTAGATTGTTGCAAGAAGAATGTTTAAATAATGAAAAATTAAATCATGAAAATTCAGAGAAATGAATAGATTTTGCTCTTTCCGTTGATCTTGCATTTCTGAATTAAACAATTTAGAATAATTATCACATTTTTTAGGTTTGCTTTCAAGCAATATAAAACAGCTTTGAGTCTGAACCCTAAAAATAATAAGCCAGAGGGACTATTAGAAAACAAGAAAACTTAATGTATCATACTGTTTTCATGTTATTTTCATTTTATATTGTAATGTTTTGTTTGGATACATGAGATATTAAAAAAAAAAAACACTTGAACTTGAATGTTTGTTTCATTTTGTGCATGAAATTTTGTAAATGAAAATCGTAAAAGTTTGTAGCGACTACATATCACTTACTTGATTTCTCAGTTCCTGAGGTGCAGACAGAAAAGAAGACTATTTGGAAGGAAGAACTAGAGAAGCAGTTGAAGGCATTGTCCTACTCCGTGATACGCAACGGTTTTGAAGAAGCCATGAAACTGACGGAAGAAGGCAAGCTCTGGAAGTATCCCATAGATAACGAGCAGGGTAATGATGAGACACTTTGAATTTATGAAACACCTTGAATATCATGAATATGCAATGGTTATGCATATTTGTGAACACAATGAATATGCATGTGTGACCACATAATGCTCATTTGATTAGATAAGACATCATGAATATGTATTACTTGGGATCTTTATTCTGATACCCATCTAATCATCTAATGCCCAAAATGGATATCCCAAAATTTAATGCCCTGTTAGGAGCATGTATCTATCTTTCTTGTAAGTTGGTTGTTACTTCGTATTGAAGGACTATTAGAAAACAAGTCCTACTCCATGATACGCAACGGTTTTGAAGAAGCCATGAAACTGACGGAAGAAGGCAAGCTCTGGAGGTATCCCATAGATAATGAGCAGGGTAATGATGAGACACTTTGAATTTATGAAACACCATGAATATCATGAATATGCAATGAATATGCAATGAATATGCATATTTGTGAACACAATGAATATGTATGTGTGACCACAAAATGCTCAGTTGATTAGATAAGACATCATGAATATGTATTACTTGGGATCTTTATGCTGATACCCAAATCATCTAATGCCCAAAATGGATATCCCAAAATTTAATGCCCTGTTAGGAGCATGTATCTAAACACAACAAAAAAAGTAACTCCCCCTTAATTAAAAATAGCACAACTTTTTAACGAAAAAGTTTTAAGCAAAATAACTTGGCAGGAGTGTTTCTATAATTATTGACTAACTTCTGTATGAAAATGAGATTGATCCGTCAAGTCATGCATGAGTGAGCAGACATTAAAGGCAAAAATGTCACGTTTCAAAAGTCACAAGAGTCATTTTTCGGGGGTCTGTGAAACAAAACTTTGCCAAATTTGGTTTCTTCCATTGTTTGACCCCGTCATGCCTATCCCTGACACTTTTCATGTTTATCACAGTTGGGTGAACACAATTTTTTGGAAAAAGGTGATGTTCAGCCCTCCTCAAACTACAAAATCCATTCAGTTTATGGAAAGAATTGGCATCAACCAACATGAGTCAGCCCTAATGTGAAAATACCGGATACCTGTTTTCCGGCATCAAACAGTAAATTTTTAGCATTTCTTGCTGCATCGTTAAAAATGTACTCACTCAACCATGACACTACCATGATAAACATCAACAGCACTTAAACATACACCAGAAAAAGCTTGCTTCACAGACCCCCCAAAATGACAGACATTTTTGCCTTTAGTGTCTGCTCACTCATGCATGACTAGACGGATCAATTTCATTTTCATACAGAAGTTAGTCAATAATTGTAGGAACCCTCTTGCGTAATTATATTACTCAAAACTTCTTTGTTCAAAAGTTATGCTATTTTGAATTAGGGGGGAGCTACTTTTTTTGTTGTGTTTATCTTCCTTGTAAGTTGGTTGTTACTTCGTATTGAAGGTTGATTTTCATCTGTCTCCTCTTAGTTTGTAACTGAAGGACCCCACAATAGGCTTTCTTTGTCCAGTTATGAAAAAAATGTATATTCATGAATATGATTTGCATAAATATGAATTGATAAGAGGAAATTTTTGTGAACTAAACAAATGTGTGATATACATTTTCTTGTTATGTATAATAAATAATAATAATAATAACTCTTATTTACCCAGTGTAGCCACTTCAGCTGTCAGCTGATCTTCCAGCGGGCCCTGCATAACACAATATGCTATTATCTTGATCTAAGAGAGAGAGACAAATGGCACCCTGAGAGATAATAGAGAAAATCTGAAATTTTATGTACAGAACATATGAAGAGTTGTCCACAAAAACCTGCCACTTTTAAGTGATATTGCCAATTTGAGGATGGCCATGGCAAGTAAATCTAGACTTTTCAACTTTCATAACTTTCTCATAGCGTAACGGAATTTGATTTAACTTTTGTCAATCGCTTCTCGATATCCTCTCTTTGCACTGAAACTGATTTATTTCCAGGTTTTCCTTTTCCTTTAACCCATAGCAGTACAGAGCTTTCTTGAGGTCTAAATTAATCATCTTCAATCCTCAAATTGGCAATACAAATTATTTTTTTTTCCACGTTTACATAGCTTGAAAAAAATAAATATGGATATAACATAAGCCAAAATGAAATATAATTGTAAAATTGAATCAGAAATTGCCAATTTGAACACAGAAATAGTGATTATATATTATTCACTGCATTGCCAATTTAAAGAGTTTAATGATTAGTTACACTTAAACTGCTCTAATTCGAGAACGCCACATCATACAGCGATGGGAATGGGCTCAAATTTGTCAGTGCATTTTTCTCTTTCTGCTCATGTATGATATGTACTGCCCAACATTCTGGACCAACAGATACTGCAAAAACGTCTCTTAAAGGTGACACTGTGCCTCTATGGGTTAAGGTGTAACTATACTATCCTTTTTCTTTCATGGAGCAGGTATGGAGGAGGAGAGGAAAGTAGCCTTCCACGAGCACATCTTCCTGGACCACCTCCTGGAGGACTTCCCACAGCGGTCGCAGGTCCTGGACTTCATGGAACTGGTCCTGATCGGTCTCTCCAAGAACCCCTTCCTCACCGTCGCTCAGAAGCATGACCACATCGCCTGGTTCCGGGACTACTTCTGGAAGAAGGAGGAAGTTTTCCTGAAGTTGGAAAAAGAGGAGAAAGTCAGTGCCAGTTAGATCCCTCCAAAATACGTAAAGACATTGGGCCAGTTTATAGAAACCATGATAAGTCTTAGGTAATGGACATACAGCTGAAACGGGTCTGAATCCTCTAACATATGTTTGTACGGGAAGTCCAAGAAGCTTATGGTGGTTTTATGGAGACACTGGCCCCTGTCTTTCTAATATGCTCCAATTTATGGATATCTCTCTTACAAGGACTTTGTGATGAATGCTTTGATTCACCAGTTGATGTTTGACGCAGTTTATTTGAATGAAACTTACTTTCATGTCAAATAATCACTGCTCTGTCATGCAGTCCTCTGGCAAGGTTTAGGGTCATTATGAACAGCTCCTGTTTGAGAAATATGCACGGGATTAGAATACCTTTTGTTGAATTGGTGAATTTGTGAATTTATATTGAATAGGGCCTTCTTCTTAGAGAAGAAATCTCTCTGAGATGAGAGAAAGGAGAAGCAGTTAGCCAAAGTTGTGCTCCCCCATCGTTCTCTGTAGTACACAACACCCATGGTTCCAATACCATGCGTACAGGATGTCAGACAAGGAAGAACCATGTGTGAAATTGCTGCACCATGTGTGGCTTCAAAGGTTAAAAAATATTGGAGTATATATTCCTAACAATAATGATAAATGCCACAGATTGTTTTGCTTTTTGGCAATGTATTTTTGCTATTACGCCATGAGCAGACAAATCCTGCTCACCAAGAAGTATTTTTCATCCTTTTGGTATAGCATATACTGCCTCCACACCTAACTTTAGATGTTATTCTGTAAAACTTCCGAAACTTCCGCGCTTTCTCTGAATCTCTGAAGGGAAATCCGGACATCGCTAAAACACAGCGCAGATGGGGAACCGTGTGTGGATTTTTTTTTTCTAGTGAGAACCCTGGTTCCCCCCATCAGTGTTTCCACTTTTCCTGAAGTTTGAGAGGAATTTGGGGAAATTTTGACTTTTTCCAGGAAAGGTTCGGAAAATGAAAAAAAAGGAAGGCTAAATACCAAATGAAATAAACAAATGAGAAAAAAAGATTCTCTCATGGCTCACTGTCTGTCCCAAGATTCCAAGTTCTGGATGTAACTTGGTGCTATGTCTGTCACGACCTAGGCACTTACATACACACATATGGGTGAATAACACACGATATCTCTCCTATTACCCGGCTGCCGGGCTGCCATGTGAAATGCTCAAGTGTACACTCTTCAACAGACAATTGGACATTTGGAGCATGAAAGTGCAGAACTCACAACATGACTTTGGTCCTATGTAGTGCCACATCGATAGCGTAAAGCACGTTTCAAATTTCAGGAAATAGAGCCAAACTCCAGGAAATTTGAGAGTTCATTTGAGGAAAGAAATATTTCAGTTGTGGAAACACTGCCCACTGCCCCCCCCCCCCCCCCCCCCCCCCTTAGCATTGCATCAGCCCCCCTTATACAATGCGAAAGGCGTTCAGGAAAAAGAAGATTTTATATAAAATGCTTCATTATTGCTTCAAAACCTATTCAGAAGGATGGTAACAGTAACTCCAAACCAATTGAGGAGAGTTTTGAAATGCGTCATATGAAATGAGGCTTAATACGTTGGGGCGTTTTTGCACTGATGCAACGATTCGTTCTTACATATTAAGTTTTTATATGTTTTATGTTGTTTGAGAAACACTTGAGGGGGAGTGAAACTAAGGCAAAGGAATCTTTCGTTTTACTAGGAAATGTTGTTAAAAAAAGGAATGAGTTACAATTCCCTTATGAGTTTATTGTGAAATTTTATGGAAAAAGCGTAGGACAGGATTTCCTGTTATTTATTTGGAAAAAAAATGACCGAAGTGTCTTCTACTTGTGCATTATAAATATGGAGAAAAAAAAAAAAGAATTCCTTCAATTTCTGGGTGTAGCACAAATACCATGGGATTATCATAAGTGTTGGTGGAGACCTTGTTGCATGAAACCCAAATAAGGGATTTTATGTTAAACTTAGTCACAAGATCCTGTTTTTCGTGAAGAAGTTATTGTTTGAAAATAACAGGAAAGGTGTAGGCAATTTCGTCTATGTTAGATTATTGTCAATGCAATGTTACATTATTGTCAATTGCATGGATTATTAACTCTTGCAGTGCTGATGGCACGTATACATGCCCAAGAGACTTTACATTTCTAATCGACCATTACTCCACTTAGAATGATGGATTTGGTCATGAAAATTTATCAAAGTGTAGAGGATAAATATCGTATTTAAAATATCTTTCAGTCACTATATGCTACCATAGGATATTTTTTAGAAAACTGCAGATTTTGAAAAGGATCTATTCTTATTTTAGCATAAAACAATAGCAACCAAATGAGAAATGATAACGGAAAGATCAAGAGGGAAGGTCATTTCTATTTCTAAATAATTTTCATGCAAGACATTGAATTAATGGAAATATTTGGTATCTTTTGAAAGGGTAATAAATTTTCTACAACTTTTGTGTACAACTTATCTGTGTAGAAATCACTATTGAAGACTTATAGGCATTTGAAAAGCAAGCATTATTCATGATTTGGTAGAATATGAGAACAAGCAAAGCCCCTTGGCACTCTAAGAGTTAAAAGGAGATTCATATTATGGAATAAGGTGATTATGTCGTCCCAAAGGTTGCATGGATTCGTGATATGTCAGTCTTGAGGTGTTTAATGTCTTGTGACTTGCGTCACCTTTCAACGATTTGATAACAGAAATGAGAACATTAGTCCATGCAGAGAATGTATTGTGCTCGCCAATGAGCCAGTGGACCTTCTTCTTTTTTACAAACAACCTGGATTATGTACCGGTAAGCATCAATTAACCTATTCGTGACAGGAATTGAAGCCTTATGTGATCACCTTTATGCTATGTTGCTTTTGCCTCTTTTATCGAGTGGGACCGATGAACAAATTTGAGATGGAAAGTAAAATTGAAATCCTGGGTCAACATATAATATAAAGTCCCTTTCCCAACATGAATGTGCAAAACCATTTGACAGCTGTGTGTTGAGGGACATGGACTGACTAGCTCCTTGAATGGTGTGACGTTCCTTTCACACATTAACACTTAATTCATCTTTTTAAAAAAAATAGGCAAATTTTCAAAATACCAGACGAGCAATTTTAGCAATATGAGCTTAGGTTAAGAAACATGAGAGAATTTTAAGTTTTGTTCCACTTTTCTTATCACGACCAGTACTTTGATGTGCAGTGTTGTTTCTTTTTTGCCGTTTTTGACTAGCAATATGAATGTATTTGAAACATTGAAGATAGGATCAAGAAAAAATTTTAATTTTTAAAAATATTCGCAAACAGAACAAAAGGAAATTTACCTATTTCCTGAGTTGCCATTGTCATGAGAGATATTGTATGAGGCAGCAATTTTTTTTTTTTTGATTAAGAAAAAAAAAACAGACATAAAGGAATCTTTAAAAATATAGAACAGAGTAATAGAGAAATGAGAAAAAAACTTCATTTTAATCAAAAGGGAAGCCATTTTCTAATTTCATAAAAAGTCCTCTTCCTTGAAGGTTGTTCAGCCAATTAAAAGTAAGCCCAATTTGATTCCATGTTTATAGAAGGGATTTTCCATTTCCTTTTCTTTCAGGGCAAATGAAACTACATGTACATTACATTTTTGTCATAATTTTTGAAACATTTGAAAATGAGGAGGAGTTAATTTCCATGTTGTCCGGTGCTTTTTTTCTTTTTTGTTGTTGTTGTTATGCAAAAAGCCTTTAGACTGATTTCAACAATATTTCAGAGAAAATTATTCGCCCATGCACTACGGAGGTTCCGAGTTGGTTGGAGTAGCAATATCCTGCCTGCAGGAGTGGATCGATGATGGACTGGCCGAGGGGAGTACATGTGTGAGGAGTTTTCCCATGCATGAGTTGCTCGATATTTTGGCCAGTTTGTGATCTCGGGAGCCAGTTTTACGGCCATATGTAACAAATATAACAAATTTCTTGTTATGAGAGACGTGTTTAGTTATGAAAATACACTATAGGCATATATGATACCAAAAAAATATGGTTACCTCGCAGCCAAATATTTTGTCACATCGCTGGTCCATTGTTGCTGCCCTCAAAACCACTCTGTTTTTTTTAATATTACGAGCGAGCGAAGCGAACGAGGAAGCACACACTGTTTTTGATGGTTGAAGTAGTAACCCCTTCGGCAAATTACACTATGAGCCCATGAAACGTACATTATCTATTTGGTCTCATCTCACCAAATTCGTTTGCTTTTCAAAACCATTACTATCAAACGAGCAAGCACAGCAAGCGAGGAAAAATATACCCTTTTCCATATGATGGAGGTGTTATTTCGTCATCATGACTATATAATAATGTGATAATAATGTGATATGTGCTATACAAGTCTAGAACAGAATATCATTATTATAATTATCATCAGAATACACTATAAACCTGTCATGCCTGTATATCTAAATAATACATCCGATCAACTGTGTGCCGAATATGACACTGTTTTGACTACCTTGCTTGCAGTCCGAATCCATTCTGTTTCTACCATAGCGAGCAAAGTCAATGACTGATCCTGGCAAAATTGTATGGATTCGTCCAACAAAATTTGTCAACCACCTTGCTGTCCGAATATAATGATATGTTGGAATCTCGCTGCTATAATAAGCAAACTGCTGCCCGAAATCATCTTGTATCTAGCTTTTACCAGCAAGAGTAGCGAGCGAGCTAACGAAAAATATGTTGTTTTTTTTTTATATCTAGGGCTCTATCTCCTAAAAGTGTATCTATTTTCGGTCAACTACCCGCTTGATTTCTTGGAGTGACATTTTGTTTGGTTAAATTACTTCCTATGAGTAGAAGAATGGTATTTCCTTTCATAAGAATAGTAATTATCATCGGCATTGGCTAAGATACTTAAATGCGAGCGAGCGAAGCAAGTGAGCGCTTCCCACTGTCCCATTTTCTTTCTTTTTCCTTGTTTTCCGCTTTCATTTCACTTCCTTCCTTCCTTCCTTTTCCTTTATTTTCTTTCTTTTTTCTTTTTTCTTTTTTTTTTTGTTCGGAAATTATTTGGGGGGGGGGGGGCAAAATGATATCTTTGCCCCCCCCAAAAAAATTTTCTTGGGGGGGGGGGCAACTGCCTCCCCCCAGGATCGACGTCTCTGCACACACACAGAAGGGAGGAAATGGAAAAAAGAGCAAGAGTGTCAGAAAGTTGAAGAGAGAAGAAGAGAGAGGAAGAGAGAGGCAGGAGAGAGAGACTCGGAGGAAGGGACAAGACAAGATTTGAAAGCTTAAGTTCCTCTCGAGAAACGCTATTTAAAAAGTGTATATAATACATGATATAAGGCTCCCCCCCCCCAAAAAAAAGAAATTGTTATGTTGCCCTTACGCGACCGACCGTAAAATGCGAAAAAACAGTCGTTTTTTTGTTGTTGTTTTTTGCAGACCCAAAATATACAAACGCACCATTTTTGTGAGAAAATGTCAGATTTGGGCAAAGAATTTGCTAAAATTTGTATTCAATGGCTTAAAAGGGCACAATGGCTTAAAAGAAAAGAAAATCGACCGACCAACCCAATTTTCAAATTTTGTGCATAACATAACAACGTAACATAACAATTTTTTTTTTTTTTTGCCTAATGAGAAAGGTGTGACGACATTTCAGAAAAAGTTAGATCATGAGCAATAGGAGACCGAAGGTGGAGCTATATACGTTTATGAATTATTATGAAAGACAAAGGGGACAGGGGCTTACTGAGTAGGTGGGGTGTTTAAATAGTCTTACATAGGTTCCTTATGTAAAGTTTTTTTTGGTTTTTTTTTTCAAAGCCATTACGGAAACCTAAGTAGAACAGTTGTATTTTGTACCAAAAAAATGCACAGGGGAAAAAAACGATCAAATGAACAAATAAAAACTAAGAAAGAGAGAGAGAGAGAGAACGGCATGGTCGAGTGAAGGGTGAAGGAGTTACCACAGAAATAGAAGTCCTCTATTTCTGTGGGAGTTACAGGCTGTGTTAACATTCGAGGGCATTTTGAATTTGAAGGGCGACATCTCCGACAAAGTTTGCAAAAGAGACGCTAAGATTGTGATTGAGTCGAGTGTGAAATGTCCATAGAATTCGTATCGGATTTCTTCTACATCCCCCTCCCCCTGCCGTCACCTCATCCATCTCTATCTATTTAACCCCCACCCCCCCCCCCCCTCTCCCTCTTCTATTTCTTTTCCTCTTTGAATCCTTTTTGTCACCCCATCCATCTATCTACCTCTCCAGCCTCTTTCTCCCCTCTCCCTCCCCCCCCCCCCCCCCCCCCTCTCTCTCTCTCTCTCTCGCTCTAGATATCCCTGCCTTCCTCCAGTGGCCTCGTGAGTCAGAAAATATATAAATAATTTTTAAAAGAAATAGGAGACTGATGTCCCTTGTCCGAATATCAATTATCCAGTTTCTTTACTTGAGAGCAATCGAAGAAAAACGAAATTACTTCTTTTTTTTTTCATAATATGACATTATTTTGCATGCCACCGCTCACCGAATATTATCCGTCCGTCCGTCCGTCCGTCCGTCCTGCTTTGTCGTAAACGCGATGTCTCAAGAACGTTTGAGGTATGGACTTCAAACTTCGTACTAGTATGTATCATAAGAAGACGATCTGATTGGTTGCGGGTTGGTCTAAGCTCAAAAGTCAAAGAAATTGCAGGTGGTGGCCTAGTTAACGCGATATCTCAAGTATTATAAGGTAATGAACTTCAAACTTGACGCTAGAATGTATCACCATAGGAAGATGATTAGATTTAGGGGAACATAGGTTATTCTTTTTTTAAAGGTCGAAGTTCACAGAAGTCAATTCCGACATTTTATGTTTTAGCCATGTTAATGGGTTAGCTTAACTAAACTTCAAACTTGGTTTTAGTATGCATCACCAAATGAAGGTGAACTGATTAGATTTTGGAAACTTGGGTCAAAGGTCAAAGTTCACAGAAATAATTCCGACATTGCATGTTTCAGCCTTGTTAATGCGTTATCTAAACTTGATTATGTACTTCAAATTTTGGTGTTAATATCCATGGCCATGGGACGACGATCTAAAATTTGGGGTACCGGGCAGGTCAAAACGGTCAAAGGTCATAGCTGTCGATATGCATGAAATTAAAGATTTAGTATTTTTGTCAGCACTTATTCTAACTTTTCGTGTCCATAACTATAAGGGGCAAATTAATCGGACTTTGGGGGTTTTAGTTCAAATGCCAAAGAGGTCAGTTGATAATGTAATGATACTAGGAGGTTTCTTATTTCTGATTATATCACCATATATCAAGGACAGTTTGAGCCGTGAATTCAACTGAATATGCGCTCATTTTTTGGTATACCTAAATGATTTCACTTTTTCCCACCTTTTTCATCAAAATAATACTTTTTCCCCTTGGCGTAGAATTGGGGAGCTGCAGTCCCCACCAAGCTCCCACCAGTATGCATTGCCCTCCCCATTTCTCGGGCCCTACCTTCCCCGCCCCCCCCCCCCTCTCCTTCTCCCCCCCCCCCTCTCTCTCTCTCTCTCTCTCTCTCTCTCTCTCTCTCTCTCTCTCTCTCTCTCTCTCTCTCTCTCTCTCTTTCTCTCTTCCCTCCACGATGAATGCCCATGCCTTTCCAAATATTTATCCGTCACAAATGATACTACTCTCGCAAAGCTAGGAAAAGCATTTGTCACTGACGATGACAAATCATAAAACCACAGCCATTTTTTTTTAATGTTACCACAAATTGCAAATTGTCACCTTGAACGTAAGTGACCGAAGTTAATGCACTGTATACGCTCTAATGGATATTTGAAGGAGAAATATCTTTCCAAAGTTTTTCATTGCAGCTTATAGGAGGAGAAAATTTTTTATAATTATGGACTGGATATATGCTAACGAGCAGTGATTATGAGCAGGAGGAGGAGGAGGAGGAGGAGGATTATAGTCCCCGGAGACGGTAAAATATATTGCTGTATACAAATGCGACAAAAAAAAGACAAAACAGATAAAACGACAAAAACAAACAAACACAACCGCGTGAAAAGGTTGGGGGGTTTTTTTGGTTTTTTTTTTTTTGGTTTTTTTTTTTCCGCTGGTTAAGATTAAACAAATAAACGATTGAAAAAATCCAAAATTCTTCTACATCATGGAATTTGGCAATATATATATTTTAAATTATGTCCTTTTTTCGACATCCTACAGGCCTTCCAAAAGCTCACGGGATTGTACGTCTATAATATTGAAGCCTTGTGTCTGTATTAAGCCTATGTATAAGGTCATGATGAAACAGTAGTCAATGGATAAGTACTTGAATTATATCTGACCCGCTGCAAACAGAGCATGAGAAAGGGGACATTGCCTTCATTTAGTAACTAATTCACTATGAAGTTTGATAATCATAACGGTAATGATGAATCCCGGTGATGAATGCTTCAAGCTTCGTTAGCTCTTTGGCATAACATTCGCGGGGGTGGCCCATTTAGCTCATAATAATTCGAGGAATGATTTGCAGTAGGTTTTAGTGATTCATGATAACAATAACCCCACAACGAAAACAAAAGTTCAAATCTACCTTATTTGAAAAAGATCGCCAGAGTTGGTCGGCCGATCCCAGCGAGCTGGCCTCGTTCAAGGCCGCAATCAGCGGGCCGCGCCCCGGCCTTGCCTTATCGAGCGCCCCTCTCGCGTCGCGGCTGCAAGCTGCGGCCTTTCCCGTTCACGGTTGTTATAATGATGATTAAAACAGGAAAATTATGGCCCTGAACATACTTTGAAAATGAATCAAACAAGAGCTCGATATTATCTGGCTACGACAGCCGACTGACTTGCAATTTGGCGCGAAGGTCGCAGTGCGATGAGTGTTTTCGAAATCAGGTTACAATAACATCCGCACATAACAATGAATAATGTATGGACTCTTTCTCTTTCTCTCTCTTTCTTTCTTTCTCTCTCACTCTGTCTCTTCCCCTTCCTTTCTCTCTCTTCCCTTCTCTTCACTTCTCATCTCATATCTTCTTTTCTCTCCAGTCCTCCCCTTTTCTTGCTCCTTCATCCTTCCTTTATTTTGCTTTCCCAATCTCTTTCTCTCTCAGCTACTTCTACTTTTTCACATGTGCCTTTTCTAATCCTTAGTTTTATTTATCTTGTCCTCTCACATTTGCCCTTTTCCCTTTTTTTAAAATTCATTTCCAACAAAAAGAAAACAATGGCTTTACATTGGTAATCATAATAATATATAGAACAGATAAAGATTATATAGCCCCCATATCACTGTATATTTATAAGGAAGTATTTGAAAGGAAATATTGTATATGTAAGGAATATTATTTTGTAAGGAACTGTAACATACACAACAGCGTTGACTACTCTCGTGAAAATTATGTATTGTTTATCGGTTTTTGTTTCTTTACAACAATATACAGAATGGTATATTTACTGAAATTTGTATGGCAGCCAGTTGGCTGAATTGTTCAAGTTTTTAAAAATGAAAAGAAAATCATATGAAAAACAAACAAAAGTTTGAACAACATAAATATGAGAATATGTAAAAGCACAAAGCAAATTGACGATGGTGAGAGTGATTGTGTCTACAACTGTCGAAGTGACGGTATGTTTCACTTTTGTTTATAAATCTCAAGTAAAATACACATGACCATGATAAATGAATATTTAAAAGAAAAATTAAATTTTGTGGAAAAGGAGGGATCCACTGAAAACATTCTCATGCATTGAATGCCCTATGTCATTCTCTTCTTCTTCTTTTTCCTAAAAAAGGGCAAGGTAAGCACTTTTAAAATGGTTGAATAAATAAATGAAATGTAATGAAATGAAAAGTCAGTTTAATCGGCCTTGTCTATCACTTTTTGTAAAAATAAAAAAAAAGGTGCGAACATCACGATGACGTGTGACGTAATCCGAACATGATGTTATAAGAGAGATAAACTGAAATTGCCTTATACATAGTTCATTTTTTGAAAGTTGCAATCGGGCTGAGGGTGGGGGGGGGGGGTGCCAGCCCCCCATCTGGCTAAAGCCCAGATCCCCCAAACCTGTTATACTCTTTTTCTTTCACTAAATATTGATGGTCATTAATTCATCAAGAAAGATTGGCCCCTCTGAGGTATCCTTAACCCCGATGTTTCCTTTACTTTGGGAAAATGGTCATGGCCGATAGTAATCTAAAGTAAAAAATTATGTTTAGAAATAGTATCTTACATAACCATGCTAGTCGTGATTCTAGTTAATATGTCCTATACAACGGAACAAAAGACATTCCCTGAGACTGTGTGTTTTAAGAAAAACATCCAACAACGAAAAGTTAGATAGATTTTATTTTCAAATGATAACTGCGGAAGTATACTCAAATTTAAATAAAATCAAGAAAATAAAATAAATCATAGGAAACTGACACCGTAGTCATCTCATCGTCTCCTTTTCGATAATGTTTTTTGCCTTTTTTAATGAATAGATTTCAGATATTTCAGTAATGTCTTCTGAAGGGTCTTTCAAAAGCATGATCCTGCTTTTCAGAAATTCATATCCACAATTAAATTTTTCATACATCTGGAGATTTCGAACAATTCTTTCGTGGAAACTCCCAAAGCATTCATTTGGATCCTGGCAGAGTAATAGGACTATCTTTTTTTTTTTTAAGAGTCAAAACTGTTTCTATTCCAACAATTAATTTTTGTCCAATCAGGGGCGGCGCCAGGGTATTTTGATAGAGGGCATGATGACCCACAGCTGAGTTTATTTATATTTTAAATGAACAAATATGGCTATTGTAATAGTTGCATGAAATTACCCTCTTTGCACCATCATCTTTTTTCTTATTTTTCCTCTTTTTCTATTTATTTTTCCTACTTCTTCTTATTTTTCTTCCCTTCCCTTCGGTTTCTTCTTCTTCTTCTTCTTCTTCTTCCTCTCCTTCTTTTTCTTCTTCTTTTTTTATCACCTGAAAAATCAAAGGGGCGGCCCCCTGTAGCACCTCCCCTGTGTCCAACATGTATGCCATGTATCATTGTCTTTGAACCGTTATGAATTGTTATGAATTGTCACTTTCAACCCTGAGTTAAACATATTTTACCAAACCCAGACCTCAACCCTTGACTGATACCTATACAACCCAAATGATTTTATGTTTGATGAATTACAATAATCGGACAATCCATCATTTCGTGTTAGCTTTTGAAAAATAACTGTTACATATTTATGATTCATTGTCGAAAGGTACTTTTGCATTTCATTTCAAATATACTTACCGAAAAATGTTGTACTTACATATTAAATGCAGAAGAAAATAAATCAAATCAACTCAAATCAAATCAACCCACTCAGCGAAACGTTTATATACCCTTTTAATCCATAATATTTATTGTTTTTTAATTATGGTCTCATGAAGAAGCTCGCAGTTACATTATTCTTTGGATATATATATATATATATATATAGATCTCGAGCTCTCTATGTAAAAGCATTCATGCCGATTTCTGCTAGCAAAGGTTTCAACCGTTTATTTACATATCTATACTTCGGAGAAGATTCTTAAAGGTCAGAGGCGGGACCTACATTCACGGTCATTTGGGAAAGGTTTGGCCGACATTGCACGTCTACATAAACACTCCTTGTTCATGTTTTACATGAGAGCTGTTTCCCAGTGCTCAATAACTCTCCAAGGACTCCGTTTCGATTTTCCGTGTCCTTCGTTATAGCTTTCATTCCAAACTTTGGCATTTTTCACTTCTTTGGTTATTTTTTGTTTGTTTGTTTGTTTTAAACTTCTTTTTCACTTGCCAGACATATAAATCATTGACTGACTGATTGATTGATTGATTGATCGATTGACTGATTGATTGATTGATTGATTGAATGAATGACTGATTTTATTCTCCAAGCTTCGAGCATACAACAATAGAACAGTCAAAGAGAAACAGATCAAAAGTGAATAAGCTTGATCAGGATAACCCACGGTATTTTTCACTTCTTTGTTTGTTGTTTGTTTTTTGTTTATTTGTTTTAAACTTCTTGTTCACTGGCCAAGACATATAAATCATTGATTGATCGATCGATTGATTGATTGATTGATTGATTGCTTGATTGAATGAATGATTGACTAATTGGTTGCTTTTTATTCGCCAAGCTTCGAACATACAACAATAGAATAATCAAAGAGAAACAGAGGAAAACTAAATAAGCTCGAGCTGGATAACCCACGAAAGCTAGAGAGCTTATTTCCAGTGGGGTCCTTAAATATACAAAATCAATAGATTAAAATACATATCATTTACAGATTGAGAAAAGGAAAAATCAAGATTATAATTTCTAAACCAATATATAGCACACTGAAACAGGAAACAATCTTGCTGTAGGTTGACGAAAGAAGCAATTTGAATAGAGATTTTTTTTGCAATTCGAATAGAAACCTGCATGTACTGGCGTATAGAATGTGGGGGCGAGGGGGGGGGGGGGGCAGGGGTGTCTGACCTGGACGTTCTCGATTGAAACCCCATGCAAGATAACAATAACAATAACAATAACAATCAATCAATCAATCAAGAAGCGAACCTTGATTAAATACAAGCAACCCAAGCATATATACCTTTCTTCTTTTGCTTTGTGTTTGTTGGGGTGTTTTTTTTTTTTTTGGGGGGGGACCAAAAACGAACCTTTTTTTCCTGGCTCTTGTCAGAAGTTTTTTGATATTGTACCCTGCCCCCTCCCCTTTTTTTTATCAAATCGTCTATCGGCCCTTAGAAATGGAAGAGATCACACAACAATAACTATCTAACTAGATTAGTGGAATTTCCATACTTTAGAAATGATATTAAGAAATTGGTCATTTGAAATAATACTTCCTTTACAAGTTAGTGTAGGCCTATACTGCATTATTGCTTGGACTGTTACCGCTGTGAGAATAAAATTGTAATTATGTGGGGGGGGGGGTATTGAGCGGGAGTGTCTCTAGATCCAAATACAATCATCCCATCAAATCGTCGTTCATTAAGAAGACATTTTATCTGTTTATGAAATTAAGTTACATTTGGAGAAATACCAGAACGTCTTGATTACAGCCTAATCTATCCTTGTCTTTGACCGGTCCATAATTTTTTTTTTTCATGTTCCGGTTGCATGCCATACAGTTCGTCAATAACTTCAGAGTCTCTCCGCAAAGCAATATTTATTTATAATCCAATGTCGTTCAAAATGTCATTGCCATACCGAATGTGTGAGGTTTGTTTCAATGTCTCTAGATGCTAGCCTCGCTTAAAGGCAGATAACAATGATAAATTCAACAGCAAATCTAAACCTATAGTATCCCATAAAAGGAGCAGGCATTCGTTCTATGACTGTTTACTGACTAGTGAGTTTTGGGGGGGGGGGGGTTTCTTCAAATGCTGGGATTTTGTCATTGCGCAGTAAACTTTATTGTAAAAAAAGAATGCAGCATTAGACTCGATATCAAATACGTTCATCTCGTGTTTTTAGGCCATGTTTTTTTTTTTATTTTTTTATTTTATTTAATTGATTTAATTCATTCAAAGTTTTGTATGGAGAGCAAAATTATATGATCACTGGTCACGATGTGTGGGCGGTGGCCGGTGGTTTCGAATCGTGCAATCGTTTTGAAATTACTATAGTCTATAGACATGAATCGGATCTTCTAAGATTTTGACATTATTCGCCCCTCCGTCTCATGAAAATCAAATCTAATTTTCCACTGCTTGCACAATTGGTAACTCTATGAGTGCGAACTGACCATAATGGAGGGGGGGGGGGGATTTCCCCCAATTAGCGGCCACTCTGAGGGCTGATCGATTCGTGGTCTGACAGGCTCGATTGTGACCTGAGACTGTGAGGACAGGACGAGTGAGCCGGTCATATCGAGTTCCACATCACAAAGATTCAGTCTCATGCAGTCCGACCCTGGTAACTCTTAAGCTCGGCGCACACTATACGATCTGTCTGAGATCCGATTTTTGAAAAATTTGTTATAGCATTTGATATGACCATTCGAACGTGTTTAATCTTAATGATCCCAGTTCCAAATAGTCGTACGAATACTAAAATCGAAATTCCTGGCTACTGCGAGTCTCCTTGTAGGAATAAAAGCGGAGTCATTTCTGCATCGTACTGACGTCATTGCAGCCCTGCGATTGTCTACGATTTGAAGCCGATTTGGCCTTTATTCTGACCGAAATCCTTGCTGGGGCCTGTTTCTGGAAATCAACGCCAAGTTAGTCATATCTTTGTCCGCCAACTACGGAGATGACTCTAATCTTGCTAAACCGTTTCACGAAGAGCATGCTAGCTAAATATCTCGTGAATCGATGAGGAAATATGACAACACATAGCCTTGATCACAATCACACATATATTTTGTAAAAAAGAAATGATCAGAACTGCAATTATTTGATGAACTGGTGAGGGCAAAGATTAAAAATAGTAGCAAGGGGTTATAGATACAAGATATTTTCAAAGAAGGCAGATTACAGGAAAGAAAAACTTATAAAATTCTGTTTTTAGTAATTAAGTTCATTGTCGTTTTGAACGTAAGATGGGTACCCCCGGGACACTAGATTTGCAAAATAAACCCTTACATTCATGATCGGAAAAAGGAGGCAAATTAAATATTGATCCAGCGTCATGTCTTGACCCAAACATTGATATGCATAATTTTGGCAAATTACAAGCTAAAATATGTTTCTTAAAAAGCATTTTGTTTAAAAATCTACGATATAAATTATCTTTGAATAAATATTTCTTCTTCAGCTTCAGGTTGGCGACACCGCTATTTTTCTTTTCCTCTTTTTTTTTTTAATTACAAAAGTCATGTATCTGTAATGAGTATACATTGAAAAAAGATTTTGTTCAGAAGTTTAAAGGTTCCCAGATTGCTTGGCTAAATAGTGATTCTGAGCATTTCACTGCGTTGCTAATTTAAGGATGTAGTGCTTCTTTTCGATAAAAAATTAAAAAAATCGGCATCCAACGACAAGTACTGACGCAACCACGGGCACAGTATGTGCAGAAATTTTGCGCTTTCTGCTCATGTATTTGGTCTGATTTTGAGGGCTGCGCATCACAAGGCACTTCACAGTCTCAGGCTATAAACCCCAAAATGTGGACTCTCAGTTACGAATGGGTTAATCTCCGTAGAATTCATGAAGAAAATAATTTATTATGATCAGTATGTACTTTCATATAATGAATTGTCCCTGCATCGTGTTTTCTCTGCACGAACTCATTATTTTTAGAACTGAAACTAACTGGTGCTGAACCACATCATTCGTGATCAATTTCTTTGTGGTTTCTTATCTACTATTTCCCCTTTCATACTTTTTTCATTTTCTCTCTCTCTCTCTCTCTCTTTCTCTCTCTCTCTCTCTCTCTCTCTCTCTCTCTCTCTCTCTCTCTCTCTCTCTCTCTCTCTCTCTCTCTCTCTCTATCGGCTCCACATAACAAGTTGTCGCACTGGCGCCAAAACAAGGCAATATAGGATTAATAATAATTTGTTTACCCAGGGAAGCCTTATCAGCCTCAATGCTATTTTCCCTAAAGTTCGTTGCAGTTTTCATTACCCCCGGAGCGGCATTTGCTAGATACCCAGTCATATACACCTGGGTTGAGAGGGACAATTTGGCAAAATACCCTGTCCAAAGATGCAAGCATCGAGCGGCAATCTGGGGAGCGTTTCATGAAGTGTCTTGTCAGTGATTTTTACTGACAACTGTTATAAGCTACTGAAATCCTTGCATGTGATTGGCTGAGAGCAAAATTTGTCAGTAAAAATCACGGACAAGATACTTCATGAAACGGCATGAAACACTCCCCATGCAGGACCTCTCGTGTGAGAGTTACTGATGAGAGCCTTAATCAATATACTACAGCGCTCCTTTGAATTTGATTGATTCTGAATATACATCTAACAAGATAAAAACTAGTACTGTATATGCTTTCGAAAAATCAACTCAAGTGCAATTTCGAAAGGCTATTGTACTGCCCATACATCATGTTCGGATTACGTAATAAGCCATTGTAAAGTCCGCACGTTGCGAAAGGTGATATACAGGATTATTGAAGATGCCTTATTATTTTTTCGAAAGTAGAGTTTTTATTGTGTTGACTTTGGAAACATTCAAACGTTCATGACTTGTCATTACATTTACTTGTTTTTGCTTTTCTTTCTGATTTTTTTTTTGTTTGTTTAGTTGTTGTTTTTTTAATGTCTTTTGCTTATAGCGAAGAAGCAAAGCGACTGGCGGGTCGGCTGAGCTTTTGCATTTTTAGAATTGAAATTGAAAGATCTAGCGCACACTACTTCGGGTGGATTTTTTTTTTAAGTTTTCACTCAAGGTAAGGTTTTGAAATTTCGGGGGGGGGGGGGGCAAATGCCCCCTGTCCCCTCCCCCCCCCCTTCCCCCCCCCCCCCCCCCCCCCCCCCGCTGCTTACGGTCATGTTCCTGGTATTTGTCTAACAAAACATTTGAAATGTTTGTATGGGATTTTAGTCTTTAGTGAATTAAATGTATACAAGTCTCATTCTTTTACTGTTTAAAATGTTGACCTTTATTTTTTTAGTATTTCTTATTCTTTTTCTTTTCTTTTCTTTCTTTTTTGCATGCTTTTATTTTGCTTTTAATCATATTTTAATGGAAGGGATAGAAATATGTATGAAAACCGAATAATGACATATTCCTCCCCCCCCCCCCCCCCCCCCCAACCCGGGATACGCCACTGGGTTATAGAGTTCACGTGAGGACAAGGCGGATGACTCGACCTGTGTATGAGATGAAACCACAACTGCCCACTGCAAGGTCGCCATTAGACCACGTGACCTACCAAGTTTATTAGCCGCAGGGCGGTGCCACGTGCCGTGTGCAGAGGTCAAGATTATGAGGATAGTCGTTGAAAAGAGGATGCAGCACTTGGAAGTTAGGAGTTCAGATTAGGATTTCGATTGGACTTTAAGACGTAGGGTTAACGTTTTGTACCGTTTTGATTTGGTATAGATTTTGACTGCAGGGCAATATTCATTTTGTACCCAAATCACGTGTTGTTTATATGTACACTCATTTGAAAATAAAAAGCGAATGTGCATATTTTACCTTATGTAATGCAACAGAGTAACTAAGTGAGATCTGTGTAATTTCCATCAGCAGTAAGTATGTTGAAATAATAGGGCAATTCCAGAATTATATCACTGAATATTTTTTTTTTGCGGAAGTATGAAGAGTTTAGCGGGAGGCGTACATGTACATGGTAAAACTTCCCTGGTCACAGCAATTATTTGTACTTTACACTTTCTTCTTTTTTTTCATTTATTTGTTTTGTGCTTTTTGCTTACTTTTGTCTATTGTTTGTTTGTCCATTTCGACAATTAGTCTGTAAAATGTGTTTGTTACATCGGTTATAATCCAAAATTGTGGATTTTATTTCAATACATTATGATTTAATTTAATTTGATTTGATTTGATTTGGTGCAACCGATCACACTCCATGTCTACTACCACAGTTTGTTTCCGTCTTGATCGCTATGTAATGCTTGTTGTTGTTGTTCGGATTTTTGGCGTACGATTTAACTATGTAATGAGGTCAAATATGCAGAAATGAATAACTAAAATAAATAAATGAAATAAGTGAGAAAACAAATTTCATAGGAGGATCTTCCTCAAACTTTCACGCATCTTTGCCTTTGATCTTTATGAATAAAATATCTGAATCAACATGATGACAGGGTGGATGCCCCCTTTCTCCCTGAAACTCTTCTTCCAATACATGTTATTTTTTAAGAGCTGAATATTAGAAATTAGCCAAGAAATCTACGAAAGAAAACATTTTGTAATCAGTTATGTTTAAAATGCAGAAAAGGCAGTATCGGCAATTTGGAGAATTTGGGTCAGAATGAGGAGAGAAATATTACAGTGCATGTATGATTTTAAAGAGAGAGAGAGAGAGAGAGAGAGAGGGGGAGGGGGGAGTGAGATGAAGGATAATGAGTTTAAGAAGAGAGAGAGAAAGGGAGAGATGGGAGAGAGAGGAGGAGAGAGAGAAGGGAAGAAGTTTTTGTTTCTGCTTTTAATTTTTTTCTGAATTACCACCGGATACATTCGACTGGCTTTTAAAACAAAAATGTGGGGTTTTTTAACGAATTACAAAGAAGACAAATGCAGAGTCCGGCTGTGAAAATATTCCCCGTCCAATTCTAGTCTGTCGAGCTCCCGATTCATGGTCAAAACAATTTCAAAATGTCCCATTATCTCGCAATAACCTTGCCTTCATTTTTTTTCTTCCATAATGATTACTATAGTTTTTTATATCTTCTTGAACATAAGCCCGACTTTCGGCAGGCGACAGTCTCATATTTGCTTCACACGTTACGCGCGACAGTCCGCCGAGACGAGCTAGCCTACAACCAAGGCTTTCATCGCCTTTTGCAGAAGAATATTCAATGCCACGAACATTTAGCAATATGATACTATTTCAGTTTTCCAAGAACAAATTAAATTGTTGAAAAAAATACATCGCAAGCAAGTAATTCGAGGATTTAAGTCTTGTTGCGGTATGTCTATAGGGATGTCAGTTTTTTTCCTTCCTGTTAGGGATGTCGTCACCAAAACAAATTAAAAAGGAATATCAACAGAAAAAAAATGCTGAGAATTTGAAACAAAATAAGAACGAAAAGGAATAAAATTATGATTATAAGAAAAAAGGGAAAGGGAAACAAGGCAAGAATTAGATAATTAATAAAAATAAACGTTGTAAAGAAACAGTGAAAAGGCTATGCTTGGCATGGTTTATTCATTAAACATTAATCGATGCCAGTGGCAGTAATGTGCGAAATATTTTACAAAGAATGTAAAAGCATTTGATTCGGGACACGATGCATTTATGATATACATAATCTCATAAAGAAGAAAATGAACGAATTGGATCCGAAGAATATAAAATTCAAAAGGAAAAAATATACAAGAATTTTTTTTTTAGAAAATGAGAAGAGGGAAAGAGAGAGAGAACATTTATTTCAAGGAAACATGAATAATCAAGGAAAATATCACGTAAATTATATCACAATGTTTTTCTGGTAATAAAAATCGTCCTTTTGTCCTATCACCAAACTTGTTACTACTATTCAAGGCATCATAACTGATCGCTTGCAGGATGAGGTAAATGATTCGCATTATAAGAAATGAAAAAAACAAAAAGGTCCTTTTCCCTTCATCACCCTTCTATCATATTTTCTATCTCTCCTTTTGTGTATTTTTCTTTTCTTATCACCTATCTTTCTCTCTTTCCTCCTCAATCTGTCCTTCTCATGTCATTTTCATCTCCTTCATTTCAAATGCATTATGTTACAGGGCTGGATCTAGCATTTTTCAAAAGGGGGGCGGTCGGCTTTTTCAGGTGTCTGTTTTGCCCGAAAAATTTCCTGACAAGTAAAAAAAATAAAAATAAAATAAAAAATAATAAAGGTCAAGTTCAAGTTCAAGTTCAGGTTTTATTTCCAATATAACACAAGACATAATTTTTTTTTCTTCTTTTAAACAGAAATGTCGTAAATTGACATACAACATTTTTTCCTCTTATTAACAGGTTTCAACGGGGGCCGCTAGGTTTCAAAGGGGAAGGGGCCGCGGCCGATTAGCCCCCCCCCCCCGGATCCGCCCCTGGTGTACATGATTATATCCTAATTCTTCTACAAAACTGCTATCTTGTTTTAGAGGGTATGATGATTTTTAATTGTATACGAAATTGTATTTTGTTTTTGCTGTGTAATGCTTTTGAATAATGTATGTACACTCCATGCAATTCAGCGTTTGGGCTGGAATATACATATATATATATATATATATATATATATATATATTTAAACAAATACCTTTTCTGTTTATTTCAATTCAATTTTCTTCACTTCTTCATTCCTCTTAATGCGAATTATTAACTACGTCCCTCACTTAGTTCATGACAAGAAGAAATGACGTCTTTTCAACGTAAATACCGATACTTTATAGAGAAATAAGTTGAGAGAAAACAATTTGTAAACAAGACGAATAGAAAGAGAGAGAGAGAGAGAGAGAGAGAGAGCAAGCGAGGATAGTTAATGAAAAAGAAAGAAGTATAGAAAGCAAAGATTGTGCGTTCAAGGATAAAGCTTAATAAAGGCTGAACGTTTCTTTTAATAACCTCTTTAAAGCAATGATAAAGAAATAAAGAATAATGTAATAGATAGAATGAATTCAGATAGGATATAATAAATGATTATTATACAATCAAGCACCATTTACTTACTTTCAGTTACCAGATAATAGTGCAATGAACTTTGCTTTTATCATGTTTATGAACGTAAACACGTTCACAGATAGTTTTGTATCATGATGATGAAGTAGATGATGTTGATTTTTTTTTTTGGGGGGGGGGTATTTCTAGTATCATCATCATCATCATCATCATCATCATCATCGTCATCATCATCATCATCAATGACATCATTATGATTAACAATATCAGTAAATAATAATAATTTCTACTTCCAGTACTGCTTCTAGTGCCTACCACAACTGATCCTTCCACCTGCTATACTTCTACTACTACTAGCAGGCCTACAACTACTACTGTTGATGCTATAGTGTGTACTACTAGGATCTACTATACTACAACAACAACAACAACTACTACTACTACTACTACTACTACTACTACCACTACTACTACTACTACTACTACTACTACTACTACCACTACTACTACTACTACTACTACTACTACTACTACTACTACTACTACTACTACTACTTCTGCTACTTCTGCTACTGCTGCTACTGCTGCTGCTACTACTGCTGCTGCTGCTGCTACTACTACTACTACTACTACTACTACTACTACTACTACTAATAATAATAATAATAATAATACTATTACTACTGCTACTGCTACTGCTACTGCTACTACTATACTACTATACTACTATACTACTATACTAGGCCTACAGCAACTACAACTACAACTACAACTATTAGAATAACAACTACAACAACTCCTACTGCTAAAATACCACTCATAGGCGACGATCCAGGGGGGGGGGACGGGGGAACATGTCCCCCCTCGATTTTTTTCTGGGGGAGTTCGTCCCCCCCCCCCCCCCTCCTCGATTTTTAAAGCTTGATATATTATTTTTCTATTTTGAGTCAGGTGACCAATTTTAGGCCGACTACTTAAAGATTTTATAGGCCTGGAATACATTTTGATAGGATATAATAAATGATTATTATACAATCAAGCACCATTTACTTACTTTCAGTTACCAGATAATAGTGCAATGAACTTTGCTTTTATCATGTTTATGAACGTAAACACGTTCACAGATAGTTTTGTATCATGATGATGAAGTAGATGATGTTGATTTTTTTTTTTGGGGGGGGGGTATTTCTAGTATCATCATCATCATCATCATCATCATCGTCATCATCATCATCATCAATGACATCATTATGATTAACAATATCAGTAAATAATAATAATTTCTACTTCCAGTACTGCTTCTAGTGCCTACCACAACTGATCCTTCCACCTGCTATACTTCTACTACTACTAGTAGGCCTACAACTACTACTGTTGATGCTATAGTGTGTACTACTAGGATCTACTATACTACAACAACAACAACAACTACTACTACTACTACTACTACTACTACTACTACTACTACCACTACTACTACTATAGCATCAACAGTACTGCTGCTGCTACTACTGCTGCTGCTGCTGCTACTACTACTACTACTATACTACTACTACTAATACTACTACTACTACTACTACTACTACTACTACTACTACTACTACTACTACTACTAATAATAATAATAATAATAATAATACTATTACTACTGCTACTGCTACTGCTACTGCTACTACTATACTACTATACTACTATACTACTATACTAGGCCTACAGCAACTACAACTACAACTACAACTATTACAATAACAACTACAACAACTCCTACTGCTAAAATACCACTCATAGGCGACGATCCAGGGGGGGGGGGGGGACGGGGGAACATGTCCCCCCTCGATTTTTTTCTGGGGGAGTTCGTCCCCCCCCCCCTCCTCGATTTTTAAAGCTTGATATATTATTTTTCTATTTTGAGTCAGGTGACCAATTTTAGGCTTTTATCATGTTTATGAACGTAAACACGTTCACAGATAGTTTTGTATCATGATGATGAAGTAGATGATGTTGATTTTTTTTTTTTTTGGAGGGGGGTATTTCTAGTATCATCATCATCATCATCATCATCATCATCATCGTCATCATCATCATCATCAATGACATCATTATGATTAACAATATCAGTAAATAATAATAATTTCTACTTCCAGTACTGCT
>CM057160.1:15634619-15637119 GCA_029962745.1 Echinometra lucunter | reverse complement strand
TCTCTAAATTACGCAGAATTATATTTTAAGTTTCAAGTAGCAAAAAATACATTTTGTTAGCAAAATTAACAAAACAAATCAATTCGAGACAAAACAATAAAAATGAAAAAAATACTGGTTTTGGGATCTGATCTGCAATAATCGTGCTATTATAGAACCTTACTTTATTTTGGTCTCATTATGAAACAAAATGGTACAGAACACGGCTTGAGAGCAAAAGAAAAACAACATGCAAAATAAACGCCCAACCCGTTTTCATCAATGTATTTGTTTTACAACATTTCGAAAGAGTCCTTCACATTATTATCAAATATGAATTCTTTTTCATTCTCTCATTTTATTTCTTATTTCATTCTCTCATTTTATTTCTTATGTATATGTTGCACAAAGCTTTCTGTAACTTTTGTTTGCTGTTTAATATTAGCCTTTCCTATAACTATAAGCCTTTCCGGCTTATAAACAATGAATACGTCAATAGAACATGCCTAATTTTTTGTTTATTTGCTTTGTCTTCTTAGCATCCTCCATCTGTATTTTTGAAAAAAAAAATCTTATTACATTGTTTTTTTCTTATTTGTCGTTCATCTCTATAGGCTGCATTAGTCGACAATTTCTATTTTTCTTTTTCTTCTTCCTTCTCCTCTTCTTCTTTTTTTTTTCTCTTTTTCTTCTTCTTCCTTCTCCTCTTTTTTTTTCTTTTTTCTTCTGGTGCTTCTTTCTCTTTCTTTTTCTTCTTCTGCCTTCTGTTCTTTTATTTCTCTTTTCTTTCTTATTTTCTTTCCTTCCTTCTTTCTTTCTTTCTTTATTCATTTATTTCTTCTTCTTCCTCCTCTTCCATGTGTTCTACTTCTTTTAAGTCTCGTTCTTCCTGTTTTCTTTACTTTTTTCTTCTTCTGCTTCCTTTCCTTCTCCTTTCCCATTGTTCTTTCTATCTTCCTCTTCCTCCTCCTCCTTCTCTTCTTCTTCCAGTAATCCGCACCCTTTTCATCTTAAATGGCCCTCACATCTTTGTTCTCCTTCTTAAGTCCGTCTTCCCTTGTGTGTTTTCTAACTCCAAAAATAAATTTTCCCCTTTGCTTGAAACATTTCCCAATCTTTTAAACATGCTGGCGTCGGCGTTGGCGTTGGCGTTCAGTACATTTACAAAAGTGAAACTGTACAATCATCCTTTCGTCCACTAGTCGACCGGATGGATGCCGTTTAATATTATTTTTCCATGTATTATTATTGTAGAGTAATTTTCTAAACTTTCATTTTGAATCCGATTCTATCGGTATATGTATTTCTCTGTTTACAGGATGCTAACACATTCTACTGTCAATAAGACAGGAAAGCAATTCTTTGTAAGCGTAAACTGTAATGCGATATCTACTTATTTGATATAATATGCAGTTCTTGTATATCACAAATCACTATATTTGTCTCTAATAAAGAGGAAAACGAATAGAGAATATGTTTTACAGTAATTATAACTTAATTCACTTTTTTAAAGTTTATCTGGCAGAAATGAAATAAAGGGGGTTGACCTCTCCTTTTTTTTTTTATAAATATGTCGTCGGCAAGATTTATATCATGTTGGAAAGGAAAGACAAAATATGAATTCCTCTGAATTTCAATTCTCATTCGTAGGATCAGGATTAAAATGACGTATCAGATAATATGTGGGGAATCCATAACTGGACAAAACAAAGGGTGGATATTGTCTGGACGGTGAGGGCGAATCTTGGGACGAACGCATACATGTACAGGCTCGATTATTGTGCTGGCGTTTTCCCTTTTTTTAGTCCATATTTTGTTTTTGTTTGTCAGTTGTTTTTTATTCTTTTAGCTCTTTTTTCTTTCTTTTTTTTTTTTTTTTGGGGGGGGGGGGTCTCTTTGTTGCTGTTTGTTTGTTTGTTTTAGTTTGTCTGTTTGTTTGTTGTTTTTGTTGACCTGCTAACGAAAGCGGAATTTTCATGTGATTACCCTATACTGGATACCCCAGCTTAGTAAGTCAATAGATCGTTTGTTTTCCTAGATTAGCCCCCATTTTGTGCTTATTTATTTATATTTTTTTAATGATTTCAGTGAAAGAAGCTTAACAATATTTTATATATACTGAAAAGCTGCCGCTAACATCTCCCCATAGAGCTGGGTTTTGTTTTGTTTTGTGTTTTTTTTTTGTTATCCTTTTGTTGATTAGGTTTTTGTTTGTTTATTCGTTTTCATTGAATTTTAATGGTGTTTTCATCGATATTTATATCAAAACAATATTACAGTATTGTATAATTCAACATGATTTGAATTACGTACCATCCACACTATGCAAAATAAAAACATAATATCAAAGTTTTTTCATAATATTACGAAAAAGGTTTGATCTTGGAGACTACTTCAAACCTGTATCAGCTTCTTCTTGCGACCTTGACCAAAGTGTACTTTTCCTCTCTCCCGTCGGAGTTCATTGCCACGTTGACGTCATCGCTAAATTTGTGACCTTAAATGAGTAAGCTGTGCGCCC
>CM057160.1:15612788-15634119 GCA_029962745.1 Echinometra lucunter | reverse complement strand
CCATGATCTTTGAAGATGTTGTCCATTCGTGTTCATGCGTAGATCAGGGACTCCCAAATGAATGCTTTGTGGTAATGATTAGGAATCCAGTGAAAATACATTCATTTTTCTCGGTAAATTTACTTATTTGAAAACCCACAACCCGCATGTCTTCATGAAAACTATAATTGCTTTAAAATAGTGTATACGTCAAAATGTCTTAGGGATTCTGTAGGTCATGAACGTGGTAGTAAAAAATAAAAATGTGTTTAATCTACGATAATCTTAGTTCCCTTGAAAGTTTGGCTTCTCTGCCCTCATTAATCGCAAGGTTAATAAAAATAACAAACACGTGCGTGTATGCTTTCGTACGGTTTCTTGAATTAGCGATTTCGTTGTGCTCTCAATTCCATGTTGTTAATTCGCATAATGATGTCACTTTTATGGTGGATTTTTGTTCAAAATAAGTAATTCACTTTTAAGAACCATTTCCTTCAAACCTTAAACGAGATTTCTTTGTCCCACAGTCGTGGACACAATAATTGTGTGAAACAAAATGCTTAATTTTTTGTTGTAGGTCTTCTTCGGATTCAGCTGTGCAACTCATGGTTTCTCGATGGATCAGTCTAATTTATTGAGATGTTCTAAACTGGAGAAAAATTCTAGGATGGATTTGATCCAGGGGCACATGCTAGCAATGTTACTTTTTTATTTACACGAGCTCCGTCTAGTGTATCTATTGGCAGGGAATTCCAAAAAAAAATTATAGCTCAAGATATATCATGGGAAAATGTATTTGACACAGCAAATGTTGAGTTCACGAAGAGACAAGCAACATCTTCAGAAGTAATGGAGAAAATATGAGATTTTGTGTACAAAACATATTAAGAGTTGTCCACAAAAAAACCTGCCATTTTGAAGCAACATTGCCAATTTGGGAATAGCCACAGAAAGTAAATCGAGACTTTTCAAACTTTCATAACTTTCTCATTTCATAACCGATTTTGATGGAACTTTTTTTGAATTGCTTCTCTTTATCCTCCGTCTATTTTCATTAAATTGATTTTCCCCCAAGGTTTTGGTCCCCTTGAACACCATCCATAATCAAGGCGTGCACCTGCCACACTAAAAAGTGATTTTAATGAAAATTTTTACATACAAAAGAATAATTTCTAAGGCGTTGCAGCTGCTTTTCTGTTTCTAATGAGTAAAACAATGCTTTCTACTAGGTTCATCACATTGTTAATTACCTATACGTGTATAGGGTTTCGAGGTAATTCAGGGCAACATTGTCGTTAACGATGTTCGTTAATGTGTTGCAAAAGTTTTCTGCCTCATTAACTTGGTGTGAGACCATGGCGAGAGTCAAGGAGATACCTTGTTTCTTAAAAATCCACACTCTAAGTCTTGGAACGTCTGCATGCAAGTGCGTGATTGGAAAAGTTGGAAGGTTGTTGACAGCCAGGCAGGCAGGTGAACATGCCTCAAGATAAATTTAAAGGAATCCAGGATTTCTGAAGGGGCGGAGCACAATAATCCAAAAGGAAGACAAAAATAGAAGTAAATGAGAAAAATGTTATCAGATAGGATATTTCAGTTGAAATTTCGTTTAAAAAAGTAAAAAGGGGTACATTATTTCTCTAGCGTACTTTTTTTTTTCAAAATGGGCAAGGGCTAGTTAGTTGTCTTTCCCCTCATCATCTGATCATATTGTATTGATGTACTTGATATTTAAGATCCCCTACTCTCTTAGAAAGGGTTAAGTATAATAGTTTTACCCAATAAGAACGGTAACACGCACATTTGTGTCGGGGTAAAATTTAACCCACGATTGGCTTATTTATGTTGATTAGGCTGAAAATTACCCAACAAACCTTCGTTTGGTGTTTTTTTTTTCTCAATATATTATATTGGGTAAAGTTAAGATCAGCGAAAACGCCATTCTACCCTTTTTAAAGCCTAAAGTGGTTGAATTTGTAACCTATTTTCAACTTTCGATGACACACCCTCACATTTAAAAGAAAAATGACGCTAAAGGATTGTGAAGCAGAGGGTGGAGTGGGGGATCCTTCTCTCTTTTTTAAAGGTTTTATTTATCAGAATACATGTATCAACCATTTAACATAACAATACAAAGTATGGTTTATTTTGGTCTTGTAGAACATTAACAATTCATCCTGACACGATACATAATTTGATTTAAAATCAATTTATGGCAGAATATAATATGTCACAAGACCCAACATAACAATGACGTAAAAGGATAAACAAAGATTAATGATTAAACCAAAAAAATCTCTGGTATTCATATATTCATACAGCGTAAGAAAAGAGTCCTTCTGCTGCGGTGAGATTACAGACACCCACCTCTTGCTGGTATTGCATAAAAATGAATGATTTGTAAGACACTGCGCTGAGGTGCACGGGACGACGGGGAGCTGGAGAAATGTATTCGAAATTCACTGTGCCTTCTGATATTACACGAAATATGGTACAGAGATACTGTTTACAGAGTGTTTTTAACATGAGAAAGTTTGCAGCAAAAGGAATATCCTTTTCAAGTATTGAAACATGTTTTGTCCTCTTTTTGCTTTTCCTTCGCATGTTCTCTCATAGATACGCCATCTTGAATGATGTCAACATTTTCCGTTTCTCTCTTCGTAATATGTCTTTTCACTTGGTACATAATGCTTTAATCTCCTCATTTTTACCAACTACACATGTAAAGCATTCTGATTTTGTATGGTTCCCTTGCAAAAGTTGGAAAATTGTTTAAAGTGAATTTCAAATAATAATATTGGAAATTCTCCATAACTCTGTGGCTTAGCTTGTATCCAGTTATTGTGGTGGGACCGGTGAAGTGGGGGTGGGGAGGGGGCACCTTTCTATCTTACTCCATGAATATATAAATACGAGAGAAAAGAAATGGATTTCGGGGGAGGGGTCGTATAATCTTCTTTCACATTGGCCTTCATCTTTCTTTCTGTTTCTCTATCATTTTCTTTCTTTCTTACATGGGGGGGGGGGGGGGGGGGGGGGGGGGGGGGGGGGGGGGGGGGTTGAGGCACGCAGTCCCCGTGGCCCTCATAGCTTCGCCACTGTCCTCTACTTGATGTTTAGTAAATGTTTGTACATGCAGGATGGCATTGAATTAATTTTGGAAGGTTAAATCTGATGAGATGCCAGTAAATTTGGTCTGGGACTAGTCTATGTAAAAAGCAAAACGTCTTATTTTATGATGACAATTTCATGCATGCATGTCTCCCAGAAACAACGAAAACGCTGGAAGGGAATTGCCAACGCTGCACTTTTACATATTGTTTTTGTTTTCATTTCAAAATAAAAACATTAATCATTTTCTTTTATAGAAACCCCCCCCCCCCCCCAAAAAAAAAAAAAAATAAAAAATAAAAAAATAAAAAAAATAAAAAATTAAAAATGAATAATTTTCAGGGACTGAAATAAAGTTAAGCTCCAGGGTATGAGGGAAGCACGTGGCGACGTATATCACATGTTCAAGGTAAGGTCTCTGAAAGAGATGGAGAGGAAAGATAGAGGGGGAGAGAGAGAGAAAGAGAAAGAGAAAGAGAAAGAGAAAGAGAAAGAGAAAGAGAGGAGTGGGAGAAAAAGAGAGACAAAGAGGAAGAAGGGGAGAGATGAAAAGAAGGAGAGAGATGAAAAGAGGGAGAGAGAAAGAGAAATAGAATTAGAAAGGAATGGGGGACACCACTATAGAGTCGGGAAGGCATGAAGGAAGGTGCGGTGAGCTTAGAACATGAAGATCTGCAGAAGAACTAGTCCACAAATGGAATTTGAAATGAATGATTATTATCGACGACGTAATAACATGTATCTTTTCGCAAGAAATAGAAATATTCTCCAAAATGCAAAATCAGTGGTAAAATAGCACCAGAACTTCCTTTGAATGCTGAGAATTGAATGAACGGATCTAGACATGGATATTCATGGTCTATTATAGGCTTATGGATTCCTTGTGCCGCAAATAAAGGGGTTCTTGGACATGTTGGATATTAGGCCTGAGCCTCTTTGAAGTCCAAAAAAAAAAAGAAAGAAAGAAAGAAAAAGGAATTTATTCAGATGTTTTAAGCCTACATTGCTTGTCTTCCTACGAAATATGGCTTGGGTATTATTTCATTAAAACGGCGACAAGGGGCTGTAGGGACAAGGGGCACATAGCCCTATCGCGAAAGGGAAATTTTAAGACTGGAGGGGGAGAGATTTAGTGATAGAATATAGTGAGAGAAACCAAACATTAGGAGAAGATGGCAATGTAAAATTAAGAAGACAAAGACTCTTTCCTACGTAAACACCCTCTCCTCCATAGATTACCTTATTTTTGTTTTCTCGCATGTTGTAGGCTATACGCTCTGTAACAAGTAAAAAAGATCCCCCAGCCCCCCCCCCCCCCAAGAGCGCGCCAATGCCAGGCTTACGCTATGCCACCCCTTAAAATTATATTTCCCCCCTAAAATATGGACTAATATTGTTTCCGTCAATGGAGTTACGTATGCTCAGTCATTGGGGGGGGGGGGGAGGGGTAAGACTGGAGGCAATGCCATAGAATAATGCAGTCGAGTGGGGCAAGGAAGCGAAAGAGGAGCTATTATAATCTCTAAATCTCTCCCCCTCCAGTCTTAAAATTTCCCTTTCGCGATAGGGCTATGTGCCCCTTGTCCCTACAGCCCCTTGTCGCCGTTTTAATGAAATAATACCCAAGCCATATTTCGTGGGAAGACAAGCAGTGTAGGCTTAAAACGTCTGAATAAATTCTCTGGACGTCGTCTTTATCCATTGCATTTTCTCCTGGCTTATTGCCTACCCCTCTTTTTTTGTCCATTCAGTGGGGGGCATATGCATGATGTGCCCCCCTTGGCCACACAATTTGTATCCGCATCACAGAAACGAACACCCCATGGGCTACCAATTTCTGTGTGTTAAAGAACAAGGAAACTGAGCAGCAACACGAATTCGCGGAACGAATTATTATGACGCAGTATCGCTTTAAACGTTGACCGAAAAAATCAAGCAGGCGCGATATAACGATATACTTGCCCACGTAAAAGCTGACCTTGGCAGTCAAGTAATTACTCCGTACAGACGTCTGTGATGAGTTCTCCCAGGTTCGACCCGGTCGGCACTCAAGGACGACCTCGGCTCAAAATAGCGCGTGACCGATTTTTTTCTCTCTAATTTTTTTTTTTTTTTGGTTTGTTTGTTAGATGATGTTAAGTAAAAATGAAATTTGTAGGCTCTGTCGCATACTTACATTTTCAAGGTCGGCTAAACGTCAGTAACGCAAATCAATTCACTCTTTTATGTCAGAGCAGTGACAAAGGAGGAGTAAAAAAAAGACCGCCCCCAAACACACACACACACATACACACACAAAAAAAATCAAAAGGGGCGTGTTGGAGTGTGTACTGACGACTGAGGGTTATGCGTATAAGCCCACTGGGTTTCAAATAGGGGAGGAGTAGGGATAGGTTTTGCTTCCTTAATCTGCCACTAATGATATAGTTGATTTCATTTCATTTATCAGCAAATAAAATTTACAGAATTTCACTTTTCAAAGTCGTTACGAGCATGGAAAATCCAATAATTAGGGATGATATAAAGTCTGGATATAAATTCAGTATACATATCCTATAACTGGTGAAAATAAAAGTTAGCTGTATTTGAAGGAAAGCATAAAAAGCAATGCTCGCAATTCAGTTCCCCTAATGATATAGTTGATAAGATGAAGTTTGTAAGTTCTTGAAAGATTCGTTCAAAGAATAATTTATCCATATTATACGAAATGAAAAAATAACGATGTTTGAAATCTGAGAAAGAGATTGCACCTAGACAAAAAAATAATTAAAGCCTATCCATAAGAATGGGCTTCCAGGGAACCCGCTTCCTTCCACCATTTTTTTTTTTTGGGGGGGGGGGGGGGAGGGGGGTTGTCTTTATGTGTGTGTCAATGTAAAATTAATTTTTGTACTTGTTCGATTTTATAAGAAGGAAGTAAATGTGTTTTGATAGTATCGAATATAGACCAATTTCACCTCCGGTTTATGTATTTGGCCCTCTATCGGCGACGCCATTGCTGCGGTGGGCAAGCGCGCTGACCGCGATTGGCTCTGTGTACAAAATGAATGTAAGATATGAGATATGCCCCGATATTGTTCCATTTACTTTATTCTAGATCAATAAAATAAAGCATGGATACATGGGTAGATGAGGTAAGACAATGGTCATATCTGACGGATGAAGGTATGATGTATTTCTGTACTTTCGATGGTTTTTCAACTTAGTTTTGTCAGTAAAAGTTCGATTGCAGCATAGAAGCCGTAGTAAACGGGAGACCTAAATCTTACCCTGTTTACAAAGTCATGTTTTCACTCATTAAATTTTACGCCAAAGTACATAATGATAATGTTTCTTGACTTCAAAGTCCTTTCTGTTGATGTTTTTACCCACTGGCGACGAATTCCTTCACATTGCTTACGGAAACCTGTGTAGGGAGTACGGCTTCTCACACAAACAGACTTTATGAGTCAAAAGCGAGTGAATTTCGCACTCAGTTAGCTTCCAATTTTTAAACTTTCTCTAATTCTTGTGGCATTTGAGCACCGCACAGCTGCGACCTGAACTTCCCTGATAATTTCTCAGTGCAAATATTAAAATAAATCTGCATATACTGGTCAAAATAGACAAAAAAATTGAATGAATGTACATAACGCGCTATTGACTTGTGTACTATAAAAGTTGGAGCGCCCACCGCAGTATGTCGAACTGTGTCGAACAGTCTGCTGCCCTCTTGCGTTGTGAAATTGGTCTATATCAACATCTGCAAAAAATGAAATCAAATACTCGCTGATTAACATAGAAGCGGTAAAAAAAAAAGAATTTTGATATCTCCATATTAATTTTAAAAGAAGAAAAAAAATGTTCCAGGATCATTTACATAGCTACGACACGAGAGCATACAGGGTTTAAAAAAGTGAGGGCGGGGCAGAGTGGCGCTCTTTATCGTTAAAGAGAGCGGCGCCATCGTGCTCCGATGCTGCAGTTTTATGTGAGATGGCGTCAATTTAATTGAGGCAGCCAAGCAGCTCCTTCTGCGCTTAGGAAAATAATGACCACCACCCCCCCCCCCCCCGATCTGCAACTGCTACGGGGGCACTGAGGTCCTCGGAAAAGGGGTGAGGGAAAGAAAAAGAAAGGAAGAGGAATGAATTTTGACATGAAAAGGATATTTCAACCTCCTCCAGAGTCTCTTCCCTTCAGGGGAAAAAAATTAAAACTTTCTGGACAGGGGCTATTTTTCTTACTTCTGTTCATTCCAAAATACATTTTGTACTGAAACCAATGCCAATTTATGGGGGCTATTTTGCAACTTATGGAGGCTATTTTTGACATTTTGGGGGCAAGTCACCTTTAGCCCTCGTGTATTTTTTCACTGCTTCCCTTATTCATTTGCCTTGTTATCTTGCATATCATCTACCATGAAGGAGCGTTGCCCCCCCCCCCCCCCCTCCCCCACGCACACTCACCAGTATCCCCTTAAAAACTGGACCCATGCTACTGAGGTTTTCAACAGTTTTTTTTTAAAGAGTTTTTGTTAAAATTTCGTTGCTTCAAAGAATAAGACATGCATCTCTGGAATAGTATTTACGACTGGAATTGCAGTTTCCATTCGAAATGCAGATATGGCTGATTTGCAAAAGTGAAAAGCAGTTACGGATGATTAGCAATGCATAAAATGCAGTTAGGCATAAACAGAAACTGCCTTCCTTGAACTTGTGTAATAGGAGGGAATTCACCAGGGAGGGGTTTTCCCTTGCCTCTATCTAATATCTGTTTTTATTGCATGTATAAAATACAGCCCTCCGGATCCCCATTTCCTACCCTATCAAACAGGAAAAAATTATGTGAATATCTTGAATACAATATGTCAAGGTACATGCATAATAATGTGAAACCTCGTCAATGACATTCGTGCGATCACTAAACAGTTAGCTAGCTAGCGATGCAGCTCGCTCATTGACTGCTCCGACATTATGTAACATGTTCCCTCCTCATCTGAAATCTGCACCATAAGTGGAATAATTCAATCACGGTTTGAAGACATATCTATTCTGAAAACTTATTAAAGGAGAATAAAATCCAGGGGCAATAAATTTTAATGAAAAGAGGGGATAGAGAGAAGCGTTTTTTTTTTTTTTTTAAAGTTCCATCAAAATCTGTTACGAAATGAGAAAGTTATGAAAGTTTGAAAAGTCTAACTTTACTTTCTATGGCGAATTCAAATTGGCAATGTTGCTTCAAAATGGCAGGTTTAGAAGGACAACTCTCCATAATGTTTTGTATACAAAATTTCATATTTTCCCCATTATCTCTCAAGGTGCAGCTTGTCTCCTTCTTAGGTCAAGATATATCATGGGAAAATGTATTTGACACAACATTATGTTGAGTTCACAAAGAGACAAGCAGCATCTTTAGAGATAATGGAGAAAATATGAAAGTTTGTGTGCAAAACTTATTGACAGCACAGATCAGTATCCTACGTAGGATCAAGGAGCTTCTTGGTAGGATAAAGATTAGTGATTGAAAGTTGTCCTTCTACCTGCCATTTTGAAGCAACATTGCCAATTTGAGGATCACCATAGAAAGTAAATTGAGACATTTCAAACTTTTACAACTTTCTCATTGCGTAACTGATTTTTGATGAAACTTCTCAAAAATTGATTCTCTCTCTCCTCTCTTTTCATTAAAATGGATATTTCCGCAGGGTTTCATTCTCCTTTAAACTAACACTGTCACTGACTGGTAATTTGTATAACATATTTTACCCCCAATGCTGACCCAGAATAGGGTAGACATTTCAAAGCACTGTGTATCCAATATAAACATGATAAAATGCGTTATTATGTCCATTATTATCAAACAGGATATGAATGTCTTCAACAAAAAAGGGGGAAATGATATCGTCATATTATATTGTTATATTGATTTCAGGTTCATTAGAAGCCAGGTCATATCATTCATTTCTGTGAACCCTTGGCTTTTACCTTGAATATGACGTAATACCTTTTGTCAGATGTCATATTCGTTGATCATACTAACTCTTATTCTAAGCAATGATCACCGCCATGCAAAAAATATTGTTGAGATTTGATAGAGCGTGGAACAATCATGTCACAAAGTCCATGATTATGAAATCCGAGTTACGAAAGTGCGGGCAACCACCCGTGCTCAATGTTGAAATCATCTTTTAAATTAGCAGACCTTGCGTACAAGCAAAATGCTATCATTTTCTTTCTTTCTTCTTTTAAAAAAAAAATTATAATTGTTTTCCTTTTTGTCCATCCTTTTCTGAGAGTTAGATGATGTACCCCTTCCCCTTTCGCATAACACCGGACACAAGAAAAAATGAAAAGTCTCTTTACATGCTTTCCACACTACAGGCTCTTGAAAATGACCATTTTCTTTATAAAAAACAAAAACAACTTTCCTCTTTGTCTGAAAATATCGGCATTATGCCCCCGCTCCTTCAATAAAATTCCAATACCTGTCCTTCCTGCTTTATCATGTTTATATTGCTGCCTCGTTATTTTATTTTTTATTTTTTCAAATTTTGTTTATCTATTTTCTTTGGAGGAGGGGGGCTCCTGTGAGGTATCGAGCTGCCCTCAAATTCTCAAGCATATTAATATCTCGGTGCACCGATTTCATTCTAATCGAGAGGTTGGAGGTTTGAATCTCTGTCTGGATTGTACACTCATAGAAAAAAATGGTGCTGATTAGAACCTCTTCTTGTCCCATATTTGGAACCTTTAACATGTTTAGGGCCATTCTCGGTCACGTGTGTGACCCAAATCATGAAAAATAGCCGATTCAAAACTAATTTGTCATTATTTATCTTGTAGCAGAAGTCTCTCATTCTGGAAATTTAAATTACAGTTTAAAAGCAATTTTCCATAAATGAATGAACATTCCGTTCTTTTAGAGGTGAAAATTGGGCCGGTCACGTGTGTGACCACTCAAAAAGAGGGCATTTTTAAATGACTCTGTAAGCACATTATAGTTGAAAAATTCTTTAATCTTATCAAATAAAGGGGAGCCTTTTTCATGTAAACAACTGGTTAAAATTAGATAAAAAATAAAAACATGTTATCTAATTTTCGAGCAATGAGGCAAAATTGGATTGTCACGTGTGTGACCAAAAGTTTCACCTTCCAGAGAATGGCCCTTTAAAGGTTCTTCAAAGAACCATTGATAGCCTATAAAGGTTGTCTAAAGGGTTCTAAAGGGGTCTGACAGAACCATTATTGGTTGTCCAAGGAATCTTTTGGTGTTCTTGAAAATAATTATAAAGAACCCTTTACAGAACCCCTTTTCTGGGTGTTCTAAATACGGGACAAAAAGGGGTTATAACTGACACATTTTGCTATAAGAGTGTTATGTCCTCAGACAAGGCACTTTATGTACAGTCGCTTCTCTCAATCCAGTCTTTCAGTGGTACCTGGCATGTATGATACATCAGGCATTGTCAGGTGTAATGATTAATGTGCTCAAAATAGTGATTGAAGGAATTAAAGCCTAATGTAATATTTTCTGAACAGCTTTGGAATTGTTTAAATGTGTTTTATCATAATAATTATGTGTTATGCAATAAACACACTACAACAGTTAACGCTGCAAATAGGAATACACGATGAAGGGGAGGAACGAAAGAAATAGAGGGGATGATGAAAAAGAGGAGATAGTCCACTATGCAGAGATGAATGATAATGGAAAGAAGCAAACATATATCCCTTTACGGAAGTTTGCTTCAGCGATATGGAAAACTTCATGATCATTTAGACATTTTGAAGCCTCGGGGTCATCCGAAATATTAATTAATTTATTTATTTATTCTGTTTTCTTTACACAGGGAGAGAGTAAGAGAGCCCTGTATGACATATACAATTAAAAATACAATTTTAAACAATGAACGAATGGTAAAATATTACAATATATAGGAAAACAAAACAATACAAGTACAAAGGAATAAATTGGGATGGAAACAAGCTGTTGTGTAATCACGTCTTAAATACAATTATCTATTTTAAAAAATTACATTTATTAAGAACAATAAAACACTAAAATGTGAAATGGTCTGTTTCCACTGCCCATCCCCCATAATAGTTAAATAAGAAGGGGAAAAAAGTAATGTCTAAATAAAACAACATACAGAATACGCGACATTGATCAATTCCCCCCCCCCCCCCCCCCCCTCAAAACACTACCTTAAAGAACAGGCGTCGGCAAGAACATAATTATACAGGTTAAATATAGGTTAAAAGTCAAAGCTAAGATATTTACACTGTTTCTTAAAAGATTCAAATGTTCCACAAGTTTGAACACATATTGGAAGACTATTAAACATCACTATGCCTTGATAGGAAAAAGTTGACCTCATGTATTCTGTGCGAGGTACTGGAACACACAAAGGGCTGTTTAATTGTAGCATATCTTGTAGAATAGTAAATTGGTCTGTCAGAGATAAGTCTTTTCAAATAATTTGGAGCAAGGTTATTGATTATCTTAAACATCATTTTAAGCAATAGTTAAACTTGATTCGTTGCTGTACAGATTGCCAGTTGAGTGAACGTAACAAAACAATGGTTGGTGTGTATCTGTCGACATTCAAAATCATTCTAGCGTATCTGTTCTGGGCTCTTTGTAATCTGGTAATGTTATGTTTCGTCGTACTACCCCAAACAATGTTGCAATAATCAAGGTGAGGGACAAACACAGAGTGGTACAAATCAATTAAAATTTTCTGGGTTAAATAAGACATAACTCTACGTATATATGCGGTAACACGAGAGAGTTTTACTTACAAGTGTATTGATATGCTTTGTCCATTTCATACGTGAATCGAGAGTAACACCAAGAGATACCCTTATCACTTTATTCAATGTAAATTTGAAGCTAGGAGGTGAAAGAAGAAATACTTTCTTATATACCAAAGGAAAACATCTACGTCATTAATTCCAGAATTATTGATGAAGACAGAATAGACACAAAAAGTGATATGATGCTCTTTTCACCCTAATAAAGAAAGTAATCTTTTTTCCCCCCTTCAATACAATCATTATTAGAGGGGTCTGAAATTTAAAAACTACTGATTGTTATTACATATTCCCCACCCTCCCCAGACTCCGCCCCCGTTCGATAACCCCATCCAAAAGAACTCCCTCCTGGGTCGCTGATCATTACCCCCCGGATAATTGGCCCCTGGACAATTACCCCCCGGCTAAGTCACCACCCGCGCACAATTACCCCCCGGACAATAATACCCCTGAAAAAAGTCACCACCCGGGGAGAGTATTTAACAGCCTCTTTCCTACTAAAATGCCATTGACATGACGGGTATTATTGGAGAGAGCCCCCATACTTGCATTTATCGTCCATCATAAGCATTGGGGGCATACGGATAAATGTGGGAGGACATTTTATCGTGTGGATACCCATGCAAGCAGACTTACTATGAATGTCCATGAGAGCTTTGCTGTGGAAAGCAGCTCACAACTTCAGAGCTGCGCTTTTGCAAACAGGCTTGTATAGTGCTTTAGAAGAAGAAAAAAAACATACACGGCTTTAAAGGCGAACCTATTGCTGCTTTTAAAAACTGACCACAGTCACAGAGTTGTGCTTTTAGAAACGAACCCCTACTTACTGTTTTTGAGAGCTGTGCTTGTCTTCTGTCTTTGAAAGCAGACCTACCGGTATCTTTCGGGAGTTGTGCTTCTCGGGAATTTCTCAACTGGTTGGAAGCTGTGTGTGCCATTGAGTTAGAATGGAATGGACCGAGACTGAAAGAGGAGGACTGAAGCTGGTCATGGATGGATTCTTATACGTCAAGAAGAAGAACCTGGCTAATGGATGGGAGAGCTATGAGTGTGAGCTGAGAAGAAATCGTAATCAATGCAAGGCCAGGGTGAAGGTAAGATTGACATGCATCACTCAAACTCACTTTCATAGATAACTGTATTGAATCGCTACAGCATTTTCGCATGTAATTCCCTCTAGGAAAATTAACACAGGTAGAGTGCTTGGCTGCGTTTCACGAAACCGTCATAAGTCTAACTTCTTGGACATCCCATTGAAACGCGTATTGTAGAATTAACACGCGTTTCAATGGGATTTCCATGAACTTAGACTTATGACGGTTTCGTGAAACGCAGCCCAGCTGAATAACATGTGCACCGGTCTGCATAATAGACTTGTTTACTCATTCTGCGCATAGTTGTTAAACGAAAGTTTCCCTTGACAACTGAGGAGCTTGCCAGAGGCATACCCGATATAGCAACAACTGATTGCTTGCAAACTGGATTCCATCCGTTCAGATGCCATGATATGCGAGCAGGTGAACTGAATAGTTGGCAACCAAGGGTTCTGGACAGAGAAACGAGCATACATTTGAATAACCTTAGTAAACAGGTCTATTATCATGATTATGGCTGCTTATCGAGGCCACACTGGAAAGATAAAGGCAACTGAATGAATGCATGAATAAGATATGAATGCATGAATAAAGTCAGAAATGAATTTATGAATTAACAAACCAGTGTAAATAAGCAGTTACATCCAGTGTGACTGGAAGCGGAATTAGAACACTTTCTAATTGATCATGCAATACAGAGTGTCCACACTGTGCTAAAGTGCTACTTTCTCCACACTGAGTAATACTGTGTAAAGCGGTGCAACCCAAGGGGCGCCATGTGTAAGAATGTGTGTGACACAGTGTTACACAGTGTGTCAATATTACACATTGCCCTGCAGTTTTTCACTGTGTTGCACAGTGTGTCACAATCTTGTCTCAATTAATGTAGTGTCTTACATGACTGTGTCTCACTGTTACAATGTTTGCACCAAATGAGACACAGTGTGAACTGCATTTTTACTGTTAATCACTTCCTTAACACAGTGAGACACTGTGAGAACTTTGTTGCCCTGTGCGTCAGGGCGAGACACTGCGTGACACTGTGTGACACTGTCATACCCTGTGCGACACATTGCGTAACACGGGGAGATACCGCAAAACAATGTGTGACACTTTTTGACAGTGTGTGACAGTTTGTGACTATTTTCATGTGTAAAAAGAGAATTACATAATGTGAATTCGGTCGTGTAATAATGGAATAGAAAGTGCCGATTGTTGACATACGCTGTTCCCATCGTATATGTCACATGATAACAAACTGGGTAACCGGTAACCATGACATACAGTTATAGTGTATTATTCTCTTATTAAAATGTATACATGCAGGTGTTTGGCGCCGACCAATTCCGCGACAAAACAGAACACAACCACCCACCGGATCACGGCAAAGTCGACGCTTACAAACTGAAGGCTGCGATGAAGAGGAGGGCAGTATCATCAGACGAGAGTCCGCGTCAGATACTGATGTCCACCGTGCACCGGGCTACGGAGGAAGGTCTGATGGCCCTGCCAGAATTCAACAGCATGCGGAGGATCATCAGGAGGCAGCGTCAAGACCATCGGGAAACCTCGGCGTTGAAGAATGCAGTGTTCACTGCAGTTCCTAAAAGTGAGGGGTCACCAGTATGTTCTGAAGGCGGTCAGTTGGTACATCCAGACGTCGACAATCTGTACCAAGGCGATCGGGAAGGACTGATGATAAGGAATGCAGAGGATACTGCAGAAGTTCATGGAGATCAGGAATCATCTGTTAGTGTTGAAGGTAGTCCCATGGTGGTCCGAGGAGTTGGCACCATGTGCCACGATGATCGGGAAGCCTCGGTGAGTGGGAATGAGACGGATACAGGAGAAGGTCCCATGGCATCTCCAGGACTCAAGAATATGGGCCAAGATGACCGGGTAGCACTGGCGAGTGGGAGTTCGAAAGACCCAGAGGAAGTTCCCGAGGATCAGAGATCAGGACTAAAAGCTCCAAACCCAGAAATTTTGGTCCGCCCGCTCCACTCGACCTTGCTCAAACGTCCCTCCGGACATAAAGCGACCAGCCTTCTTGCCAAAGTGCCCACTGGCACCACATGAACAGTTTCAATTCTCCCTGCTACTAGTCCACCCCTGGGTAGACATATCGAGGACTTGGTTAATCTTAAAGGAGAATGCAACCTTGACATCAATGTGCTTCCAGTAAATGAAGAAGAGCAAGAAGAATAAACAGTGAAAGTTTGAGGAAAATCAGACAATCTGTTCAAGAGTTATGAACTTTGAAAGTTTAAGTAAATCCTTATTATGGGATCCTTGAATTGGCAACTTTGCCAGGATCTGTGATGTCATCGTGGACAACTCTGCATTCATTTTGTACACAGAATTGAACATTTTCTTTATTTTCAAGAAAATAAAAATTATTTTGATTTATTGTTTGGTATATGACATGGCTATATCAATTCTGCAAGCATGTTGGGAAGAATTATGTTGATTCCTGACTTGAAATTGCATATAAATCAATTTTTTGGAAAAATTATGTACAAAATGAATTGAGAGTTGTCCACAATGGCATCACAGATGCTGGCACAGTTGCCAACCCAAGGATCCCCATAATAAGGATTTACTGAAACTTTCAAAATTCATAACTCTTGAACAGATTGTCCAATTTTGCTCAAACTTTCACTGTTTACTCTTCTTGATCATCTTTATTCACTAAGAGCACACTGATGCCTGGGTTGCATTCTCCTTTAAAATATCAGAGATTGTTTCAGACTACGAATTAGACCGTTTTTGTTTGTTTTTCACATTTAAAGACTTTCAGGTTCGATGCAAGGACAATCTAATCTCCGATGTTGACAGTGACGAATCAAGGAATAGGGGTGGGGGGGGGGGGCGGGGTGGTGCCTTCTCCGTTTGTAACTACTAGCATTTTCAATAAAATAATGTACTATTTAGGTTGGATATATAGGGATGCAAAGACTCTGTTATAATGACATTCTTCGAAACAAATAAATCGTATGTGCTCAATTTTTCTTCAATGATATAATAACTATATATTGCTAATCAAACCATGCATTGCCACGATGTCTATGATTTGTGTGAATAGTTCATTATTTTTATTGATGTTCTGACAATGACGTTATATAAGAGTGGGGGAGAGAAAGGGGGAGGGGTGGACGGAGAAGGTAAGATTATGGAAAATGGAGACAGAAAGAGAGAGAGAGAGAGAGAGAATAAGATATGAAATGGAGGGAAATGGATAGGGAGTTAAAGAGAGACAAAAAGGCTAAAGGGGCATGCATAGATGTCGTTGAAGAAACAGAGAGGGAGGGAGAGAGAGAGCGCGAAATAGAGAGATGGAAAGAGGGGGAGAGACGGAGAGAGAGAGAGAGAGAAAGAGAAAGAGATGAGCTTTCGATCATGATCATGTTGCTGGTTGTGATGGTAATGGCGGTGACTTCATCCTTGAGGCTTCGGTTCATTTTACTTTCAGTGCGGGGTTAAGAGAGGTTATACCAGTGTCTTGTGACGAGTCAGAACCATTCAAGGCCCAACGTCCCTTCAGCTGAATGCGGATCAGGAAAAGCGGCACTTTTGGACGCTAACACAGAGCTTAAAATTTAGTCATCCTTACCACGTTCCACTTTGTGTTATCCTCTCTCTCTCTCTTTCTTTCTCTCTCTCTTCTTCATTTCTGCATTGTAATCCATCCCCCTTCTCTCTGCCCCTTTAACCCCCTCTTTCCCAAAATTTCTCTTTGACCGTCTAATTCTAAATCTATTTCCTTCCTTTAAAAAAATATATCTCACTGTCTTGTTTTTTTCAGCCGACACCCTCTTCGTGTTTGTTTAGATTTCTGTTATTCCCTTTCCTTCTCTCTCTCTCTTTCTCTTTCCTTTTCTCAACCCGCTTTATCTCTCTTTCTCTTTCTCTCCATAAATTTCTCTTTATGTTTATTAACATGGTATTTCTTTCCTTCATACCATCATATTTCAAATTGTTATTACGTATCCATGTTCTGTCGAGTTGTCCCTTCTAACACCCCTTTTAAAAAATCTCTCTCTCCCTCCTCCCCCCCTCTCTCTCTCTCCCTCCTCTCCCCTCCCCCCCCCCCCTCTCTCTCTCTCTCCCTCTCTCATTGTCATTTCTCTCATCCTTTCCCAAGGTAGAATAAATTCACATAAAATCATCCTACCGTACGTTTGGAAATAAAAAACAAGTTTTGTCCTTCGCTTAAGTTGATGTCCATGAAACAAAGTCATGCGCATGCATAAAATTAAATTTGAAAAAGAGTATCGTTCTATATGCAAAGCAAACGCTTACAATGTCATGTATGTTTATATACAGCTAGATGAGAGCACGTGCAACTGAACGGAGGAAATAAACGGTTGTATTTTGTCAATACAACTGAAAGGGAAACCCACTGTATATTTCATCTTCAACTTATGTTCTTTGTATGTTGATTATGAAAATAGAACCAAACAGCTTACAAGCTGTGATTAAATGCATACGAGCAGACAATGGTCCATGGAAGTTAAAGCCGAACTACATGACATTGTGTTACACGCTTTAAAAATTGGTTTACGTCATTTTGTTCTCTGACGGTACAATTTCAGTATTATATTCATTAGTGTAGACAGGTCCTCATCCCTTTGGGGGGGGGGGGGGATGATTGACCCATTGGTACAAATTTGTACATACACACATATAAGAGTCCACTTCAAAATGTGGGCGGGGGGGGGGGTGCATCCTCCATCCCCCCCCCCCCCGCTATCTACGCCCGTGATTATATTCAAAATGAAATGTGAAGATGTCCTTTTATTTTTCATTTATTTATTTATCAAGACATTAATGAATTCACTTTTATTCAATCATCTTTGTATATCTATTTATTTATTCATTTATTCAATTTATGTAATTTATTTATTTACTTATTTACGTGAGTGTTTGTGTGTATGTCTGTTCATTTTGTTTGCTTATCCATTTATTTATACGTGTAAACTGTCGCTGAAAATAGTGTTGTGATAACCATGTTTATTCTAATAATCATATTATGATATGGATAGATAATGATTTTATTTGTCTATATTTTTTATTCTCTTGCATGTGGCATCTCCCATCAAAGAATTTGTGAATCAACCGATTTAATTCATATTCAACTGCTAAAGTATATCAATGTCTTTATATGTATCTTTTGTATTTGTTTGTAAATGATAATTCTGACGATATCCTTTCGTTAGAAGCATGAGCAAAGAGTATTTAAGTGCCATTTACCCCCTCTTTTACTTTCTCTCCGTTTGTCACGCTTGTATCCGGTTTTCTTTTCAGGGTCGCGTGTCATTCACTGCGAGGGATGCGTGCCTTTGTTTCGAAATCTTTCATCTTTCTGTCCTTCACCTTGGCTCGTTCCATCTGTCTATCCATCTACCTAACGATGTACCACATTGCATAGAGTATAGTCTGAGAGAACAGACCACGCATCTTCAGATAAACAGTACATGGGGGAGGGGGACGCACAATAACATTGGCTAGTGCAAACTATTGAAACTCATCTAGCATACCTTTGGTACACTGGTCCCCTTTTTATTTTTCGTCCTAAAATGCACTTGAAAATGCAATATTCTGGTTCCCATGGAAGACCAGCGGCACCATATCAGTGCAGCTGAAAATGGGTTATCCAGCCGTCTCTTTTCTTTCGTTATTGTTTTGTTAATTCATAAGTTTCCATATTTCTGTACATTTTTCTTCTTTTGTATATTTATATTATGTTCATATCACTTTTGTTATTTTCTTTGTGTATTCATATGATTGTGTATTCTTTTTTATGACGGAAATTAAAAAAAATATCCCCACTTTTTCCATTTTCCCTTTAGCTGTTATTGTGATAACAATTTTATCACCATTATAGACAGTGGTGTGAAACAGATACTTATCTTAATATCTAAATATAACTGACAGTATAGAGAAGAAATATAAAAGAGAACAGAAATAGAAATGAGACGGGAGGGGAGTGAGACAGAGAGAGAGAGACAGAGAGAGAGGACGAGAAGACGAGAGAGGGCGAGAGAGGGGGATATTGAGAGAGAAAGGGAGGATGGAGACTAACAGCTACGTGTAGAAAAGACAAAGTTGGAGAGAATGAGAAAGAGAGAGAGAGAGAGAGAGAGAGAGAGAGAGAGAGAGAGACGTGAAAGGAAAGGGGGAAAGAGAACAAAGATGAGAGTGCATCAGAAAAAAATATATAAATATATGACATGGAAACAAAGGATAAATGATAAATAGTATACAATGAATCTCTTCGCCCTTGGAAATTCGACCTTCAATCAAAAGATTACTTCGGAAAGTGACAGCTTTTGGTCGTGAAGCTGTCAGCTTTTTTGACAAATCGATAAGGAATCATTGAGGAATCAATGACAAATTACCCATTGACTTATATGGCTAAAGCCTGTAATCGGTAATTATCTCCCGGCTCCAATCAATTTCATCCCCATAATATGCTTTTTGTAGCGCCAGAATGATTGTTGCCTACACAGACGTGTTTTACAGAATGCAATAAAAGAAATGTCTGTCTATGCAGTAGATATGTTTCGACGGGTAAAACAAAATTCTAAAAAGCTCGAGAGCCTCCTTATCCTCATTTTAGTCCCTTGATGTGTCTTGTCAGGAGCAAATACCAGGCTGAACACACAGACTTCATTTGGACACTTAAACACAATGCCATAAAGACTTGACTAAAGCCTAGTTGATCGAGTCTTTGGCTGGTTATGTATAGAGCTTGTTAGTCTCAAACATGGTATCAAAGTTCAGACACTCTGATATGCATTTTGCCTAGCCTGTTTGTTTGTTTTTATTTCCGTTAAAAGCAACATAACATACAAAATAAAAGGCATGAAAGGCGGATAGCCCATTTCAGTCGTATATACAAAATACGACTGTTCTTTCATGGGGTCCGGGTGAAGAGAACTGTTACATAAAAAATATGATAAATTACACAGTCATGTCTGACTAGGGTTTTGCCTGCAGCTTAAGTGAAGGGTCGATGATGATGATGATGATGATGATGATGATGGTGATGATGATGATGATGATGATGATGGTGATGATGATGATGATGATGATGATGGAGCGCAGTGTCCATAGCCTTACTAATCAGACCCTCTGCTATCGCTTTTAAAGTGTTTACAAATGCCCCGAACCCTTCAGACCAGGGAAATGTTGTATAGCAGGTCCAAGTTCAGACTATGTGCAATGCCATTTAGAATGACAAGACATTAATCAGAGCCAGAAAGGTGTCTTGAAATATAAGAGGTAAGATCTTTCTCATCCAAAAAGTTCTTTTGCGATAGTCTTGAAATCAGACCTCAAACAGTCATTGTAGTCAGTCAGTCAGTCAGGGCCATGAAGAGTTCAATGTCATATGGCTTGCGAAGAGTTTGTGAAGCCTTTGCGCTCTGATTGAAACTGATTATGGCAAATGCGTCATACAAGGACGTTTCTACCGCCAATCTACCCGACGCTAGCTCTCCCTGCAAAACATATTTTTTTCTCTTTCTGTGATAAACTTCTGCTAAAGGTTACTCTAGAAACAAGACAAACCGAGGGTTCACATTATCTTGAAAACTGCATCATGGATTACAAGTATAAATACAGATCAGTGTCAGTATAACATCGACATGATAATAAAGTTAATTCGTCTAAACATTAAAAAAAAAAAAAACTTCTCTTCACCTCAGTGTTTTAAAAGGCAATTCCACAACGACATGAAGTTGATTTCAAGAAAAGAAGTAAACAATTTCAAACAAAACAGTGAAAATTTGATGAAAGTCGGATGAATAATAAGGAAGTTACACATTTTTGAAATTTTGCTATTTTTTCACAAAAAAATATTGAACAGGCAATAGGAATATTCAGTGAGCGGGTTGATGTCATATCCTCATTTTTTCAGCTACATAAATGTAAAAGTTTTCATTAACACTCTCTACATACTTACAAAATGGTATTGAGTCTACTATGTGTAGACATGATGGACGAGTTTTCAGGGTTTTTGTGGAAAAAAAATGAAAATTTTCTGAAATCTTTGTACAGATATTATGGAGAATATGAGGGTTTGACATCATCACCTCGTTAATTGTGAATATTGACATCGCCTGTTCAAGAAATGTTCTGCGAAAAAATGGCAAAATTTTGAAAATTCATAATTTCCTTATTATTTTTTCAGCTGATTATCATCAAATTTTCACTATTTTGTTTGAAAATTTTTACTCTTTTTATTGAAATGAACTTCATTTCGTTGTGAAATTGCCCTTTAAACCGACTATACACATCTATCCCACAACCGTTGAAGGTAGCCCCGTCTGTAATGGGTGGCTCTGC
>CM057160.1:15572788-15607788 GCA_029962745.1 Echinometra lucunter | reverse complement strand
TCTCAAAGAGCAAGACAAACAGAAATAACTTTTTTTCTCCTGCTTTAATAAATACTTTCTCTCACAGGTAAAGTTATAATTATGACTAGTTTTGGGTCAAAAGAACTAAAAATAGAAGAAATAACAGCCAAATGTTCACAAAAATAGAATTTCGGGTCAAGAACGATCTGTGTATTACCATTACATAAATGCTTTCTCCATTACAAATCTTTCTAATGATAATAATAGTAATAATAATAATAATAGTAACAATAACAGAAACAACAATAATAGCAATCATCAAAATCATAATAATCATCAAAACTATGATAATAATAATAATAAAAATAACACCAACAATAATAACAATAATAACAATAATGATAATAAATCCATAACAATAAAAACTCATCATGTGATAATTCAGTGTAATTGTGACTTCTACATTTATCAGGTTCCTCGAGCTGAGAATGTCTTTTCTTAAAATGCTGATTATAGATCAGCAGCCAAATAAGTAGGTATCAATTAACACCTGGGTGAAGAATGGTAAATAACAATTAATGCACCACACAGGAATTTGAACCTTAAACCTCGTTTTTGAGAGTCAAGTGAATGAACCACTGTACCACAACATTTTCACTATATGATGCTTCACTACATCAACATGTCAGTTTCATATTTCTAGTTTACCCCCTGGAAAAAGTTTGAATGAACACTTAAGTCTTAACAAACTAGGAACAGGCATCAACATGACATTTATTAAATCATGCTGCAGAAACTTTTCACCTCTACTGGTCTCTTATTTCACCTTTTTCTCATTTTTTGGTAAGTAAGCAAGAATTTGACAGGAGGTGCTTAGTTTCTTTGAACAAATAAATTATTAGAAGGTGCAGCACATTTATGAAACAAAGAACAAGAAAAAACATTTCCCAAATGTTCTCATTATCTGCTTTCTGCTGTATATTACAATCAATGTATCTTCATATATACATAATGACACACAATGAACAGTGTTTTAACATCGTAAAGTGGGAGAGTCAAACAAAAATGTACAAAGTCTCTCTTTCCCAACAGCATAATGCCTAAAACAGAAAAAATACAATTATTTCATCTTGTCAGCATTGACTCCATTTCTTTCACACTGTCCTTACTTACTACAGCTATCCAACTAACTATCCCTGATTTTTAACTGAACAAAAAAGAACTAAAGTTGCAACAAAAAAAACCTTTTACTCAGTCATGTCAGCTGGCTAAAAGCCATTCACACAAAAATATTTGTATATTTCTATACATATCACTTGCTGTTTGTGAAGAGAATCTTGGTGCAGAAAACAATTTTGATGTATCTGGCACACAATCTATGATAAACTGTGTAGCCAGCAACAAAAAAGCCTTACATGATTCGCGCCAGTATGGCTTTATGATATGTGACTTGGGTTATGCCAAATGATTTATGAATATTGGCTTCGAAATTTGTTTTATCAGAATGTATGAGAACATTATACTCAAGACAGATACGTAATTCCAGGGCATGTTGTACTTGTCATCAAGATTGAACTTTCTTGTCCCAAAACTCCAAGTGATTATCGAACCCCTATGGAGGTTTAACAGAAAAATCTTTCCAGAAATATCAAGTTACATCCATCAATAAGAATACTTTCTCCATTTTTAAAAAAATGAAGTATGATGTTACAGAAATAAAAGGTACGATGAACTGAATGAGCTGACAATGTGAATGAAGATATTTGTCATGCACTACAATTTAACTGCACAGGGAAAAAAATATATTCAGCTTGGCTGATTGAAGAAATTATTAGCTCCCATTAAAAATTGTATGTATGTACGACATCTATAGAAAAAGAAGGAAAATGTTCCACGTTTATTGTGACTAGTAAATAAACCTCTAGGACACGTCACAAGATGTCACATTTGTGCTCAGAAATGAGAAAGCATCAATACTGAATAGTTAAATCTTTGTTGAGCCGTCCCCTCTAACGAACGATGCCAATTCTATATCCTTGGGAGAGATATACTGAGATAGACCCGTCCTCACAGAGCAACACGGCTAGTGGGACCATACCTACTAGGCCACGCCCAGTAAAGCCACACCCACTAGACCATGACCACCTAGATGCTAATGCGGCTCACATTGCACAGCCCCCTTTCCTAGATAAAGTGTCTTTAGATGCAGAAACGAGGACTGCGCAAACATAATTTAATCGAGCACACATGTGAAAAATGCTCAAAGTCCATCTTGCATACCTCTCGCAAGGTATTGTATTCTTAATTACTTTCTCTACACCTACACCTTACGACAAACATTTAAAAAAAAATCAACACAGCTAGTTTCTCTTTTCTCTTCTTTTTTGACACCCACATTCAAAATGGGAACAAAACAGAAAAATGAGATAAATCTTTGATAATTTTTTCTTTTTCAATTAATCATTATTTTGCACTTTTTTACATCTATTTTGATGATCATCTTTGGTGCATTGCTTCGTGGTGGGAATTCAATCTTTTTTTTTTTCATATGGAAGTGAACAATAGTACAAAATTCCTAAATGAGAGAAGAAAATTATTACATCCTCTTTCTCATCCATTTTGTCTCCTCTCGGCGACGCCCACATCCATCCCGACCCTGACCCCGCCCGGCATTCCCTCATTTTCCACCCATTCCTATCTCCATGGTAACAATAGCTCTTGGTTGTCCATCTCTTTTAACCTCCTCCTCCTCCTCCTACTTTCCATTAACCTCCTCCTCCTCCTCCTACTTTCCATTAATCTCACAATATTTTGTTTTCATTTCTTCCCCCTGATACCACCATCATAACCATAAACAGATGTTTATATATCAAAACATGTGCAGAGTTGCCCACAGAAACAGTGAGGAATACTTTCCGCACTTGCAAAATCTAACATTTATCAAACATGAACAGCTTCAAAGTGAGCAGCAAATTGCTCATTTAGACAGAGTTGTACTTTGCAGTGTTATGTACATGTTCCTTCCATGTTGCATTCCTTCTGTGCTAATCTAAAATTGTGATAGTATGAGAATTTTGTGTGCTTACATCACCAACCTGGCAATTGTCATTCTGATTCTCATAATATACATCTGAATGAAGATATTTTTCAAGTCCTCTGTACTGTTAAGTACAGCTAGAGAATTATTATCTTATGTTCTTATTTACTTGTATACTCTGTCTAAAAACATCCACCCTTAAGGTCCCTACACAGTAATCCTTTAAATCTCCAAATCGGTTTCCATTTCAATTTTACAATGTCTTTCTTTCTTTCTCTCCATCCTTATCAATCCTTCTGTCTATCCGCTGCCGTCCGTCAATCACTCTCCCAGGAGCATCTCCTGCAGGATCTCCTCCATCTCCACTGCCTCTCCGATGAGGTCACGGAAGAAGAGCTGGGTCACCACACGAGGGCGCACGTTACGCAGCGGGGGCAGGCTGAGGAGGAGGTGGGCGAAGCGGAGGGGGTCACGGGGGTGCAGTGCGGTGACGTACTCGGAGAGCTTGAGCTGGGTGTGGCCCTGCAGGGTCTCCACCAGACCGGCGCTGGACAACCCTCGAACATCTGCAGCAAGAAAAGAAAAAGATGACAATACAGGATTTAGAACAGCACTTCACTTGGCAGAACAGAGCAATAACACAACCATAGCAATACTATCAAGAGATAACTGTGACTACATGACACATACAGAAGTATTGCTCTGGGATCATTTTCAAATTCACTGGTTACCTTTTAGGCAGGTCACCAAATTTTGGTTGTAGGGTGCCAAATTAACATTAGAGATACATGCATACAACAAAATACATTGTATCAACTGATTATTCACTCCAGGAAATCAGTTTCTAGATCCAATTCCGTTATGCAGAATTGCTAATTTCGAAACAGAAGTGTTACATGTGGCACCCAATGATATGCATGAACAGCTCCTCATTCCTTCATCAATGCATTTGAATCTATGAGTGTAGGATTTCTGGGGGTATCAGTGAACCATATATTGCTGATCCAAGCCAATGAATGTTTGGGAAAGTTTGCAAGAGGAACACACTCCTCCAAATTTGCCCAGGTGCTTAGTTGACCAAGACCAAAAATTAAGTACGGGTCTCAGCTCCCCCGCACACTTTCCATTTTCATGATACATCCTATCCAATTCTTTTCTTCCAATAACTTTTTAACATGTCCTCTGGCTATCTTTCCTCTCCTCATCTCTCTCTCTTTCTCTCCTTGCTCTCTTCATTACATCTATTTTTTTTTTATTAATTCATTAACAATCCTTTGCCTTGAAAAAGAAGATTTATCACAGCTCTCAGCTTGGTCTCCGCTAATGAGGACCATTTTTCCTCTCTCTCTCTAATGACAAGCAAAGGTCACTCATATCCCACCAATTAGCCGCAGAATAAGGAGAAACCTCTGAAATTCATGTGAAAGAATAACTGTCTTTAGCCATCGAGGTTAATTGTAACGTCCAGACAAGGAGTTATGGTCCAGCTTCATGCTTAACCTGGCAACGCAAGATGGACATTAACGTAACACTCTCCAGCAGAGCAACGAAGAAGCAATTTCTTAGGAGATCGAGGGGGTGGCGTTGTTAAGCTCATTTGCATTTAATATTTAAAAGCTAAATTGAGAAGGAAAATTAGCCTCTTGACCAAGCCTTTGTCTCAGCGAGGTCATCACTCTCGTGTACAGAATACTACAGATCAATAATATGCCTGGAGATTTTATTTTTTTGTATGAGAAAAAATTAAAGCCGAGGAAGGTCACTGAGTTAAGCTGGATGCTGTAAAGAACCTTGGGGCGCTCTCTGCATTAATTAATTTGACTGGTAAACAAAGCCACACACTAACAGGACTGCAATGTAACCGAAATAAATCAGTCTGCAAGGTTACCTCATAGTCTACAAAACAGACTTTAACAATAGCAGTTTAAATAACTTAAAAGGCGCATGAAGAAACTTACAATATGTTTATTATGTGCTTGAGAAATATAGTATTTTCATGCCCCATAATCCATACTGATCTATTTCAATGGTGTCAGTAGTGATATTTCCTAGCATCTGTACACACGGAACTCTTTTTTTAGGAATTCAAAAATTTTCAGGGAGGAAAGGTTTGGGGTGGGGAGGGTCCATGAGCAGGCTAATTTGACTCAAGCTCATGTACAGTCCAGCTTAAGTTAAACTAAGACTATGATGTAACGAAATAGAACCTGTCCATTTTAAGAGCACAGTCTCTATATTCAAAACGGTTCAGAGTCAAAGACCCTCTAAACAACAAGTATATGTGCCCATGACAAACTATCAATGACGAAATAATGTTATTCACACATCCAGTGTTTTTTTCCATTCGTGACAGAGGTCCACATTTTGTGGTTTGGCCTGATATCTTTCGATGCAAAACCCTAAAAACCATACCAAATACATGAGCAGAAAGAGCAAAAATTCTACACAAACTGTGCCCACTTTGGTTTGGTCAATATTCGTTGTTTGATGCTGAAAATTTTTTAAAGGAAAATAAGCTTTAAAATCCTTAAATTGGCAAAGTGATAGAAAGTGTAAAATCACCGTTTTCCCCTGCAAATTGGCAACTTTTTGACTTCTCATCATAATTTCTGTCAATTAATATTCATTTCAGATACATGACGTTTCATAAGAAAAATGTAGCAATAAAATAAAAAAATTGGTGTTGCCAATTTGAAGAATAAAAGCTGATCAAATTAGGCTTTCCTGTCACGAATGGGTTAAAACCTGTTGAGCATGATTTGATTTGATTATTTATAACATACATTTTCCACAGACCCCAGCCAGAGTTATCTTGGGCATAGTGTTCAATGGGTTAACCCATAGCAGTACAGAGCTTTCTTGAGGTCTGAATTAATCATCATCTTCAATCCTCAAATTGGCAATACAAATTGTTTTTTTTTGCATGTTTACATAGCTTGAAAAAAAATAAGTATGGATATAACTTAAACCAAAATAAAATATAATTGTAAAATTGAATCAGAAATTGCCAACTTGAACACAGAAATAGTGATTATATATTATTCACTGCATTGCCAATTTAAAGAGTTTAATGATTAGTTACACTTAAACTGCTCTAATTCGAGAACGCCACACTATACAGCGATGGGAATGGGCTCAAATTTGTAAGTGCATTTTTCTCTTTCTGCTCATGTATGATATGTACTGCCCAACATTCTGGAACCAACAGATACTGCAAAAGCGTCTCCTAAAGGTGACACTGTACCTCTATGGGTTAAAGACCATATCTTTGAAGTTAAAATATGCAATTTTGGCTATAAATCTACCCTGCTCCAACCCTCATATTGCACAACCTGACACACTTTATGCAAGGGTTAAATAACTGAAGTTATTTTTCCAAGCCTTCATATAGTTGCTCAGAGTCATAAATGTATCCTTCAACAACACAGCATAACCGGTGATCATAAAAATGATTTCTTCGTTACATTCACTTGCAAAAACATTTAACATCAAAGGTGAACCAACCTTTTAGTTTCATGGGAGCTCATTCTAAAATTACTGGCACTATAAAATTTAAATGCTTTATGCATCAAAGTTTAGTGAATGTATTTAGTAATCTTAGCTAGAAAAACATATCAAAAATAGATTTTATTCCATCATCATGGAACTCTTTCTAAATTTTCTATACAGCAGCTAAGATTTATTTACGGAAATTATCATTTCTTTTCTTTGTTCCTTTAATTTCAGTTCAATTGTAAGCTTATCCAGGTTAAATAGTTGTATGCAAATTGAATACATAATTGACTGTTACTTTATAATTGCACAATCAACTTCAAACCTGAAGGGAATTTAATCAATAAAAAGACAAGTGTCAATGAAAGCTTGTTTTTCTAATCAAACGAGATGTTTTCTGTTTCTTCAATTTCCTTTTGTTCATTGATTTTGTTTCAGGGTTAAAGGAAGGAAGATTAATCTAAATATAGTTATGATTTTTTTTTTTCCTGAATACGGATGTCGGATGTAGTCCCTGATTCAAGGACCTCCAAACTTTCCCAGCTGTTGTACGGCAGCCAGCTTTGCAGTATGCATGGCAGCTTAATTCTGGACAGTTATACTCCAGAAAATTAATGTTGTAGGAAACAAAACTAAGGTCTGAAGAACACAGTGAAAGAAAGATTTAGAATTTTTCTTTCTCCCGAGTACTAATGTCCTTGTTTCATGGCTATTGAAGGACTGACACTTTTCCAGCTGCTCACAATAGACAGCTTGAGTGGCAGTTTGCATAGCAGTTAATTTCTCAAAAATTATGTTCCTCCAGATAATTCATGTGCTGGACAATCAAGTTCTGTGACATAGTATAAAGAGAATTTTTATCATGTATTTTGCAAAAATACATATTAGCTTGCCTCATTTATGTCAATTTCATAGCAAATGTCAAAAAAAAAAAAAAATACACAGCCTTTCCGACTGGCCTTTAAACACACATGACTATGTTAAAATAAATAAAATGAGCAATCATATTCATAATTTAACTATTACCTCAATATCCTTTCCTTTCCACTATTTATTTGAAAATATATGAGAAGGTTCTACAAAGAGCTACTCTACACTATATTTTATCAGGACCACCAGCAAATGAAAAAAAAAAACACATAAAAAATATTCTGCAAACCATGGCATCACTAAAACTCAACCAACCTTGCAAATTTTGGCCTGCTGACAAAAAGCCTTCAACAAAATCCTGCTGCAGAATTTCCCTCAGAGAATCATTGCACAATAATTTCTCCCACTAATGGTAAACTTGAAACAAAAGACAAATTACACAATAAAACCTGCTTTGGGACAACTTTGCAAAGAAAGATTACCTGTCTATAAGAGTCATCTTCCCCCTTAACCCACTGGCCACTCTATTCCCTGATTGCCATAGGATTAATACAGGGGCTACCTGATTCCAGTAGGCAATGGTTTAAGTGGGTTTTGAATTGAAACCTCTTCTATGACAATAACCTGCAGCCTGAAGGCACCCTCTGCCTTCACAGACCACATAATTTCTTTTTCGTCAGAGGCCTTTATAGTCTCTCCCAAAGTGCGTAGGGACATACTGATGTAATGAGTTGTGTGCTATACAAAAACTGATTATTATCATTATCATTATTGGTCTTTATATTCAGGTTTAACTGTAATTGTTATATAATCTTTTACATAAGGAATAGCACTGCATTAGTTAAACATATCAAGCTTTGGGGGTGAAAATCCACTGTTTTCAGCAACCATATCAGGAGTTACTTTTTGAGTGAAGTCTGTGCTCAAATTAGAGGGATCCACTCCAAAATATTGGTTGATAATTACCATGGATCCTGGGGTCCATGATATTACTTTAAGACATAAGAGAGTAGATTCCACTATTCTAAGCATGGTTTTTCACTCCAACATGAAGTAATCCTTGATAAAACTCCCTAAAAGAGTGAATTTCAACTCCGCACGTTCAGGAAGTAGTGGACACTTCTAAAGAGATGTCCACCCAAGATTGAGATTTTCAGACACACTTTGCAGAGGTCTTCAGTGCATGCTCCACCTACGGTGGATCAATACCGGACTTGTTTTTTCACTCAACGATTACAAAACAGACGTCGCTGGTCTTGACGCAATTGTGCTATGACCTTGCGTAACAGCACAGCACAAGGTCATTACATTCGATACAGGTTGGAATGACTTGAATTGCATTGGCTTGTATCCTCGTTTCCTATTTTCTCAATATTGATTATTGATTTTATCATCTATTTTGGAAATGGAGATAGCTCTGAATGGCAAGAGGAAACTGCAAAGCACTGTTCATGATGATTGTTAAACCATGTAGATGTATTTGGATGGATTTCTAGGCCTATACTGTAAAACAGGCACCGGGGCAATGACATAAACAGATAGAGAGATAAAAATTTTTTAAATGTGAGATAGAACAAATAGAAAAATGTGAGATGGAATAACCAGCAATGTCTGATACCAACATCTTGTCAGATTCTCTGAACACTCAGATGACATTTCCCTACCAAATCTGTACATATGCTTTAATCAGGGAACTATATATAATATTCCGTAAAGAAAAAAGACACTTCCCTACTATGACAGCCAAAATGGCGGAGAGAAACACAGACATAGAAGTAAGAAAAGATAAGAGAGTCTGCCCACTCTCTCTCTGTTTCGCTCAAAGCCATTTAAAAGAATACCGTATTATATTTCTCTCCATTTAATTGAAAATGAATATTGCCGTGCAATATGAGATAACCTTGACCGATCATATTGCAAAGAGGGAAATGGCCTTGGATAGATAAGCAAAACATCCCGTTTTCATAAAACAAGATAAAGTGAGAAAAGGAAGAGAGAGAGAGAGAAAAAGAGATATAGAAAGAAGAGGATAGAGAAAGAGAGAGAGAGAAAGAGAGAGGTCAGCCTAATGGTCAGTGTCGCATATGGTCAAGTCTACTGTCAAGTCAATCTATAGCTCAATAATACAGAAAGAGATGTGGGGGGGGGGGGATGAAGGAAGACAAGGGACAAGGGAGCATTTAGAGTTGTTAGCTCAGAAGCCTCAGATATCTGTTGAACAGTTTTGTATAGCACCAATAAACTCCAAAATATACATCAGGAAATATTTATGGCATAATGGAAAGACACATTAACATCATCCACCAAAAATCCTTATAAAGAAAGAGAGAGAGAGAAATAGAGAGAGAAAGTTATTTTATATGGAGGGGATGGTTTGAAGTGGTAATTAAAGGGAAAGTCCACCCTAGAAGTTTTACTGTTACAATAAAAGGAGACAAATTTGAACAGCATTTAAAAAAAGAAATGAGCAAAATCGGTCAAAGAATAAGAAAATTACACTCATTTACATTTTCTAGTAAATTACTCTTGGCTCTGCAAATTGACAATGCTGATGACATCATATGCGAGCAGGTCTCCATTCACTTTGTACATGAAATTCATATTTTCTCAATTTTCTTACCCCATAGTCAAAGTATGTTATGTAAAAAGCAATTCTTCTGACCATACATTGACTATGGGGGTTAGAAAATGTGTAACTTCCAAGAAAATTGAGAAAATGTGAAATTTCATGTACAAAGTGAATGAAGACCTGCTCGCATATGATGTCATTAGTGTTGCCAATTTGCAGAGCCAAGAGTAGTGAAACTTCTGGGGTGGACTTTGCCTTTAAACAAAATCACTCACTAAACACTACAAAATGAAGAGGGGACTAATAGGCATATAGGTAATTCTGTTTCCAAAGTCAAACTGACTAAAATAAAAAGGACTAAAGATTATCAGCAGTAAAATTATACATGTATGTTTCTATGCAAAAAACTAAAAGAGATTTTTAAGGATTTTGTCCAGATTCATAATGAAAATTGAAGTGGTTTTGATATTTCAAAGATGCAGATCATCTTAATATTTGTACCTGCACAAATGTTTCATATGCATGTGCAGAAACATTTTGAGGATGACATTAATACATGTCAGGAAAAGGTCTTTTCTCTCCTGTTTGCAAAGATTTTCATTCACTTGTTTCTTCACACAAATGATTACTTAGTTTGAAAGAATGAAAGGGGTTAGGATTTTTTTTTTCTTTATAACTTTGCCATTTGCCAATTCACTGACTGATTTTATTACTTTTCGTAGGTTAATTTTCTTGTATACTCAGTTGTTTTGATGAATAAGAAAGAATGTTTTCATTCTATTTCCCTATACTTTGTAGTTTCTATAGTTTCTGTGAAAAAATAAGTAACACAGTCATAGGTATTTTTAAAAAGTACACCATGCAATTTCTGTGGCTTTGGATGATATATGACTTCTTCACAGGTTTCATTTTTAATATACATCTTGTACTTTGAATGGTTTTGAAGAAATACAAACGAAATGACAAAAGGTTTCATTAAAAAAAAAATTCATGTATAAACTGATTTCAATGATTTAGAAGAAGAAAGCATTCATACCGCAGACCTGAAAATAAGATGGAAAGGTTTCCATTGAAAAGGTAAGCGCACAATTTTTAAAAAATGCTAAGGAGATAAAACGAAGAAAGAAAAATCACTGAAAATCAATGCTGCAATTATAACTTGATTATTACATTTCTAACTCCATTGTCACTTGAAAACTTGTGATGTGAGTGATTCAAAAGCGATGCCTTAAATCTCTAATGTGTAATTTCCTAATCTCTGGATTAGGGTATGTGATACATGATTGTATTAGCAAAAGCCAGATCAAATGAGCTGTTCAGTTAATCCATGGATTAAGGAGAGCTCATGAATCAAATGTGATTAAGGGAAAAGAAATGTGATTTGGATTAGCATAATCTGTAATGGATCAAGGGATTCACAATCTTAATCTGTTTGTTAAATCAATGTATGTGGATTGCATGTCAGTAATAATACTGATATATCATTAGGGAATATGGTTTCATTATTAAAGGAGTGATAGTTTAACGTGAGAAAGTTCATATGAACATTATAATGAAATGGAAAACAGGAGGAAATATGGTTTCACAGACTTCTATCAAGTAAGTAGTAACACTAAGTTGTGCTTTTGAGAAAATGGTGCCCCTCTTACCTAATAATAAATAGTCCTAAATCACTTATTGCCGCTAGCCCACTGGAATCCACTCCAACCAGCCCTATTGCACCGCTTGTCTCTTGCTCTCCTCCAAAAGAATCTTTAACTTGCTTTGTCCAAGAATATGTCCATCATGGCACTTTCCTCCAATACAACAAACAGGAGTCCAGTAGCTGTAGCCTTCTGTCAGGAGTCTGTAGAGGATGGTGTTCTTTGAGTCAAGCTGTGGGCAACTGCAGGAGCGTTCTTTGTCGTCGTGGTGATGATGATGGTGGTGGTGGTGGTGGTGATGCGATCCTAGCCTGGCTTTGGGTTTGGTGACGGATGATGGGGAGGTGGAGGAGGAGACGGAGGATGGGGGGGACGATGGCGAACGAGAGCGGGAGCGGGCCGAGGCCGAGGCCGTCATGGCGTGGTGGTGGCGGGCCGACAGCTTGGCTTTGAGCTTGGAAGGGTGGCTGAGATTGAGTGGCTGGTTGCTGCTCTCAATCTGTGTCTGCGACATATGGTGCATTCTATCGCAACTGGGGGCAACGGTTGCAAACAACATCCAAGAAGATCCTTTCATACAATGGAGCAAAATTATTCCACTAGCACTGTCTAGTTGTCCAAACCAAATTGAAGTTTATTGTAATCTCCTTGAAAACTCAATCGTAGTGACACCAACAGAATAACTTCATGGAAAAAGATCTTATGATACTCCTAAAGGTTTTCTTGATTAAGAATAGTACCAATTTCAAGTAAATGACATCCACTGGTTTTATTGTAAATCAATAAAAAAATTGAACTGCTGCAAGCAATATCATCCACGTGACAGACACTGCTAAAGATAAGCCATTCATCCCAGGTTCAACTATTACAACTCTCGGTATATTCCGTCGAGGACAACAAATCGTCTCTTGCGAGCTCTGTGTTTTTCACAACACTAATCAAAACGGCGAATGTCATTCTACGTATATAGATAGTTCAATGCTTGCAGTGAGGAGGAGAGAGAGAGAGGGAGAGAGAGGGGGAGAGAGAGAAAGAGAAGTGGTGGAGGCGTGGCCTCTAAAAGCCTGCAGCACTAGTCACAACACTAGCACTACTGCAAACACACACACACATACATACACCCAGTCTGTGCAACAACCTTGAGAATACATTAGTATTGGCTGGCTGACTGCTCTCAGATGCCAATGCCCTGTGTGCGATATGGGTTTGTTGATTATCGGGTGGCAGGCGGCCAATCACAGAGCAGCATTTCGTGTCTGGCTCTTGTGTGTGGCTACGGTCACAGCTGAGTGATGCCTCAAGGCTGGCCTTGAAAGGGCTACAGGATATGTGAACTCTCCCCTGATTGGTCCAAAAAGTATGGAGTGGGTGGAGCCTAAAGCTTTGCACTGAGCAATGACAGCTATTGTCAGTCTCTCAGCTTTGTTCCTCCCTCTCTCTCCCTCTCTCTCTCTCCCTCTCTCTCTCTTCCTCTCAAGGCCAATTTGTCACAAACTTCTAACATGATGTAAGGTGAAAGAAAGGTTACCCATTATGTCACTTACTAACATTAGACCACATCCATGATTAGGCCCATAAAAAACATTTGTAGCCTACTACATTCTTTTATGACTTGATCATAGTTCACAGTAAGAGGCAATGATTTATGCCTTTTCAGTGAAACAGATAAGAAAAATCACCGGGATAGTGGGGGGACCTTCAATATTTTCTTATGTTTTCTTGTAGCAAAGTTGCGTGGGTGGATACATCACATGATTTCCAAATAAGAAAAATTTCTTATAAGGTTTAATTCTTTGGAAAACAAAAACCTGACAAATACATCATGACTCACAAAAAAAAACCCAAAACATCTACCCCTAAAAATGTACATGATCATCTGCTTTGAGGTGAGGTGTATTGTAGAGGTGTTGTGGTCCAGTGGATAAGTCTCCGGACAAGGTACTGGATTCAAATCCCTGCCGCTGCACTAATGTCCTTTGGCAAGACATTAATCTACATTTGCCACACTCGACCCAGGTGAGGTAAATGGGTACCTGGCAGGAATTAATTCCTTGAAATTCTTGTGCCCTGTAAAAGGCTGCTGGGCTAAAGCCAGGGTAATAATATCCAAAGTCCTTTGGAAGCGCATAGAGAAGTTAGATAATAACGTGATATGCGCTATACAAGAAGGGATTATTATTATTATTATCTGATTTTGGTGTATATATATATATACATGTATATATATATTTTCTACAGAATTCAGCCCGAGTTACCATGAGCTTGTACTCAGCAGGTTAATCATTGATCATCCAATCGTCAAATTGGCAACAAGTAACCAACGATCTTTGTTTTATTTTGATATTTTTTTATAAGTTGATATATAACTCTGAAAATATCAAACTATTTGGCATATATATATATATATATATAGTCCAAAGTCAAAGTTTCATATATTACTATGAAATGGATCAATCACATGTCATAACTACAGATTTTTGCGCCTTGCAAAAGTTTCTTGCGACTAAAAAACAGTCATCACCAATTACAATTGGCATATTTGTTTGTTCGTTGATTTCAACTTCCATAAACAAAACCATACATTACAAAACATAAAGTAAGATAAAGATATCATGTTCTCACACATGAAAATCTACATATAACCCAATATGGCATCAGTCATTTATAATCAAGATAAATGCAGTGAAAGTGAATTTTTTTTTTTGAAGTCATAAAGGCCTTTTCAAATACATAAAGTTCTCTTCAAATTCAGTATATCATGTTTGTAGTTTCACAGAATTTGTTTTCATTTCACTCGGACATTTATATGTGAGTTGAATATGTATATGAATGTTGTGCATGCATTTATGGTAACAAGGACTAATTTATATGTTTTGAGTTTCCTGAGGGCATTCATATATTCCAGTCTAGCTATACACAAGGCTGTTTTCTCAACCACTCCCCCACAAGGTTAAGTTTGCTACTTGTCTCTCCAGACTTATTGTGAATTGGATTGTCCTAGAAATAAACTCTAAAGCAGAAATTAGTGGCAGCAGTCTTTTCGATCGCAAGGTCTCATCTTCTATCTTTCTCTCTCTCTCTCTCTCTCTCTTTCTCTCATCATCATCATGTCTCATTTTGCTTTCCTCTACAACTCTATATCTTTCTCGTCTGCAAGTCTTCTCTCTCTCAGCCTTCCTCCTTTCATTTCTCCCCAATAAGCCTTATTCTATCTCTGCCTTTCTCCTTCATTCTCCTCTCTCTCTTTCTTCCTTTTTCATCGTTCCATCTCTCATTCTCTGCCTTCCTCATTTTTTTCTCCTTTTCTCCATCACTCAATCTGTTAATGTCTTCTGTCTGCTATTTTTATTCTCAAGTCTTTCTATTTTTCATTCCGTCTCTCTCTCCTTTCCCCATTTTCTCTCCCCTCTCCATCTCTCTTTCCTCATCATTCCATCTCTCCTTGCCCTCCCTACACTTTCTCTCCCTCATCATTTTCTAAATCTCTCTCTGCTTTCCTACTTTCCTCCCTCCTCCTCTCCCCATCTCTCCCTTTCTCTCTCCCTCCTCATCTTCCCGCTCAAGCACACTCTTAATCTAGGCCGTGGCCGGCCAAATCAGTCTCGATATACCCCTCCGTGACCTGATTAACGTAATATCAAGGACGCTAGCCGGCAAGCAAGGACGCCGCAAGACGCCAATCAGCTCCTCCACTCTGCATTGTCGATGTTTTTAGAAACGCTTTCGTCTTTCCGCAATTTTCTAAACAGGAGCACAAATTCCCATTTAAACTACAACAACCTCAATCTTAAAAATAGATATTCAACCGCTGTAAACAAGGGCATTCCATATTTATATTTTCTTCCTCCACTCTCCCTTCAGCTTTCTCTATAAAACATTCAAAATTATCTATATCTGGGCATATCCAGATTTTGTGCATATGAGAATAATTAAACTGGGTTACTTTCAGGGCCACTTAGTCTATCACTTTTATCAGAGAATTGATTTCGTTCAGGGGAAATCAATATTTCATGGATATCAAATATTCTGCAGCGAAAACAGATATTGTAATCTGTATTGGCTGATACAGCACTGTTATTCACTGAACATGAAATATAGGCAGATAGACCTTGGAGGTAGAAGGCTCTAGTAATGAACTTTTTATTCTTCGAGCTATTTTAAGCATCTTTTCACATTTTTTTTTTAAATCTGCAAAAAAATATTTACAGCCAGACTGAACATTCATCCTATCACATTTTTAAATGAAGAAAGAAATATAATTCTTAAGAAGTCAAGACACTCTTCCTGGAAGTATTGTAAACAAATAATTCAGTGCATCTTCTCTGCAAATAACATGCAGAATGGAAATGCTAGTAGCCCAAAAAGACATTTCCAATGTTCATCTGCTGAGCAAGTAGTAAAAATAGAAATCCAAACTATTGAATTTTGCAGTCAGAGGAGACATTATCTAGTTCTGTATAAATTTCAAGGAAATGTTTTTGTTATCAAAGCTAAGATTGTTTTCTCAAATTTGAAAAATTTGTGTTCTTGTAGTATTCATTCACATTTTTTTCTTCTTAAATTAACTTAGGTTAATGTGTTAGGTTAGGTTAGGTAATGTAACTTAAGGTTGTGTAAGATGTATCTAAGTATCATTTATCGATTTTGTATTAAAGCACATTGAAATGTTATATGTAATGTACTATTTGATTGATTTAAAAAAAAAAAGTGCTGTGATAAAAGTACATTTGCATCCAATGTAGGACAAAAGCTTTACGAATCATAAATGCTAATATAGCATTATATTGTAATTTGTAAACATATTGTAACATCAGTTGGATAAACTAAGCAGGGCCCTGTTTCATGAAACTCATTATCAATAACAAGTTGCAATGACTGTTATAAGCTACTGAAATCCTTGCATCTGATTGGCTGAGGGCAAAGTTGTCATAGGAATGTGGCAGTTGTTACTGAAAACAAGTTTTATGAAACGGGGTCCTGATCACTCTATTCTGCTCTTTCTGAACTCAGACTAGACACAGTCAATGTCATTTAATGTATTGTGCACGTATGGTTGCTGTTATTTTGGCGGTTATTTTGTCCAGTTTCACCCACTTCACGTGAACAGCGAAAGATGAAACAACATATAAATATAGGTTAGACAAACCATTTTTCCAACCTTCAAAAGCAAAGTAAGGTCAACTAAGCCATATGGTCTATTGTTGAGAGAGAGAGAGAAAGAGAGAGAGAGAGAGAGAGAAGGTCATACTTGTTGATTTTTAGAATTTAATATTTTTTTCTTTTATTTTTCGTGCAATGCCACTAAAGAACAATACCAACCACATACAAACATTGCTCACTAGAAATGTCCTGTTTTTCTCTTGTTTCTGTAATTTCCCTTCTGTTCTTCTTACTATCATTACACACAGTCAAAGAGTGCTTTTTTATGTTCATTTAATGAACAGAATTTCTTCTCATTAACAGATTTTAGAAAATTATAATAGTTAAATTTGAACATCTGACATCTCAGTAAAAGGAAATTAAGAACGAAATGTTTATGTATATCCCAACATTAATCAACAGAGTCAAATACTGCTTTCCTTATGTGCAACAATAAGAATCTGTTATTCATATATTTGAGAAAATAATAATGGAGTTAAATTTGAACATCTGACATTTTGGTAAAAGGAAAGTGAAACCAAAATATCCAAACATGAATGTCATTGTGCAATCTATCTCTATAGTTCCTCTATTTGGCATCAGACCTGTGGTTTTATAAAGGTATTAGGTATAATACACCATTTTCTGTTTAAAAAAACATGAGAAGTTTGCTTGTACATGAACAGAGGGGTGTTTCACAAAGAGTAAGATTGACTGAAATCGCACTTAACTATGGCTGGCCATTCATGCCACTTTTTTTTTTCAACACGGGTCTCGGATAGGATTTGAAAATTGTGGTCAAAAATCTGCAGAATTGTCATTTTTTATAGTTCATTGATGAAGAAAACAAGAAATGTAAATTCTTCAAATTTGTGACAATGATTTGCGCATCCCTTGAGAGACCGATGGTGAAAGCAAACAGTGGCATGAATGGCCTGCCATGGTTAAGAGCGATTTGAGTCAATCTTAGTCTTTGTGAAACACCTCCCTGGTTTTTAAAACATATGCTGAATACTGTCATGGTAATTTCTTCCAAAGTTTGGCTAATACTCAAAGCATAAAAATGGCTGTAATTTGTATAGAAATGTACTATGCAGCATATCCTCTACTTATGTAAGAAAAAAAAACCCCCAAAACACCCTCTTACTGTCCACAACATTTCATCTGTTTGGAGCCAGAAAGGCATAAACTCATCATTTTATACAGCCTTAATGCCCTTTTGGCTGCAAACAGACGATTTATCATTTACATGTACTTTGTATTACCTTGATTCATGTCTGATTTTTTTTTTGACTACTAGACAAAACAAATATTTAAAAATATATTTTTCTTCACTAAGCAAACATAGTGAGAGAAATGACCTTATTTTCTTCCTAACTTCTCTCATTCAGATTGTTTTCCATTTCAGCTTTGAATTTATCCTTGATTTGTTGCAAGATCTGACTATTGTTTTGTGACCTCGCGATATCTTAACATTTTCCATTTCATTTTGCAAGGAGACATGCAAGCAAAAGGTCGACATACAAGTTTACAACCACTTTCTCCAGATAACTTCTACTTCTAGTGTTTATATGAAAGCTTCCACTGGCATGATTGTAAAATTCATCTAGAGGCAAATTCAAAATAACATTTGAGCAGCACCCCTAGAAATGTACAAACATTCTTAATGACATATTACATAATAACTATATGATTTCTACAGGAAACACAATAGGCTCCTGAAAGTGCTCATTAGCTGGCTTCTTTCAAGTCTTTTTTAGCAACTGAATTCTTAACTTCATCCCTGGACCAAACACTATTCAAACCCTGAGCTTCACCTGTCCCTAACCCAACCTTAACCCAACCTAACCTGTCCCTAACTAACCTAACCCTTACCCGACCTTAATCCAACACTAACCCAACCCCAACATTACAATTGATGAAATAAAGCCCAGAGCATATTGCACGTTGAAGCACCCAATTTTATCATAGCAGAACTAGGCTAGAAGTTAAATAGTGCAATAGAGAAGTTCTGTTGACAACATGATTGAGGTCACAAGTGAGGTTATGGATCTTGTAGATGTCTTGTCGGGATTGTTAAGAGCTCATTATGTTCCTCGTTAGCAACTGCAGTATAGGGGAAGCATACAAGGCCGCAAGTGTAGCAATGAACCTACAGAATACAGGCTAGAGGGGAGCGTAGCAGGGTCAATTATTAAAGGGGAGGTATGGGGGTAACTTAAAGGGAACCCTCACCCTCAAGTCAAGTAGTATTAAAAACAAAGCTATGACTGAAGGGAAAAAAAAACAGATCAGTGAAAATTTGAACAAAATTGAACAAGGAATAAGAAAGTTATGGCTATATGAAACTTCCTGTATGGAATTTTTCCATACTAGCACAGCTTTTGATGATATAATTTTGTGGACAACTCTCATTATGTTTTGTACACATGTAATTAAACATTTTCATGTTGCTTAGGATTTGCACATTTTTATATTAGCCAAACTCATGTATAATGTAGTAGTGTTTTCTCCACAACACTGGGATAAGGTCAATGAAAACATGTGTTCTTCAAGATAATAAAGATTATGTGAAATTCTGTGTGCAAAACATGTTGAAAGATGTCCACAAATTATATCACCAATAGCTATGGTAGCGTCAAAAACAGAAAATTTCTTATAGGCATAACTTTCTTATTCCGTGTCCAATTTCATTCAAATTTTCGCTGATCTGTTTTATTCTGTCTTAGCTCTGATTTAAAAACTACTTGATTTGGGGGTGTTGGTTCCCTTTAAATGGGTAAGGGGAAAAAAAAATCGTCTCTGCCCCTTTGAGTGTCAGATTGTTAACCCATTGCCTACAGCTCCTGTATAAAGTCTATGGGAATTATATAATTCAGTAGTCAATGGTTTTAGTATGAACCACCAAGCAATGGAAAGGTTACCCATCTGATGACATGGAACAGCGAGCCTTTTCTTTAGAGGAGAATGAAACCCTGGGGAAAAATCAATTTTAATGAAAAGAAGCAATTTTAAAAAAGTTCCATCAAAAACGGTTACAAAATGAAAAAGTTATGAAAGTTTAAAACGTCTCAATTTATTTTCTCTGGCAATCCTCAAATTGGCAATGTTGCTTCAAAATGGTAGGTTTAGAAGGACAACTCTCAATTACCTTTTGTACACAAAATTTCATATTTTCTCCATTATCTCTAAAGATGCTGCTGGTATCTTTGTGAACTCAACATAAGTTGTGTCAAATACATTTTCATTCTCCTTAAATAGTACTTGTGCCTCATTCAAATTTTTTAACCTTAGTAAGAGGGAAAGGTGTCATTCAGAAATTAAATGACTGTTGATTGTGAAATATGTGTCTACGCTACATAATTATTTCCCCCCTTCCCTGATCTCTCCCTTCTAACATCAATCAAAAGCACAATGAATCAAGAGCACAATAAATCATTCATCTAAGCTAACCGGTAATGAAACTGCCAATCACTTTTAAACATGCACAGATTTTCATTTACACTAATAACCATCGACCTCAGCATGGGAATTAAAATGTCATCTCTTTATGTCATCGCCACAGTTGGGTTTCTGGATTGAGATGTTATACCAATTCATTAGCGGATAACACAAGCATCCTTTCCTACAAGGTTGAGAGTTTTTAGGTCGAAAGTTTAGGTGTAGATGACAGGGAAACAGGATAATAAAAAAAGATTAATAAAAAGAATTGAAAACATGAAAGAATGGTAGAACTAGTTCTACAGCTCTTTCTCTCTCCCTTCTCTTCTCTCTCTCTCTCTCTCTCTCTATTTATATAAAATGCCTTATTTAGGTGGTAAATGAAGACTTTTAATATCATTGTCATTAATGTTACCATTATAACAACATTTATTTTTTTAAATAGAGAGAAAAATAGGAAGAGGGAAAATTCATCAAAGGCCAAACTATTTGGAGTCATGTTTATTCCACTACCCAGTGCATGCTTAATACAGTCTGATTAAAATTTTGACAAATGCAGATGCAACATTTCTGTCATTGGTTTTCTTTTTATCATTATGGTATTTTCTTTTGTTCAATTTTGTTTTGTACTGTTTTGTTGCTGTTGTTGTCATTGTTAGATGTTGTGAGTAATCTTGATTTCTGGCGGTAATGAGGATGAAATTTTTGAAAAATACAGATGCAACATTTCTGTTGTTGGTTTTCTTTTTATCACTATGGTAGCTTGTTCTATTTAGTTTTGTTCTGCACTGTTTTGTTGATGTTGTTTCTAACATTAATAGTTGTTGTGAGTAATCTTGATTTCTGGTAATGAGTAAGAGGAAATTCCAAGCAGAATGCAATTTACACAGAATATCATCAAGTACACACAAACATGGAACCTACATGTATCATACACTTTGAAAAGAAGAAGCACGATAGCTGAATAAAAGTAAGGGTAAAAAGGAGATTCCTGAATTAAAATGTTCATATCCCCTTCTGGGCCTACATTGTTGTTGTTTTTTTCAATATAAGAACTTCTTGATAATCACTTTAATATTTGACACACATTTATGTATGACTCGTATACTTTTTTAGTAAATGTAATATAACTAGTAGTCATTAAGACCATGCATAACAAACTGAATGTTAAAAAAACAAATGTTTTTGTTTACGCTTTAAAACCTCCTCTTTCTCTCTCTCTCTCTCTCATATTCTTTGTTTTTCTTTATCACTCCTTTTCTCTTTCACACCCCCTCTTCTCTTTCTCTCACTATATAATAGTCATGAAAGTGCAGATTTCAAAATAAAAACACAATCTCTCCTCTTTCTCCTCATATTCTCTGTATTTCTCTCTCTCTTTCTCTCAAACCCTTTCTCTTCTCCTAATCTGTCTTTCTCTTATCTCTCTCATTCCCTATCTCTTCTCTTTCTCTTTATCTCTCTCATTTCCCCTCTCCTTTCTTTCTCTCTCTCCCCCTCTCTCTTCTGTTTCTCTTTATCTCTCCTTTTCTCTTTTACACACCCTTTTCTCTTCCTCTTCCTGAATAAGTCATGAAAGTGCAGATATCAAAATACAATTACAATCTCTCTTCTCTTTCTCCTCATATTCTCTGTATTTCTCTCTCTCTCTTTCTCTCTCTCTCCTCTCTTCTCTCTCTCTCTCTCCTCTTCTCTCTCTTCTCTCTCTTCTCTCTCTCTCTCTCTTTCTCTCTCTCTCTCTCTCTTTCTCTCACACCCCTTTATGTTCTCCTAATCTGTCTCTCTTTCTCTTTATCTCTCTCATTTCCTCCTCTCTTTTCTTTCTCTCTCTCTCCCTCCCTCCTCGAGTGAAATGTATGAACAGATAACCTTGGAGAACAATACACACGAATGTACTTTCTTGAAGTCTTGTCAACCTGCTTTTCTGCTGAACTCTTGTAAGATCCCAAATTCCCTGAATGGAATTTGTGGAAAGACCTTGCTGTAATGCCCTCTTTAAATAGACAAGGAAAGATTTCACTTCTTTTACAGAATTTTATAGAATTTTGAAGAAAAAAAAAACCCAGTCTAAAATGTCATAGGCGTAAGAATGTATCAATAATAGCATCTGCTGGATATTCCTTGGAAATTCCTTGAAACTACTCCTCTAGATAATGATATCAAGCTAAGAACAGCAATACCATGTATGCCTCTTTTTTCTTACTGAAAAACAACATTCATTTTTTTTTAAACTATGAGAGATATTATTGCTTACCCTCTTCCCACAAACTTCGATAATGATTTAAACATTTCTTTGATATGCCCCATTTTTGGACCAACACTTACTGATTCCCAATCCCAGAATACCATGTATTTGATCTGATTTGATTTGATTTATTTATTTTTCCATTTCACAGTATACAAAACAAAAATATGAATTCAATAATCTCTTTAAGACAAAAGTAATATGATGAAATAACATAAAAGAAAGAACAGAACTATTGAGATACTGAACAAAATAAAGCTGACCAGACTGAAAAAAAGATACAGCAAAATGGACGGCAAGCTAAAAAAAGCAATGCTTGTAAAGTGCAAGCCCCTGAAACTTGCTTTACATGCGGTCATAAGCGAATACATTGTACATGTATTTCTGAATGAAAACCCTACAAAGACCTTTAGGACAGTATTTTTTTAAAATAGAAATTATAAGCCAATATCAAATGAATATTTTCACAATCATTCCTCTTTTTCAGTTGAACTTTTAGCTCTGAATAGAGTAGTTCTGAATGGCAACTGCCCATTGACCTTGCTGAAAAGTGAGAGTACCCCCTTTCTTTTTTCCAAAATGTGCAGGTGCATGCTCACAATGTTAAAATGGCGTATGTAATCCTTTCCTCTTATAACTTTAATCCTTTTCCCACTGAAACCATATCAGATCCACAATCAGCTTTATGTTTGCGAATGTTGTCATCTTCAGAAAGACCTTGCCGATACTACCCCCATTTCTACAGAAGTGCGTGGGCGCGCGGCCTTTATGTAAGAGTGGATGTGTAATCACTTCCTTCGTTCACATGAAAGACTGATATTCCGATTAGGTCAGGAATGTTCCTGGAAGTTATGCTGGCAGTGTCCACTTGTGCAACTGCCCATTCATTCATTCATTCATTCATTCATTCATTCCTGGGGGATGTCCTTGGCCAGACTACCGGTATCTCTCTGATCGGAGGCTGACCGATCAATAAATATTGACCACCTCATTAACGCTGAACATTTTCTGGAAATAGCAATGATTTCCGTTCGATATAGAGCTTGGTACACATCGGGGGGGGGGGGTTGATAAAATGTTGATGAAGTCATCATGAAAGGAAATGTGTGTCCACAGGGTCACTGGCTTGAGGAGTTTAACCCTTAACAATAATTTGCCAATGGAACCACATGGTTCCTATAATAAGCCAATGGGAATGAAAGAATGGAGGGGTGAATGGGTTAAAGGTGAATGACATAAGGTTTCCTCTTAGAAAGGATCTGCAATCAGAAGCAGGTTGGTGGTATATGACACCAAAAATTCCTTTCCCACCTATCTGATCTTTAAAATACATCTCCTTTTTCTTTCTTTTTTTTTAAAAACTTGTGAGACACCTTTTAGTATCAAAATAAATCCACATAGAAAAATATGAAGAGTTTATATGCAAAAACAGATCAATGCCATTTCTGACAATTTTAAAGTAATGTCATCATCATAATAGTACAAAATAATACTTTTCAAATGATATATTGCTCATTACACATGAAGGTATATTGTTGAAGTTATATTTTCTCATTTTCTTTATCTTTCTTGATCTTTAATTGCAAATATCTCAATTTGACAGAAAGGGATATATCCGTTCTTGCATTCAGCTCTTCAATATAATTTTCTTGGGGGGGGGGGGGAGAGACACACTGAAAACAGAATTTTAGAACAAATTTTGTTACATTAAAAATTGTTGTGAACTTATTTATACAAGCAAATATGTGTTTCATAATTATAGAACTTTGAAGTGTTCCTTTTTTAGCATCTACAGATATTGACTGATCTGACTGGTATTTTTGGCAAATAAAAATGGAGAGCCAGAGTTATATTTGTAGATTTATTTTTATCTTCAGTGTGTAAGAAGTGACCTCATGTTGTTCCTAACTAAATGTAACACACACAAAGGCATAAACATAAGGGGGGGGGGAGGAGGGGAATCAAGATGAATTGTCTTCTTCCATAAGGGGTCTGCGAACTGGAAGATTATGGATGACCTTCAAGAAGCTTTAGACTTGAGATCTACTGAGCTTGATAAGTACTGGTATGTCTTTGTTCTGTTGGTACTGGAAGACAGCCATTTTATTCTTTTTTCTTTCTCCCTTGTTTTTTTTTTCTTAATTAGCCTCTCCCTTTCTCTCTTCCTCTCTCTTTCTCTCTCTCTCTCTTCCTCTCTCTCCTCCTTTTCTCTCTCTCTGGGTTAAAACAGTGAACAATTCAAATTTAGCTCTGGTAATGAAAAAATCTCGTGTTTAAAACTGGCAGCAAGGATATCTAACTTTAGCTAGCCAACATATATCCCCATAAGAGTTCTTATGTACACAAAAGGAAATTTTAACTCTGCAGCCCCACCCGTGTAAAGATGTGTCATGGGTACCATGGTAATTTGACAAAGTTACCATCAAATCATGGTAATTTTATGGTACTTAATAATAATAATAATGCACAGTTCTTGTATAGCGCATATCACATCATGATATAACGTCTCTATGCGCTTCCAAAGGACTTGGATATTACATGGTACTTTCATGGTTTTGATGGAAATTTCATCAAAATGCCATGGTATCCATGGTAATTTTACACTTCCACCTTTCTCTCCTCTCCCTCTTTCTAATTTTAAGTTCATCGACTAAAATTGAGTTAAAGACATTGGTTAACATTGTTATGATTTTCAAAAATCCCATTTTGTTACTTGAAAATGGGATAAACATTAGGGTTATAGTGTAAAAATACCATTCTGAAAGTTTCAGAGTATAATATCCACAGGAAGTATTTTAAATATTAGAAATGTGAACCAATGTTTGAAAAATATACGAGGGTCGATTGCACAGACCAGATGTAAGGAGTGCACATGCGCGCATGACTCAACGGACCGCATTGTGTGTATTGGCATATCAAGCGACGGAAGGCAGGTAACGGTATTTTTGAATTCGTGCAAACGGTCCTCTTAGTTCATTGTCTCTTGAGACGAAAGCCAATAAAATCGCAGTTTGCGTTTAACTTACAGTTTTTCATTCTAAATTATGGTTGGTTTCAGGGTTTTTGAGTACAAATACAAGTACTCATTCATACACATGTTTCATCTTAGTTTGAGAATTTTTTAAATCAGCTGCTCACAAAGTTAGCCAATACCTTTAATGTCATCATCATCATCATCATCACTCATTTCATCAATAGATCTCCCAGATAAAAGAGGTTTCTTTTTCTATGCCCTTCTCCAAACAAGAAATAAAATTCTAAAATTGCTTGAGTGAAGTCTTGCAGTCTTGGTTTCACTTGGGTTGCTAAGTTCTCTTTCAATGTTACCAGCCAAACAAACTTTGTGTTTATCAAATCATCCTTCAAACAGTCAGAAATACCCAAGTCATGAGGAAACAGGACTAAAAAAAGAAAGAACTTGCAATCAATCGGAAACAAAAAGCACTTCCTCATGAAAGAGCGTCATTAAGCAAATAAAGGTTTGGTATAGATAGGGACATGACTTGGCTTCTCCTAAACAACGTTGGTAAACAAAAAAATAAATGAAAGAAACGGAGTGACATAAGGATGTATTTATCTCATCGCAAGGGCACAGATAGTGGTCTTTGAATGTTTAATGTAGTCTCTGCAAACATACCCCTTTGCTTATCATTATCAGTGCAGCATACACTCTAATTTCTGGTCATATTTGACTCGGAATGGTGCCAGCTGGGAGTCAACCCTATTCCTAGTTAAAGTGACTCGGATTTCTGCATTAATTTGACTCGGAATGGTGTGGCGTCAACAGTGAATCGACTAAATTTGAGTTAAAGTAACTCCATTCTGAGTCAAATTAATTCTGAAATCCAAGTCACTTGAACTCCCAATGGAGTTGACTCCCAGATGATTTCATTCCGAATCACATTTGACTCCGTGGAAATAAGAGTGTACCTAAAGAGTTGATTATTCACGCATCATGTTTTGCAGCAAAATCCATGAGTGCCCGATATGATGGGTACCAGCACTATAAAGAAGACCTCATTATTATGATTTATAATTACTAAAAGCTAGGGTGGTTCACTCATCAAAAATAACCATGACCTAGATATATGTAGAACACGTATTAAAGGTGCTCACAAATCTAGTTAAATAAGCCTTGATACCGGATGTTCTTGAAACCATTCATTTTCTACAAAGTCAATTTTAATTTTGTTGTTAATGTTATGGTTAGTGGTATCATGTAGAATTCAGGAAATAGGGCATTGCATTTTCAGTAGATCTGGCTTAATTGGTTTCATTCCAAGGTTTTTTTTTTTTTTTTTCATTTATTTGTCATGCTGTGAATGGGGCATTTCGACCAGCAAAATATACATTAAGTTACTCAAAATCTTCAAAAGGCACAAGTCATGTAAGACCATGTATGCTCATTGCAAAAGCTACATTTTCTCATAATTCTTCTACTCATTTCTCTTCTATATTCTGCCAAATTATCTTTCAGATATTATTCATCTCCGGTCTTGTACATTCTGTTAAAATTTGATTTGATTCTAAGCGAATCTTCTGTCAATACCAGTCTATACAAGAACACAGGATAAATCTGGACTGTGAACAACTACTTCAATGGGGTCTGCAATGCCAGACTATCCTACACGACTCATTTGGGCCAGGTATTTATTCAATGTGCTGGCACTGTACATCATTCATTACATAATCATCACTTCAAAAGAATAGTATGGATGCACCCAATTGATCTGTCCTTGTTCACAAAAGGATTATCTTAGCTTAAAGCAACTAAGTGACGGAACAGTAACAATGTCTTTATTTAACCTGTTCAGACTATAAGAAAGTTATACGAAACATGTGAAAAGAAAGGAGCCATATACCTGAAGGGGGCATAAACACTTGTAAAAATATAGTATAAAGATAACCGGGGGGGGGGGGGGGGTCAGCAGACACCATATTTTTTGCATCAGCTTACGTCAAGGTCAGTGATGGACCACATAGAAGTATAGATGATCACGTTTGCATACGCACATGATAAGCCCCACCCAGTTATGCGATTTTCGTAGTATGGTATACGACATTCAGACGTAAATGCGGATGCTTTTCATTTGAAACAATGCTCAAACATGAGATTCACTATACAAATATTGGTCATACAACATTCCACTATATGAACTAAGCATTAAAAGATGTTCAGACTATGACAATTAGTACTTTTCTTACAGCAATGCGGATTTCGTGTAGGAATACGACAAATTCATGTAATCTGAATGAGGGTTACATGCAGGTGAAAGATCAAAGTATCCAATGGTGTCCTTCACATAGTTTCTGAATAGGACCAATGACAAAGGGATAGGAAAGGCATATGACAATAGGCTGAGGGTTAAACTGTCCACAAATCATAGATTTTGTTGGCAGAAAAAAAAGCCATTCCTAGAAATGTCCAGGATCAGTCATCCCTATCATAAAGACACACTTTAACATTTCTTTTGCATCACAACTTTCATTGTCACAGAACTAGCACATGAATATTTTTCAGTACAATAAAGAGATACTGCATCCCTTTGTAGATGTGTTGTCTGTATACTTATGGGAAGAAACACTGTTCAAGACCCCTCCCCCCCCCCCACCAAAGGTCTTTAAACTCTTACTATTAAAAAAATTAACTTCATACAATATTGACTGTAAATGGATACATTAATGAAGACATAAAACTAGATAAAATATCGTGATGGAAAGCTTTTTCAAAAACACATTTTTAATAAAAGCACAGAGATCAGCCATAAAAATTGATTTCACGGAAGACCAGACGATAAAAATTTTGCCTGTAAGGGCAACGGGAAGGTAGGTCAACCTTTTGCACTGCCAACAGCATCCGTTTCATCAAAGATTATAGTCCTAAGGTTAGAGATGCATTTTGGTTTTACGTTAGGTTAAGGTTAGGGTTAGGTATGTAGTGTTTAAAAAGGTTTGAGGTTGGGGATTTAGTTAAAAGGGAAGCATGAGATCCGGGAAGGGATGGAAAAACATTGTGACCTTTTTCAGTCTTTTAATGTCTGTTTGGAAGAACTTTTTAGAAATGGCCCCTAAAAAGGATTTACTCTACAAATACCCTTATACTCAAGATGTGATAAGAAACAGCTAAAGTGTTCAGTCAAACATTTATGTGTAGTCCCATATACCCATTTCCATGTGTAGTGCAAAAACGTGCTTTTCAACAAGGCTGAGTTAATTTCTTTTTAAAATTTCTTTTTAAATAGTGACAATTTTGAAACCTCAGAGAATACACACCAATTTTCATTTACTACTTCATTAACCTTTTTTCAACAGCTTTGAAATGGTTACTTTCAGATGAAATTGCATGCCCAGAACTCGAGTTTATTATCATTATTATTTGGCGTCACATGGGCCTGGGAGGAGAATTCAAATACGATCTTAATCACTGCGACCCTCGGGTCTCTCCTCCCAATATAACTTTAATATTGTAATATGCAGTTGTACCACTACACCAAGGTTCCCCTCCTTTTCTTCAAATAGTGCAGCGGGTTCTTAACGTGGAAAGGTGGTGCATGCCCAGAACTCGAGTTTATTATCATTATTATTTGGCGTCACATGGGCCTGGGAGGAGAATTCAAATACGATCTTAATCACTGCGACCCTCGGGTCTCTCCTCCCAATATAACTTTAATATTGTAATATGCAGTTGTACCACTACACCAAGGTTCCCCTCCTTTCCTTCAAATAGTGCAGCGGGTTCTTAACGTGGAAAGGTGGTGACTCTCCTCTACACAGGGCCTCCATTTAACATCCTATCCGAGGGCCAGAGTGTTTTCCACTGAAACATGGCCTGCGTCTATGAAATGGGAGGGGCATGTTAACACAAAATGATGGCTCAAGTCATCTGCCTGGGGTGGACTCAAACGCACGATCTTTGATTCGATGGGCAGACACTTTACAGATTGAACCAGCTCGCCTCCTCTTCTAAATATCTTTAATGTACATGAAAATGACTGTGGCAAGATTGCTGCCACAGTACACTGCACAGCAAACCTGGATTGCTCACAAACAAGAGAGAAAGGTCATTATGAAGAAATCATCTCAAACTGTTCTTATATTTCTAAATCAAAGAAACAGAAACATCGTTTGCCTTCATCGCCACTAATTACTTCCCTGTTTACAAACAGGAAAAGAAATCCTTGATGAGTTCTTAAAGGTGAAGTTAATTTACCTTCAAATATTCCATTTGTCTTCCTCTAACTCTCTCTCTCTCTCTCTCTCTCTCTCTCTCTCTTTATGCCTTGAGTCTCATCGTTTTTGCACAAATTTTTATTTCAACTCTTTCTCTGTTCTCCATCTCTCTGTTTCTGGCACTGTTGCCATCTCTCATTCTCTTTTCCGATCTCTCTCTCTCTCTCTCTCTCTCTTTATCTCTATCCCTATGTATTTCTGTAGCTGTTTCTCCATCTTTCTGCTGGTTACTCTCTCTCTCTGCCTCACTCCTTCTCTCGATCCTTTTTTGTCTGTCTCACTCTTTATGTGTCACTTTTCTTTCTTCCTCTCTCCTATTCTTAGAATTTCTTCTGAACAATCTTCCTCCTGCTTGACAATCTCCATTCGTGCATATCTCTCTCTCTCTCTCTCTATTCTCCCTTCTCATCAGAAAATCGATTACTTCCCAAGAACATTCAACATTCGTCACTGAAAAGAGCCCTCACGATCTTTCCTTTGTTCTCTCAGACCCTACAAGGCCACGTACCTCATCCTCCTCCAGCTATAGTTTCCAACCCGACTTTAATTAACCCGCTCATTACTGCTGGCCGCCTAGATACCGTTGACTTCCGGATGAGTGTAGCAATTAACCTTGAGGAATGAAGGGTTAAAGATGATTCACCTTGTTCTGTCTAGACTAAGAGACTCTCAAGTTTAGCCTAGAAAGCCAGCAGTTTGGGCTTGGACTATATTTTTTTCTTTTAATTATACAGCTCTTGAAGGTCATATATACAGCTTCTAATGATGAGAACATCTTCATCTAAAAGTAATAATGACAACATTTTCATTAAAATCATTGCAAGAGATACTGGCAATCATGTTAAGAGGTATTGGTAAAAGTCAATATTTAGGATACATGTATGAGCTTCAAGTTCGGCCTAGAAAGCTGACAGTTTGGGCTTAGAGTTTTTTGTGTGTGTCCTATCTGATAAAGATCATATTATTCAGTCTTTCCTGTCAATGATAAAGACATCATCTGGAAGAAAAATCCAATACGATTTTTTTGGCCAAATATAGGTGTACAAGATATGTTTCAATATTCTAGATTTTATATCCTTTACGTATACTAAGAAGCCTGCAGTTTTAAGTCCAACTATTTAAAAGATTAATACATCTTTTAAAAGAAAATTCAATAAAAAATTTCATCAAATTTACATTTTAGGGATACTGCTGTTACTTAAGATTCACATTTCACCACTTTCAGAAACAGTTGGTTAAAAACCATCAGGTTGGTTACAATATGAACTGACCAAATGTTGGTTAAAAAGAAATTGTATATAAAACATATGGGGATTTTTTTAAAAACCAGTAGTTGGTCATTTTGTATTTTAACCAACCTAACCATTTTCAACCAACTTTTTTGAGAGATTAGATGAATATCTACATTGCAATAATCATTGTTTCTGTATCATTATTTCATAATACAATGTGATTTTAAAAATATAATATTATTATTCTTTTGGCATAAGTATGCACATGGTAGCTGTGCTTTCCAGTGTATCATGAATAAAGTGACTTCTGATACTCTTTCCTGCCGCTTAACTCATTTTCACTATTTAAAACTGCCTGAATTTCCTTTGCTCTTTCTGTGAACTTTTACCATCATCGTGATCAGTCAGCTCTATAGTACCGCTCCACTGTGGCCTTCGACTGTGGCCTTCGACTGTCGTAACAGGGCCCAAAAGAGTACTATATTCGTCGAACAATTACCGGGACTTGGAAAAAAAAAAAAGAATTCACCTCTCTTTGTCATTAATGAGTCAATCAAAATATAAAAAGCAGTGGTATACGTCTGTACTCCCCGTGACCTATGATTAGATTCAGACTAAAGAGGAAGAGAGAAGAGAGATAACATGAACTGAAGGGTGTTGCCATAGCAACCAAGGTAATGACACAGGCAGTCCCAGCCCAGCCAATCAGGGATGATGTAACATATTTGTTTTTGTTTGAGTTTTGTAACATCATAGATAAGGGCATGGGGTCATTAGTAACCTGTTTAGCCGAGAGGGAAATAATATGAAACTTGTATTCAAAAAAATGCTGTTTTAACCCATTCGTGACAGGAATTATTTAAAGCCTAATTTGATCAGCTTTTATTCTTCAAATTGGCAACACCAACATTTTTATTTTATTGCTACATTTTTCTTATAAAACATCATGTATCTGAAATGAATATAAATTGACAGAAATTATGATGAGAAGTCAAAAAGTTGCCAATTTGCAGGGGAAAATAGTGATTTTAAACTTTCTATCACATTGCCAATTTAAGGATTTTAATGCTTATTTTGCTGTAAAAAATTTTCAGCATCAAACAACAAATATTGAAGCAACCAAAATGAGCACAGTTTGTGTGGAATTTTTTGCTCTTTCTGCTCATGTATTTGGTATGACTTTTAGGGCTTTGCATCAAAAGATATTAGGCCAAACCACAAAATGTGGACCTCTGTCACGAATGGGTTAAAGGGGTATACACACATGCAAAAAGTGTAGCATTAAAAAAGACACTGGTTCTTGGGAGGGTAGATGATGCAGCAAAGCATGATGTTACATCATGTTATTGTTCGTACATATCAAGATGACAGCTGACCAGCCATAAATCAGCACACATTTACTTTAAGCCCTGCCAAGTATATGATTTTTGTATGATACAACATTCACACTACGAGTGGACCCTGACAGATTTTACGAATGAAACATTGCTTTGTTGATGTTTCGATATACGACCTTCAGACTAGAAAAAGGTATAATCACTCATCATATGACTATGCAGCTTTCCTACAGCTATGTAGCTTAGAGTGTATACAGTTTTCATTTTGATATACGGTGAATTTCACTAGTCTGAAAGAAGGGTTAGCACACATAGCAAGGTGATGTTACTAATAATTGGTAGTCACAAGCACTTGGTGTTTGCAGGTGACAATGGGCAGGTGCTGGATAAGGGTGTATCTTGATTATATACCTCTTTCACACAAGGAGTACTAGAGGGTTGCATCTGGACCGAGGCCAGACTCCGCCTGAACCCAAAAGCTCAAAAGAATTGGCATTCTGTTGATTTGCACTCATTAAAAGCTGATTCCTTGACCATCTTCGAGAAGAGATTGGAGTGCGGACTTCATCCACAAGGAAGTAGATTGGTCATCATATGATTCATATTGAATTATAATGGATAATAATGGATTATAATGGATAAGTTTTGAAACAATAATGAAGCATTTCATAGTGATTTCATTCTTTCTTTGATTTACAAGAAAATGCCTTTCGCATCGCGTAATTGCATGGCTTGACACTGACAGAAATCTGAGACACACGGCCCCCAAGATTTAGGTCTGGACCCCCCCCCCCCCCAAATTGAACAATTTTAATGCAGGGCTGAATACATGCAGTGCCCCGGAATTTCAGTATGGACCCCCCAACAAGAATTTAGCATGGAGCCCTGGGCCATAAGGGTGTTTCTGTGCTGATGCTGCCATGTTGGATTATCTCTTTTGTCAATGTTAGTTTGACAGCTGATAAAGATAGGTGTGCTAGAACACATGACAACTTTGGTGTTACATGACATTGGTGTGAAGAGAAAAGATAAATGAAAAGATAATGAAGGCAGCGATCTTCAAACTTGGACTTTATATCTCTCAGAAAACACTGATCTCTCTGATACCTTATAGCCTGCTTGGGTTAAAGGGAATGCGCCTGAAGGATCGAACGCTAGAGTCTTGTCTGCTGTAGAGATTTCCCGAGGACACAGAATATTGAAAAAACAAATTTTCCCTTCGTTGGTAAGGGAGCCTAATGCCAGCGAAATGAGTGGGCTAGGCCAAGTAAAGAGAGTAATTAGAGCGTCAGCCTTGGATACTGGTTACGAGATAAAGACAGTTAACCTTGTTCGGTTTCTAAAAAGGACACACTAACAGACAGCTTGTCTCTGAGTGCTGGAAGGCCTCGCCGCAACATTATTAGTCTCATCACTAAGACTTAGCATTGGCAACACATGAAGAAGATATAAAAACAACAACTTCAGGTGAAAAAAGGTAGGGTCTAGATTTGAGTCTACCACTGGAGGAATGTAGTTTAGTTTGCAAGTTTGAAATCTGTCCAGTCCAAAAACAGAATAATGGGTCTGCAATATTTGGACTGTAGACTATGAACATGCTTCAGGAAAGTATTGTAGCTGTTCATTAGAGTATTACCATTGAAACATTGGGGGGAAAAGTCAAATTAATTCACATTCAAAATATGGCCTACTGTACAATACTACTGTTCAAAAGTAATTTTGGACAGAACTGGCCATACTAATTTAGAGTGGGCTAAAAGCCATTACCAAATTTGTGTGATTATGTCAAAATAAAGTCTGTGCTGCCAAACTAGCTTTGAAGGGCATCATCTCTACAATTTACCTCCCCCCCCCCCCCACCTCCAGCCTTCATATCTCTGAGCAATATTTCACTGCATCTAAAGAGATCATACAAAATCAATATCTACATTAAAGACCACTTTTCTTCCTAGTTATGTTGAAATACACCGTAAGAGTTGGCGAGGCTCAGTTTGAAAAGAGATTAGGTTGGAAATAAGGTCCAGTTAGAGGTTTTGGACTTGGTCATGGAAAATACTGTTACTTATTCATTTATTTATTCATTTATTCATTTATTCATTCATTTATTCATTTATTCATTTATTTATTATTTTTCTTTTAACAACTCACCTGATAGTAGAAGATAGGAAATTGCCACATGATCAGGATGAAAGCATAGACAGCAGGACAATGGATTTAGGAAGAAAGAGAGAAATAAAAACAGGCAATTAGTAAACTGTTAAAAAGACATTAATGTTTGGTTGACAGAGAGTATTTTAGGTGGCATTCACCCCTAATACTCTACCAATAACTCAATTAATATCATATATGAAAAAAAGGTAAAAGCACAAAACAGGAAAAATTGATCTTTGATCCAGGGTTCGAATCTCAACAACTTTTGGTTTATACTGTATACTTATGATGGTGAAAATTTAACATGTTGAATACTGAATTCTGTCTTTCTGATACCCCTTTCAATAATCTTTCCACTTTTGGTCCACACTAAAATAGTCCGCACCAAGGAACAAAATTTGCTTTCAGTAATTCACAGCGGACCGCGCTTCTGTTACGAGGACCCTTTCAATAAATCTGTCGAAAAGGGAGTCTGCCATGTAACACATCTTATGATGTCATCTTGTAGTTAAAACTCACTATTTTGCGCGCCATATTTGATGTATTTGTTTTTTTTCATAGGACTTCATTAACATACATATATACATGTAAAAGCTAATGTTGGATTTACACCTTCGACTCTTTTTGAAGTTATTACTGTCTATATATATATA
>CM057160.1:15552961-15572288 GCA_029962745.1 Echinometra lucunter | reverse complement strand
AATAATTTGCCAATGGAACCACATGGTTCCTATATTAAGCCAATGGGAATGAAAGAATGCAGGGGTGAATGGGTTAAAGGTGAATGACATAAGGTTTCCTCTTAGAAAGGATCTGCAATCAGAAGCAGGTTGGTGGTATATGACACCAAAAATTCCTTTCCCACCTATCTGATCTTTAAAAAACATCTCCTTTTTCTTTTTTCTTTTTTTAAACTTGTGAGACACCTTTTAGTACCAAAATAAACCCACATAGAAAAATATGAAGAGTTTATATGCAAAAACAGATCAATGCCATTTCTGACAATTTTAAAGTAATGTCATCATCATAATAGTACAAAATAATACTTTTCAAATGATATATTGCTCATTACATATAAAGGTATATTGTTGAAGTTATATTTTCTCATTTTCTTTATCTTTCTTGATCTTTAACTGCAAATATCTCAATTTGACAGAAAGGGATATATCCGTTCTTGCATTCAGCTCTTCAATATAATTTTCTTGGGGGGGGGGGGGGGAGACCCACACTGAAAACAGGATTTTAGAAAAAAAAAATTGGTTACATTAAAAATTGTTGTGAACTTATTTATACAAGCAAATATGGGTTTCATAATTGTAGAACTTTGAAGTGTTCCTTTTTAGCATCTACAGATATTGACTGATCTGATTGGTATTTTTGGCAAACAAAAATGGAGAGGAAGAGTTACATTTGTAGATTTATTTTTATCTTCAGTGTAAAGAAGTGACTTCATGTTGTTCCTAACTAAATGTAACACACAAAGGCATAAAAATAAGGGGGGGGGGGAGGAGGGGAATCTAGATTTCATTGTGCTATTATTAATGAAGATGAATTGTCTTCTTCCACAAGAGGTCTGCGAACTGGAAGATTATGGATGACCTTCAAGAAGCTTTAGACTGAGATCTACTGATCTTGATGTGGTATGTCTTTGTTCTGTTGGCACTGGAAGACAGCCATTTTATTCTTTTTTCTTTCTCCCTTTTTTTTCTTAATTAGCCTCTCCCTTTCTCTCTTCCTCTCTCTCCCTCTCTCTCTCTCTCTTCTTCTTCTCTCTCCCCCTTTCTCTCTCTCTGGGTTAAAACAGTGAACAATTCAAATTTAGCTCTGGTAACGAAAAAATCTCATGTTTAAAACTGGCGGCAAGGATATCTAACTTTAGCTAGCCAACATATATCCCCATAAGAGTTCTTATGTACACAAAAGGAAATTTTAACTCTGCAGCCCCACCCTTGTAAAGATGTGTCATGGGTACCATGGTAATTTGACAAAGTTACCATCAAATCATGGTAATTTTATGGTACTTAATAACAATAATAATACACAGTTCTTGTATAGTGCATATCACATCATGATATCAACGTCTCTATGCGCTTCCAAAGGACTTGGATATTACGTGGTACTTTCATGGTTTTGATGGAAATTTCGTCAAAATGCCATGGTATCCGTGGTAATTTTACACTTCCACCTTTCTCTCCTCTCCCTCTTTCTAATTTTAAGTTCATCGACTAAAACTGAGTTAAAGACATTGGTTAACATTGTTACGACTTAAAAAAAATCTCATTTTGTTACTTGAAAATGGGATAAACATTAGGGTTGTAGTGTAAGAATACCAGTCTGAAAGTTTCAGAGAATAATATCCACAGGAAGTATTTTAAATATTAGAAATGTGAGCCAATGTTTGAAAAAATATACGAGGGTCGGTTGCACAGACCAGACGTAAGGAGTGCACAAGTACGCATGACTCAACGGACCGCACTGTGTGTATTGGCATATCAAGCGACGGAAGGCAGGTAACGGTATGTTTGAATTCGTGCAAACGGTCCTCTTAGTTCATTGTCTTTTGAGACGAAAGCCAGTAAAATCGCACCTTGCGTCTAACTTACAGTTTTTCATTCTAGATTATGGTTGGTTTCAGGGTTTTTGAGTAGAAATACAAGTACTCATACACCCGTTTCATCTTAGTTTGAGAATTTTCTAAATCAGCTGCTCACAAAGTTAGCCAATACCTTTAATGTCATCATCATCATCATCATCACTCATTTCATCAATAGATCTCCCAGATAAAAGAGGTTTCTTTTTCTATGCCCTTCTCCAAACAAGAAATAAAATTGTAAAATTGCTTGAGTGAAGTCTTGGAGTCTTGGTTTCACTTGGGTTGCTAAGTTCTCTTTCAATGTTACCAGCCAAACAAACTTTGGGTTTATCAAATCATCCTTCAAACAGTCAGAAATACCCAAGTCATGAGGAAACAGGACTAAAAAAAGAAAGAACTTGCAATCAATCGGAAACAAAAAGTACTTCATCATGAAAGAGCGTCATTAAGCAAATAAAGGTTTGGTATAGATAGGGACATGACTTGGCTTCTCCTAAACAACGTTGGTAAACAAAAAAATAAATGAAAGAAACGGAGTGACATAAGGATGTATTTATCTCATCGCAAGGGCACAGATAGTGGTCTTTGAATGTTTAATGTAGTCTCTGCAAACATACCCCTTTGCTTATCATTATCAGTGCAGCATACACTCTATTTTCTGGTCATATTTGACTCGGAATGGTGCCAGCTGGGAGTCAACTCTATTCTGAGTTAACGTGACTCAGATTTCTGAATTAATTTGACTCGGAATGGTGTCAAAAGTGAATCGACTAAATTTGAGTTAAAGTAACTCCATTCTGAGTCAAATTAATTCTGAAATCCAAGCCACTTGAGCTCCGAATGGAGTTGACTCCCAGATGACTTCATTCCGAGTCACATTTGACTCCGTGGAAATAAGAGTGTACCTAAAGAGTTGATTATTTACGCATCATGTTTTGCAGCAAAATCCATGAGTGCCCGATATGATGGGTACCAGCACTATAAAGAAGATCTCATTATTATGATTTATAATTACTAAAAGCTAGGGTGGTTCACTCATCAAAAATAACCATGACCTAGATATATGTAGAACACGTATTAAAGGTGCTCACCAATTTAGTTAAATAAGCCTTGAAAGTTGATACCGGATGTTCTTGAAACCACTCATTTTCTACAAAGTCAATTTTAATTTTTTTGTAAATTTTGTTATAGTTAGTGGTATCATGTAGAATTCAGGAAATAGGGCATTGCATTTTCAGTAGATCTGGCTTAATTGGTTTCATTCCAAGGCCTTTTTTTTTGTCATGCTGTGAATGGGGCATTTTGACCTGCAAAATATACATAAAGTTACTCAAAATCTTCAAAAGGCACAAGTCATATAAGACCATGTATGCTCATTGCAAAACCTAAATTTTCTCATAATTCTTTTACTCATTTCTCTTCTATATTCTGCCAAATTATTTTTTAGATATCATTCATCTCCGGTCTTTTACATTCTGTTAAAATTTGATTTGATTCTAAGCAAATCTTCTGTCAATACCAGTCTATACAAGAACACACGATAAATCTGGACTGTAAACAACTATTTCAATGGGGTCTGCAATGCCAGACTATCCTACACGACTCATTTGGGCCAGGTATTTATTCAATGTGCTGGCACTGTACATCATTCATTACATAATCATCACTTCAAAAGAATAGTATGGATGCACCCAATTGATCTGTCCTTGTTCACAAAAGGATTATCTTAGCTTAAAGCAACTAAGTGACAGAACAGTTACAATGTCTTTATTTAACCTGTTCAGACTATAAGAAAGTTATACGAAACATGTGAAAAGAAAGGAGCCATATACCTGAAGGGGGGCATAAACACTTGTAAAAATATAGTATAAAGATATACCGGGGGGGGGGGGGGGGGGGGGGTCAGCAGACACCATATTTTTCGCATCAGCTTACGTCAAGGTCAGTGATGGACCACATAGAAGTATAGATGATCACGTTGGCATACGCACATGATAAGCCCCACCCAGTTATGCGATTTTCGTAGTATGGTATACGACATTCAGACGTAAATGCGGATGCTTTTCATTTGAAACAATGCTCAATCATGAGATTCACTATACAACATTCACTATATGAACTAAGCATTAAAAGATGTTCAGACTATGACAATTAGTACTTTTCTTACAGCAATGCCGATTTCGTGTAGGAATACGACAAATTCATGTAATCTGAATGAGGGTTACATGCAGGTGAAAGATCAAAGTATCCAATGGTGTCCTTCACATAGTTTCTGAATAGGACCAATGACAAAGGGATAGGAAAGGCATATGACAATAGGCTGAGGGCTAAACTGCCCACAAATCAAAGATTTTGTTGGCAGAAAAAAAAGCCATTCCTAGAAATGTCCAGGATCAGTCATCCCTATCATAAAGACACACTTTAACATTTCTTTTGCATCACAACTTTCATTGTCACAGAACTAGCACATGAATATTTTTCAGTACAATAAAGAGACACTGCATCCCTTTGTAGATGTGTTGTCCGTATACTTATGGGAAGAAACACTGTTCAAGACCCCCCCCCCCCCCCCCACCAAAGGTCTTTAAACTCTTACTATTAAAGTCATGCAATGCTGACTGTAAATGGATACATTAATGAAGACATAAAACTAGATAAAATATCATGATGGAAAGCTTTTTCAAAAACACATTTTTAATAAAAGCACAGAGATAAGCCATAAAAATTGATTTCAAAGAAGACCAGACGATAAAAATTTTGCCTGTAAGGGCAACTGGAAGGTAGGTCAACCTTTTGCACTGCCAACAGCATCCGTTTCATCAAAGATTATAGTCCTAAGGTTAGAGATGCATTTTGGTTTTACGTTAGGTTAAGGTTAGGGTTAGGTATGTAGTGTTTAAAAAGGTTTGAGGTTGGGGATTTAGTTAAAAGGGAAGCATGAGATCCGGGAAGGGATGGAAAAACATTGTGACCTTTTTCAGTCTTTTAATGTCTGTTTGGAAGAACTTTTTAGAAATGGCCCCTAAAAAGGATTTACTCTACAAATACCCTTATACTCATGATGTGATAAGAAACAGCTAAAGTGTTCGGCCAAACATTTATGTGTAGTCCCATATACCCATTTCCATGTGTAGTGCAAAAATGTGCTTTTCAACAAGACTGAGTTAATTTCTTTTTAAAATTTCTTTTTAAATAGTGACAATTTTGAAACCTCAGAGAATACACACCAATTTTCATTTACTACTTCATTAACCTTTTTTCAACAGCTTTGAAATGGTTACTTTCAGATGAAATTGCATGCCCAGAACTCGAGTTTATTATCATTATTATTTGGCGTCACATGGGCCTGGGAGGAGAATTCAAATACGATCTTAATCACTGCGACCCTCGGGTCTCTCCTCCCAATATAACTTTAATATTGGAATATGCAGTTGTACCACTACACCAAGGTTCCCCTCCTTTTCTTCAAATAGTGCAGCGGGTTCTTAACGTGGAAAGGTGGTGCATGCCCAGAACTCGAGTTTATTATCATTATTATTTGGCGTCACATGGGCCTGGGAGGAGAATTCAAATACGATCTTAATCACTGCGACCCTCGGGTCTCTCCTCCCAATATAACTTTAATATTGTAATATGCAGTTGTACCACTACACCAAGGTTCCCCTCCTTTTCTTCAAATAGTGCAGCGGGTTCTTAACGTGGAAAGGTGGTGACTCTCCTCTACACAGGGCCTCCATTTAACATCCTATCCGAGGGCCAGAGTGTTTTCCACTGAAACATGGCCTGCGTCTATGAAATGGGAGGGGCATGTTAACACAAAATGATGGCTCAAGTTATCTGCCTGGGGTGGACTCAAACGCACGGTCTTTGGTTCGATGGGCAGACACTTTACAGATTGAACCAGCTCGCCTCCTCTTCTGACTATCTTTAATGTACATGAAAATGACTGTGGCAAGATTGCTGCCACAGTACACTGCACAGCAAACCTGGATTGCTCACAAACAAGAGAGAAAGGTCATTATGAAGAAATCATCTCAAACTGTTCTTATATTTCTAAATCAAAGAAACAGAAACATCATTTGCCTTCATCGCCACTAATTACTTCCCTGTTTACAAACAGGAAAAAAAATCCTTGATGAGTTCTTAAAAGGTGAAGTTAATTTACCTTCAAATATTCAATTTGTCTTCCTCTAACTCTCTCCCTCTCTCTTTAGGCCTTGAGTCTCATTGTTTTTGCACAAATTTTTATTTCAACTCTTTCTCTGTTCTCCATCTCTCTGTTTCTGGCACTGTTGCCATCTCTCATTCTCTTTCCCGATCTCTCTCTCTCTCTCTCTCTCTCTATCTCTATCCCTATGCATCTCTGTAGCTGTTTCTCCATCTTTCTGCTGGTTACTCTCTCTTCTGCCTCACTCCTCTCGATCATCTCTGTCTGTCTCACTCTTTATGTGTCACTTTTCTTTCTTCCTCTCTCCTATTCTTAGAATTTCTTCTGAACAATCTTCCTCCTGCTTGACAATCTCCATTCGTGCATATCTCTCTCTCTCTCTCTCTATTCTCCCTTCTCATCAGAAAATCGATTACTTCCCAAGAACATTCAACATTCGTCACTGAAAAGAGCCTTCACGATCTTTCCTTTGTTCTCTCAGACCCTACAAGGCCACGTACCTCATCCTCCTCCAGCTATAGTTTCCAACCCGACTTTAATTAACCCGCTCATTACTGCTGGCCGCCTAGATACCGTTGACTTCCGGATGAGTGTAGCAATTAACCTTGAGGAATGAAGGGTTAAAGATGATTCACCTTGTTCTGTCTAGACTAAGAGACTCTCAAGTTTAGCCTAGAAAGCCAGCAGTTTGGGCTTGGGCTATATTTTTTCCTTTTAATTATACAGCTCTTGAAGGTCATATATACAGCTACTAATGATGAGAACATCTTCATCTAAGAGTAATAATGACAACATTTTCATTAAAATCATTGCAAGAGATACTGGCATCATGTTAAGAGGTATTGGTAAAAGTCAATATTTAGGATACATGTATGAGGTTCAAGTTCGGCCTAGAAAGCTGACAGTTTGGGCTTAGAGTTTTTTGTGTGTGTCCTATCTGATAAAGATCATATTATTCAGTCTTTCCTGTCAATGATAAAGACATCATCTGGAAGAAAAATCCAATACGATTTTTTTTGGCCAAATATAGGTGTACAAGATATGTTTCAATATTCTAGATTTTATATCCTATATGTATACTAAGAAGCCTGCAGTTTTAAGTCCAACTATTTAAAAGATTAATACATCTTTTAAAAGAAAATTCAATAAAAAATTCATCAAATTTACATTTTTGGGATACTGCCGTTACTTAAGATTCACATTTCACCACTTTCAGAAACAGTTGGTTAAAAATCATCAGGTTGGTTACAATATGAACTGACCAAATGCTGGTTAAAAAGAAATTGTATATAAAACATATGGGGATCTTTTTTAAAACCAGTAGTTGGTCATTTTGTATTTTAACCAACCTAACGATTTTCAACCAACTTTTTTGAGAGATTAGATGAAATATCTACATTGCAATAATCATTGTTTCTGTATCAGTATTTCATAATACAATGTGATTAAAAAATATAATATTATTATTCTTTTGGCATAAGTATGCACATGGTAGCTGTGCTTTCCAGTGTATCATGAATAAAGTGACTTCTGATACTCTTTCCTGCCGCTTAACTCATTTTCACTATTTAAAACTGCCTGAATTTCCTTTGCTCTTTCTGTGAACTTTTACCATCATCGTGATCAGTCAGCTCTATAGTACCGCTCCACTGTGGCCTTCGACTGTGGCCTTCGACTGTCGTAACAGGGCCCAAAAGAGTACTATATTCGTCGAACAATTACCGGGACTTGAAAAAAAAAAAAGAATTCACCTCTCTTTGTCATTAATGAGTCAATCAAAATATAAAAAGCAGTGGTATACGTCTGTACTCCCCGTGACCTATGATTAGATTCAGACTAAAGAGGAAGAGAGAAGCGAGATAACATGAACTGAAGGGTGTTGCCATAGCAACCAAGGTAATGACACAGGCAGTCCCAGCCCAGCCAATCAGGGATGATGTAACATATTTGTTTTTGTTTGAGTTTTGTAACATCATAGATAAGGGCATGGGGTCATTAGTAACCTGTTTAGCCGAGAGGGAAATAATATGAAACTTGTATTCAAAAAAAAAAAGCTGTTTAAAAGAATCAATATGATAATTAAAGGGGTATACACACATGAAAAAGTGTACCATTAAAAAAGAAAAAGGTTCTTGGGAGGGTAGATGACGCAGCAAAGCATGATGTTACATGATGTTATTGTTTGTACATATCAAGATGACAGCTGACCAGCCATAAATTAGCACACATTTACTTTAAGCCCTGCCAAGTAAATGATTTTTGTATGATACAACATTCACACTACGACACCCTGACAGATTTTACGAGTGAAACATTGCTTTGTTTTGCTATATATATAGCACATGGTGTTTCGATATACGACCTTCAGACTAGAAAAGGTATTATCACTCATCATATGACTATGAAGCTTTCCTACAGCTATGTAGCTTAGAGTGTATACAGTTTTCATTTTGATATACGGTGAATTTCACTAGTCTGAAAGAAGGGTTAGCACACATAGCAAGGTGATGTTACTAATAATTGGTAATCACAAGCACTTGGTGTTTGCAGGTGACAATGGGCAGGTGCTGGATAAGGGTGTATCTTGATTATATACCTCTTTCACACAAGGAGTACTAGAGGGTTGCATCTGGACCGAGGCCAGACTCCGCCTGAACCCAAAAGCTCAAAAGAATTGGCATTCTGTTGATTTGCACTCATTAAAGGAGAATGCAACCCAGGCTTCAGTGTGTTCTGAGTGAATGAAGATGACCAAGAAGAGTAAACAGTGAAAGTTTGAGCAAAAATCGGACAATCACTTCAAGAGTTATGAATTTTGAAAGTTTTAGTAGATCCCTATTGTGGGGATCCTTGAGTTGGCAACTTTGCCAGCATCTGTGATGTCATCATGGACAACTCTCAATTCATTTTGTACATAATCTTTCAAAAAACTGATTTATATGAAATTTCAAGTCAGGAATCAACATAATTCTTCCCAAAATGCTTGCAGAATTGATATAGCCATGTCATACTCAAGCAATAAGTAAAAAGAATTTTTATTTTTCTTGAAAATAAAGAAAATGTAAAATTCTGTGTACAATATGAATGGAGAGTTGTTCACAATGACATCGCAGATGCTGGCAAAGTTGCCAATTCAAGGCTCCCCATAACAAGGATTTACTTAAACTTTCAAAGTTCATAACTCTTCAACAGATTGTCCGATTTTCCTCAAATTTTCACTGTTTACACTTCTTGTTCTTCTTCATTCACTGGAAGCACACTGATGTCTGGGTTGCATTCTCCTTTAAAAGCTGATTCCTTGACCATCTTCGAGAAGAGATTGGAGTGCAGACTTCATCCACAAGGAAGTAGATTGGTCATCATATGATTCATATTGAATTAACACCAGAAGTTGGATTATTACAGTTTTTTAAAATAGAATTGTCAAATCAGAACAAAAACTCTCCCAAATATATTGAGCACTCATAAAAACCCTTAACACATATGATGCATTTTAAAGCTCTTCTAATAAAAATCCGGTTGTGGCTCTCTGACCATTTTTTTGGATTAACTGTTACTTTCTTTCTGGATAACTTTTGAAAAAAGAATGAAGCATTTCATAGTGATTTCATTCTTTCTTTGATTTACAAGAAAATGCCTTTTGCATCGCATAATTGCATGGCTTGACACTGACAGAAATCTGAGACACATGGTCCCCCAAAATTTAGGTCTGGACCCCCCCCCCCCCCCAAATTGAACAATTTTAACACAGGGCTGAATACATGCAGTGCCCCCGGAATTTCAGTATGGACCCCCAAGAAGAATTTAGCATGGAGCCCTGGGCCATAAAGGTGTTTCTGTGCTGATGCTGCCCTGTTGGATTATCTCTTTTGTCAATGTTAGTTTGACAGCTGATAAAGATTGAAGGTGTGCTAGAACACATGAAAACTTTGGTGTTACATGACATCGGTGTGAAGAGAAAAGATAAATGAAAAGATAATGAAGGCAGCGATCTTCAAACTTGGACTTCATATCTCTCAAGAATCACTGATCTCTCTGATACCTTATAGCCTGCTTGGGTTAATGGGAATGCGCCCGAAGGATCAAACGCTAGAGTCTTGTCTGCTGTTGAGATTTCCCGAGGACACAGAATATTGAAAAAACAAATTTTCCCTTCGTTGGTAAGGGAGCCTAATGCCAGCGAAATGAGTGGGCTAGGCCAAGTAAAGAGAGTAATTAGAGCGTCAGCCTTGGATACTGGTTACGAGATAAAGACAGTTAACCTTGTTCGGTTTCTAAAAAGGACACACTAACAGACAGCTTGTCTCTGAGTGCTGGAAGGCCTCGCCGCAACATTATTAGTCTCATCACTAAGACTTAGCATTGACAACACATGAAGAAGATATAAAAACAACAACTTCAGGTGAAAAAGGCAGGGTCTAGATTTGAGTCTACAACTGGAGGAATGTAGTTTAGTTTCAAGTTTGAAATCTGTCCAGTCCCAAAACAGAATAATGGGTCTGCAATATTTGGACTGTAGACTATGAACATGCTTCAGGAAAGTATTGTAGCTGTTCATTAGAGTATTACCATTGAAACATTGGGGGGAAAAGTCAAATTAATTCACATTTACATTCAAAATATGGCCTACTGTACAATACTATTGTTCAAAAGTAATTTTGGACAGAACTGGCCATACTAATTTAGAGTGGGCTAAAAGCCATTACCAAATTTGTGTGATTATGTCAAAATAAAGTCTGTGCTGCCAAACTAGCTTTGAAGGGCATCATCTCTGCAATTTACCCTCCCCCCCCCCCCCCCCCACCCACCTCCAGCCTTCATATCGCTGAGCAATACTTCACTGCATCTAAAGAGATCATACAAAATCAATATCTACATTAAAGACCCCTTTTCTTCCTAGTTATGTTGAGATACACGGCAAGAGTTGGCGAGGCTCAGTTTGAAAAGAGACTAGGTTGGAAATAAGGTCCAGTCACAGGTTTTGGACTTGGTCATGGAAAATACTGTTACTTATTCATTTATTTATTCATTTATTCATTTATTCATTTATTTATTAATTATTTTTCTTTTAACAACTCACCTGATAGCAGAAGATAGGAAATTGCCACATGATCAGGATGAAAGCATAGACAGCAGGACAATGGATTTAGGAAGAAAGAGAGAAATAAAAACAGACAATTAGTAAACTGTTAAAAAGACATATAATGTTTGGTTGACAGAGAGTATTTTAGGTGGCATTCACCCCTAATACTCTACCAATAACTCAATAAATAACACAGATGAAAAATAGTAAAAATTGAACTTTGATCCAGGGTTCGAATCTCAACAACTTTTGGTTTATACTGTATACTTATGATGGTGAAAATTTAACATGTTGAATACTGAATTCTGTCTTTCTGATACCCCTTTCAATAATCCTTCCACTTTTGGTCCGCACTAAAATAGTCCGCACCAAGGAATAAAATTTGTTTCAGTAATTCACAGCAGACCGTGCTTCTGTTACGAGGACCCTTTCAATAAATCTGTCGAAAAGGGAGTCTGCCATGTAACACATCTTATGGTGTCATCTTCTAGTTAAAACTCACTATTTTGTGCGTCATATTCGATGTATTTGTTTTTTTTTACAGAACTTCATTAACATACATATATATATATATATATATATATATATATATATATATATACACATCAATATTTTCTTCGAATATTCATGAAAGTATGATATTCATGATAATAATAAAGAACAATATAGGCCTGTAGCACAGTATAAAACCCTCACGTCTGTGATAAACACAATTTTTTTTTCACAATAATTATATCAACGAGAGTGCTCTTTCATAATATTTACATTATCTGTGTATGTACAACTACAATAGCACAAGGCAATGAAAGTGAGTCAATATCCTACTCTCATAACACATAGCAAAATTCACTGGGCGCTGAAAAGCCAGCGACCTTTGATCGTGCGAGGAATTTTAGGGCGGACTTTAGTGCTGCTCCTTTCAGTAATTCTTTGGTCCACACCTGGTCCGCTCCTGGTGCTCATAAAAGCAGCGCTAAAATAGTCCGGACTATTTTGGCCCGTGCTGTTCAGTAATTCAAAATTTTACGACTTAGTGCGGACCTGGTCTGGACCAATGATTTATTGAAAGGGGTATGATAGACTTAACCCGTTCACTACTGAATTCACAAACTCCCATAGACTTAGTGCAGAGGTCATCCGGTTCCAGTAGCTTACGGGTCAATACAGAGGCCACCTGCCTCCAGTAGCAAACGGTTTAACAGTTTTTGTTTGATTTTGGTGTTGGTAAAAGTGGTGGTAGTGTGGAGTTACTGATGATGATAGTGATGACGAACATGAGAATGATGATGCCCATTTTTAAGATAATGGTGATGCAAAGATGAACATGAAATGGTGGTGCATTTGGAGTTATGGATGTTGAAGATAACAAAATAGATACATTGAAATTATGTGGTGGTGCTCATGAGTGACCATCGTATGTGTTGGTACTGGTTGTAATGGGCTAGATGCCAAGGAAAGAAGAAGAAGAAAAAGAAGGAAAAAGAAGAAGAGAAAGAAGAAGAAGAAGAAAAAAAGAAGAAGAAAAAAAGAAGAAGAAAAAAAGAAGAAGAAGAAAAAAAGAAGAAGAAAAAGAAGAAAAAGAAGAAAAAGAAGAAGAAAAAGAAGAAAAAGAAGAAAAAGAAGAAGAAAAAGAAGAAAAAGAAGAAAAAGAAGAAGAAAAAGAAGAAAAAGAAGAAGAAGAGGAGGAGGGGCAGGAGGAGGAAGAAGAAAAAGAAGAAATGACATCAACACCTGAATTATCACTAGGAATACTAATTATACTACACTGGAAAAAAGACAGACAATTCAAGAAATACGGTGGAAATCGGATGACGGATTAACAGAAACCTGACAAATAAGTCTTTAAAAAAAATAAGTTTCCTGAGGAAAACCTTCATTTTTCTGATTAAGTAGCCTTCATATCATGCATCTTGAACCTCACAAGTGATTACAACAAACCTTTCAAATAGAATATAATCCACTCAAGCAGTTATACGTCTTCCTAGTCATGACAACCTCATCTTCGTAATTGCATGAATTCTTCTGAGACACAGAGACATGGCATCTTTAATTTTTCATCAAAAAAAATAAAAACAGGATCAGGAAACATGTCACTTCCAAGATGGCCATTTGTCTCCAAAACATGGCCATTTATCACCTCCTAAAAATTCCCCTCTTCCTTCATCTTCTTCTTTCTTCTAATTTTCTCCTTCTTCCTTCCTTCTCTCCTTCTCCTTCTCCTCCTCCTCCTCCTCCTTCTTCTTCTTCTTCTTCTTCTTCTTGTTCTCCCTTCTTCTTCCTTCTTCTTCTTCTTCCTCCTCCTCCTCCTTCCTTCCTTCTTCTTCTTCTTCCTCTCCTTTCCCTTCCCCTTCTCCGTTTCCTCCATTTCTGAATTTTTAAACATAATAAAAGGTATAAAGGGAGGAGGAGGGGGGGGGGGGGGTAACCATCCACTTGGAGAAAGGTCCAGTTTTTGTCCATTTACCATCATTATACTGTCCTTGTGGAGAAGCTCCTGTATCAGTGCCAGAAAGCATTACTTGAAGGACAAACTTTAATCTAATCATAAATGTGATTAAGTCATTCAAAATTGCTGATGTCACAGACAAGTACACAAACGCCAGGCCAGAAAGAGTGTTCCTTCACCCACTGATCACTGAACTCTCTTTTTCCCATAGGTTTAATATAGAGACTCTTAAAAGAATGCTCAAAGGAGACAAGTGTTTTTTTGTGGTTTTTTTTACATTCAAACCTTTATGTAAAGACCAGGCCATGGTGACAACAACTGAGGTATCTACAGTAAGGTGGTCTTTAAATACAGGTATTTTTATTTTTATTTTATACAGGTTTCCTACCCAAATGGCTAAATCTCTATAAAGTTGGAAATTTTGGCAAACTGATACAACTGCAGTACTCTTTCGAAATTAGGGATGGGCAAAGTCAAATTCGAACTGCCTCTAAATATCTAGACCTTAAGGTTACATGACTAAATGACTAAAGCACTTTACTCATAATCAATGAGGATGGGCAATGGCTAAGTGGTTAACGCAGTGGTCTCATAACTGGGAGTGCGCAGGATCAAAGCCATGTGGATGCATTAGGTCTCCTTTGGTCAGGCATTAATCCTCATTAACAGGTCCCACAGAGAGGACTTTACAAAGCCTTCGGTCCCCTGGTTGCTTATTTACTAGCATGCACATGCTTTCTTGGTAGTCGAGTAAATTAACCAACCATCTAACCATTTAAAAAAGGGTGTGTTTCTGAGAGTAACTTTGTGACTGTCACTGATACGCACAGGGAGATACACATATTGATGAGTGGGATTATGCTGCCCCCTACTGGTGATGTCTAGACATGCAGGTGTTTCAGGAGTGGTGGACAGTTTCCTTAGAGGGGAAGAAAGTTTTAAAGGGAATGACAGAGACTGTACAATACCAATGAAAGAGTATAATAGAGAAAGGGAAGGAGAGAGAGAGAGAGAGAAAGAGAGGGAGGAGCAGAGAAAGAGGGAGACGTAGGAGAGGAGGAAAGGGAGGGTGGGAGGAAAGAGGGGGAGAGAGGGGAGAGAGGGGAGAGAGGGGAGAGAGAGGAGAGAGGGAGATGGAGAGAGAAGGAGGGGAGAGAGTGAATAAAAGATGGAAAATTCATGTCATAGAGAGATTGATAAAAAACAGGCAAAAAGCTTTTGTAGTCAGTGCTCCCAATCTTTGGAACAATCTTCCCTTACATATCCATCAGGCCAATGCCCTTGAATCCTTCAAATCTCTTCTAAAAACTCATCTGTTTGTTTCCTAAGCTCTGGATCTATATTAGCTTGTTAATAATTCATGTTGCTTTCTAATTGTTTTTTTTTATATTTAATTGCTTGTTGCTATTTACTTGTTATGTATATGCTTGTACAGAGCTTTGAAACACCTGTTTAAAGCACTATATAAATTCCATGTATTATTATTATTATTATTATTATTAAAGTTTCTGTGGGCTCCTTTTAAATTTTCACTTCCTACACCCCTAATGGGGAAGAGGTATTATTAAGTGGCAATGATGTCAAACATTTTTTCTCGCTCCTTATTCCATAATGAACACTTGATCAGTCGACCTTAAAATTATAAGCCAGAAATAGTATGTTTACATTACAACCACATCTACAATTTCACAGTAGACAAAAATGTACGATTGCAACGTACTTCGAATGTAGCACACCTCTCTTTTTCAATATGATACATCATCTTCAGTCGGGTCTGCAACGAGACTGAAAAATGGCAGGCAGGAAAAGCTGAACACTGAGCCTGAGATAACTTGAGCTGAACTATATATATGCATTTTTAAAACATCAAAATCAAATGTTATCTACCAGCTTAAAGCCGAGTACACTTGTAAGTGGTATAATGTACATTCATATTAACAATATTCTGTATAGTACAATGCCTTCTCAGCTTGTTGTACGCAAGTCTATGGGAGCTGAAAGCACGATATTCGTACCATTGCACTCGTACCATCCAAAATGTACCATTGCACGGTTAGCGTGACATCATAGTAGATTCCCACAAATTACTTCTTTTATTTCTTTTGTGATGTCACAAGTAGCTTGTGTTGTAGACCCTATATATACGCGCATTGATTTTTGCATGCTCAGCTCAGGCTTTGCCAGCAAGTTGCGTTCGCGCACGCACTGCTACAGATACGCGCACGCGCACAGACTATGCGGGCACCAGCTGCATTTTTCAGTCGGAACTTCTTTCCCTGCTTTATAAACCTTGATTTCTTAACCAAAATGTGACTATTTTTTCTTGATTTTCATCAATTTCTCAGACTTCTGAGGCATTGTACAATACAAATAGCGAATATTCTAATTCGTGCAATGGTACGAGATTTCACATTCGGTGAAAGATCGCGACGTAACTTCTATTCAACTCGGCTTCGCCTCGATGAATAGAAGGTCGCTCTTTCACCTCATGCGAAATCTCGTACCATCGCACTCATGTCTATTCGCTATTCTATTCTGTTTATAATCACACAGAAAGAATCTGTGAATACCTATTCTGCTCTTTACAGTACACCTCAAGAACACCCCAGCCTACAATAATCTTCAGTTCAAGTGAAGGACGTCAAGAAGAAGAAGAACAAAAGCACCTAATTACAATTTCACTTATCGATCGTTGTATTCCAATTCCATTCCTTTCCTTCAATTTTGTAAAAAGATAATACAACCTTGACTTCATACAACACAGAAGATACAACTGCAATATTATTGTACTCATCAATCAGTGAATTGGGATTCTATTTGGTCATTTTCTACTTCTTTTTTTTCTAAGGATTCAATGTCATCAACTTTTTGACATGAAGAATAAAAACCTAATCACTATTACATTTCAATCAATGAATTCCATTTCCATTCGGTCATATTTCTACTTCTTTAGTAAAGATTCAATAACATCGACTTGTTATGAAACAAAAATACCGTTAGATTCGGGTCATTGATACGAAATGCATGTACAACAGGAAGCATGCAAAGTGCGGTCAAGAGCAAGTAGGAGAATAATCGCGAGTCTGGCCTTGGCCGCAAAAAACGACGGACGAGCGAAGGAGAAGAACGAAAGGTCAGGAAATCTTGACAGTAATAACTTGATTTGGGATGCTCCAATAAACTTCCTGTAAGGACACAATTAGTTTGATTCAAAGTCAATGTCACGGCCATTGAATTGAGGGAGAAAGAGATGAGAGAGAGAGAGAGAGAGAGAAAGAATAGATTGGATTGAATAGCACAGTGACCCTGATATTTAAAACAAAAATAGAGAGAAGAAGAGAGAGAGAGAATAGAGGTGATTTACTAGCACAGTGACCCTGATATTTAAAACAAAAACAGAGAGAGAGAGAGAGAGAGATTTTAGCAGGGATTTGAATTAATGGCACACTGACCATGATGAGGGTATGAAAAAAGGAGAGATTGAGAGATAGAAAGGGATTTAAAATACAGAGAAAGAAAGGGATGTAGAAAGATGCAGAATCTGAGAGTTTTTAATATGTACTGTTTATATAGACAGTATATGGACAAGATTTGTGGCTGATTCGACAGAAATTATGACATGATGATGATGAGCGCTGCTTCATAAAAACTAATGTGCCATGAAACATTGCCCTTTTAAACTCTTCTAAGCATTAATGGACACGGTCTTTCATTAATCACTATGTCACGATGCACAAACAGCACAATTTGCTAATCTAATTTAGTGCATATTCAAACCAATGCAGCAGAAGTGACAACTAAATATGATATTATTTTGCTTGTATACATTCCAAACAGAAAAGTACATCCTGGAAATCAGATAAATTCAGCCAAATTTTAACCTTTTTAACAAACCAGCAATGATAGCAATTTCTGTGTATGATTTTGTAACCAAATACAGCAGTTGAAATTTACCATGAAATATGTACCATTGCTGATGAAGAAACTTCCATGAGAAATAATGGAAAGACTGAAAAAAAAAAAGGTTTTGGTCCAGTTGTAATTTTTTTTTCTCTTCCTCCCTACATGAAGCTTTCCAGTTAAAAACAAGGAAAACTGGTCAAAACAATCAGAAAATGCTGTTCAGATAGTAAAAGTTCAAATGAGAGAGCTTGACTGGAATTTTGATGACTCTAAATACATGGAAAAAGCAAATGAAGACTTTAAACGCAAAAAAACAATAAATGCTATTTTAAAAAAATTTAAAGTAAGATCACCATCATGTAGTACAAAATAATACTTTTCAAATGATATACTGCTCATTTCATATAAAGGTATATTGTTGAAATTATGGTCAAAAGTAGCAACAAAATTTTAAAATTATTTTCTCTACTTTTCATGATTTTTAATTGAAAATATCTCAATTCGACGGAAATGGAGATATCGGTTTTCGCATTCAAACTCTTCAAATATTAGAGGCGGCCTTTAACTGTTTCAGGACTACATGTGAGTGGGCTGATAATGTTATTTAGTAATTTTGTAATGCGAAACAGGCATACTTGATACATGAAAAGGAAGTCATAATTAAGCCATCCAAGGACATAGTTGGCATAGCATGGGAAAGAGTCAGAGAGAAAGAGAGAAAGGGAGGGGGCTCGGGAGCTAAGGGAGGGGAGGGGGAGGGGGAGGCCTAAAACTGACAATGAGGGATATATGGAGACAGAGTGAAAATAAAGGGAAAAGCATCTAGAAACAGGCAGATACGAAGGCAATTAAAAGAGAAGTGGAGAGGGTGCATGAGAATCGAGTGTAATAATGGAGGATGGGAAGAAATAAATTAGGGGGAGGAAAGGGGGAGGGGAAGAAAGGGGGGAGGGGGAGGCCTAAAACAGACAGTGAGAGATATATGGAGACGGAGTGAAAATAAAAAAAGAGGCATCTATAGAAACAAAGGCAGATAGAAGAGCGATTAAAGAGAGAAGTAGAGAGGGCGAACGAGTGCAGAAGTGTAGAAAAGAAAAAGAGGAAATGGAGAGAAACAAGTTAAAGATTTAAAATTACACATAATTAAGTGAGAGAGAGAGAAAGAGATAAATAGGTGATGGAGAGAAACAAGACTATAGACACACACAAAACAATTACAAAAACCCATTGAATGCCACTCCTGAGATAACTCAGGCCAGGGTCTATGGAAAATGTGTGTTGTACAAAAGTCAAATTGTATTAAAGGGACGGAGAGAGATAGAGAGAGGAGTAAAAGTCGAACACAGATTGAAACTAAAAGAATAAGAGATAGAGGTAGAGTTACACCAACATACAGAGAGAAAGAGAAAGAGAGAGAGAGAGAGAGAGAGAGAGAGATAATACAAATAAAAGAACACATAACATGAGATATTAATGAAGGATGATTAGGCGAGATGCACAGAGATACTTAACATGAGTCAAAATGTAGTAAGCAGAAAGAGAGAGAAAGAAGAGAGAGAACTAGGAATCTCACGAACTTTTCAATTCTCCGCTGAGAGCAAAAGGGTGCTAACTCCAGGATCGCTAAACTTTAAAGTCCTTACGGCTCTTTGCAGATGGCAAGTGAAAGGCCAATTAACCTTTGGATGAGAGGCTTACATAAAGTCTCAGATGGCAAAAACAGGGCATGAAAATTAGAGACATGGGAACAATTAAGAGAACAATAACAGGTGATTAACAAGCAAATATCGTTAATCACAAGACCGGATGAGGAAAAGTTACTAAAATAGCAGTTT
>CM057160.1:15508311-15552461 GCA_029962745.1 Echinometra lucunter | reverse complement strand
TCATCGCAGTTACTTTACCCATTAATATGTTGGTAAGAATCTTTATAGATGAAGAAGTTTTACAATGCTGCATTACTGAATGATATGCCCTTGATAGACTGAGGTCTTTTTAAAGCTTGTTAAATTTTGAACTTCTTTGCTTCCATTTGTTAAAGTTTCTATTCACATGTGTGTGCCTTGTCGTGGAAAAGGTCTACTTGTACAGAGCAGTTTTTTTTTTTGGTCTGTTCATTTTTGCTCAGCATCCGCAGATGGTTGCTCAACATAAATAAACAGGTTCATAGCAGAACCCATGAGTTTGGTAGTATTTTAAGAAAAGTTTAAGAAAAAAAAAATCATGAAAAACCCTGCTCGAAGCAAGGAGGCCAGAAATGTAAGCACTTATTCATAGACTTAAAGCTTTCTGGCTCTCAAGGGAAGCATATTATCAATTTCACAAAAGAAATGGAAAAGCTTTGTTCCATAAATGAAACCAACAAATGATGCCTGATGTAACCCAACAGAGTTTTTACTCTGTAATGGAGCTAGAGAACAGAAATTTAGGTCCTTATGCTTCTCTATTTTTAGAAGACATATTCTTATATTTTCAATGACGAGCAATGCCTCGTTCTTGCACCCATCTGCCTACCTTAATAGTCCTCTATTTAAGCAAGACAGGGTTCATCAATCATAAGACGTGAGATGCGCTCACTGCTATTTCCCAATCCAGGCAACCACCCCCACAAGCCATAAATACATCCCTTCTCGTTTTGTCATCCTCTCTCTCTCTCCCTCTCATATTTCTTTCCTCTCCATTCTTTAAATAAAAGGAGACATTCATCCGTTTGAAGGCCATCGCTAAATTAAATTTCAGAGCAGGCACAAAAATACAAATGTATGTATTACTGGAGCCCACGTCTGTGTACTCCCGGACTTTATAACTGTCAAGGCCATTGCCTCGAAGGCCACGCGAGGCAGGCAAACATAGAGCGTATTGAATTATACAAAAGAGGCTAATTCATAACCAGCGTAAATAAAGTAGAATATATATACACGATATGGGCATACACATAGAAGGGCCCCCGAGGTCGAATTTCTTTCACCCCCCGGAAAAGAAATTGGCTCATTTTCTGAGGAGTGAATCTTCTCCACTTCTCTGAATAAAAGTTCTTGAAAGTGTTTGAATATTTTGCAGATCAATACAGTTGAAGAAAGGAACCTTGAATCTTGAATATATTGATTTGATCTCTGCAGAACCTCGGGAGCATCTCGGGATTTCCGGAAGCAAGCTATCTTCCATCCTTCCCTCCACTCACTCATTCTATCTTCATCTGTGTCTTCATCCATCCATATTCCAACCTCCAGAGCAATTCAGTTTGATTTTTCTGAGGATTCCAACCTTCTATCCTTCTTTTCATCCTCCACGTCTTCCTTTATCATGTTGCTTTCCCAGTACTTCGCTCCTCTTGTCATTATCTGGACTTTTCAGTCACATTTTCTGGGGTATCGGAAGTTCTATCCTTCTTTTCACCCTTCTATCTTTCCATCATCATTCCATATTATTCTTTATCATTTATTTAGGGGAAATCAACTTGTCTGGTCATTTCATAAGGCTATAATTTTGAAGACAATGTCGAAAGCCCTGTCCATTATCACTTGACCACTTTAAACTTTACAAGCCATTGACATTGTCCTTGAAGTTCCCTCAGCTGCGTTAAAATGGTTTTTAATCTTCTTTGGTTTCATCCTTTCATCCTACCATCTTTCATCAAGTATTCTATGTGTACATATTGCCACACTATTGCCTGAGATTTTAAAAAACGTATTTGCTGTCGACCAAGTAAACAGGCAGTAGACAGACAGTAAATAGAATTTGGCTGCATAAACATCCATTTCAAATTATGATTTCCTGAAAGATGTTTTCTTTTTCAGTATTTTCTCTGCTTTTCACTATCTTTTTCTGTTGTCCTGTTCATTCATTCATATCTCCCATTTATCAGCACTTGTGTAGCCTCTGCGATTCAACTTCTTCACTTTCATCCTATCTCTGCACCTCCATTCACATAACCCTTTAAATACGATTAAAGCAACAGTGAACTGACCCTTACTATGATGTATTTACGACAGCGCCAACTTATGGCTACTCCAAACCAGAGACTCCTAGAAACATTATATCCTTTGTTGCTTCTCATGAATTTCCTTAGTATGAATACAAATACATTTTAACAGATGTTACTAAACAAATAAAGCTCTCATTGATCAGAATAGAGCATGCTGGGAGCAAAAAGGGGACAAAATCAGTAGTTTAGGACTGAGAGGGCGCTATTTCGAAATCCCATACAAGGTTGCCAGTTCGCTCTGGCTTTAAGATAACTCGGGCTGGGTCTATGGAAAATGAATGTTACACTGAAATAAATTCAAGCTCAACGGATTAAATCCTATTCTAATCTTATTTTAGAATAAGATGTTCCATCCCAAAACTGAGTATAAGAAACGATTCTTCTCATTCTCAGCAAATTTTCTTTTCAATAAACTTCCACTATATGTTCAAAATTCTAAGACACTGTATAATTTCAAAAGACAATGTAAACATTTTTGCAATATGCTTTGACTCTCAAAAAGTACAACTATCTGGCTATCTAAGATTTATAATGTTTTTTTTTTATGTATTCTGTGTTTAATATTCTGATTGTATTATAATTAAATTTTATTTTTGTTTCATATTTCGTTTGTATTATTCATGTATTGCATTAAATTTTATTGTGACGGGCTCCGTTGAAGAGCAGTTGTAAAACTGAATCGGACTACCCTCCGCTTTTTTATGATGTACTAAATAAAACATGAATAAATAAATATTTTCGGTATCTTGCCTGTTTTCCTATGTTTTTCTCTTCCTTCTCTCTCTATCTCTACCCGCTCTCTCAATCTGTTTTTCTCTCCATCCCCTTCTCTCTCTCTCTCTCTCTCTCTCTCTCTCTCTCTCTACCCACTCTCTCAATCTGTTTTCCTCTCATCCCCCTTCTCTCTCTCGCTTTCTCTCTCTCTCAATCTGTTCCTCTTGATATCCATCTCTGACCTTCCCTCCCTTGCACTATCTCACTATCTCCCAAAATTACTGCCAGTAAACTAATTCGTGCAGCGACGGAAAATGCTTGAATCATTGTTCACGGAGCCGAGTATCAGTGATTCTTTTGTGAACTCAAAGTACATGGCATTGAACGGGCCGCAGCAGTCCTTGAGCGACCCAAATTCTCCATAGTAAATAACCTTCCTTTCCTACAGGCTTTCATTACTCATTGTCATCAGAAATTTTGCATTTAGTACAGGGTCATATCTTCATACTTGTTAGTTTTAAAAACCTGTCTGTGTCCGTCTCTCTCTCTCTCTCTCCCTCTCTCCCACTATCTATATACTATGAACATATTTTGTCTACTTCTAACTTTTAATTCATTTCATCTCATCCTACCTCTTACCTTCACTCCCACGTCTTGTTTGTTTCACTCTTTCACTCTCATCCCCCCTCCCCCTCCCCTTTCTGTCCATATACGTATCATATCTATATGCATTGATTAATAAAACACTCTTTATACTTACACAATATTGGTTTATTTTTAGCAGGATCTCTATTTCCCACTTTCAACAACAACTACTACTAGTACTAACAAGTGTTCACAAAAATGAAAATTTGCATGGGCTATTTGGAGGCTAATGGGGGGAGTACTACTATTCAGTTATTTCAAAGGGGTACATGATCATTACCTCTATGCATCTCTCCCCTCCCCCCTTCCCCTCTCTATCTATCTCTCTTTCTACCCCCCTCTTTCTCTCTCCTTCTCCTTCTCTCTCTGCTTTCTACTTCTCTTCTTTATCATGTCATCGATTCAAATTTCTGATCTTTTCTCTGACAAGTTTGTTGTTAATATTATTCTTGGAGGCTCCACTATGAGCAGGCAGAATTAGAAGGACAACTTTCATTTTGATATTCCCCTATTTGCAAAAATAAAATGCTAAAAAAAGAGATCTATCTAGTGCAGGGTCGAATGAGAAATGCAATTTCATCGGGAGAGAAGTCAATTGTAAAGAAAAAGCGGTATAGATACCCTATCATGTTGAATGTCATGCTGTCTCTCCAGCCAGCAAACAATGGGGAAGAGTAAAATGTCAATGTCGAACATTTTCAAAATCAATAGTGGAATGCGAGAGCAAGTTGCATCCTACTTCTCTATCTCATTTTTTCCCCTCATTTTTAAAGTTTAATTTCTTGATACGATTGAAGGTTTTGCTCTATCCATGCAAATGCTTTCTCATTTTTCAAGGCTTGTTGCCATTTGATATGTAGGCCTGTGCCATTCATTTGTTATCATACCTACAAAGTAAATATTTTTACTCATGAAAGATATCCTATCTTATTTTTATCTCTTCCTATTTTAGTAATGGGGTCTTGTCCTTGATGGAACAAGAATCGAATCTTCTCTTAAACTCAAAAGCCGGGTCTTCATCAGCTCAAGTTTAGCAATAGCTGGCTATTTGGAAGATCAGGGGTATTAGCCCAAACTCCGCTGAAGCGTGCAATTGCGTCCACATCAGCTTGAGCTCCAATACCTCTGTGTATTGCAATAGAGATCGAGCTTTAGCCTGATTTTGGCACACCTGTGCATGACAGTATGGACAAACCAGCTCTTGAAGCTCAAGATGACGAAGACGCATTGACAATAGCCTGCTATTTGGGGGTTTAGCAGACTATTCTGCAGATAAGTCCAAGATGATGTAGGCTTACTTTTTTCGAGCCGGAATAGCTGGCTAATCCCATCTTCATCTGAGAATTAGCTGGCTTTTCTCTGATAGGGCTAATTCATGGGATCAGAAATAACGGGCTATTTCTTAAGCTTGAGCGCGTGCTATTTCTTAAGCGTGAGCTGATGAGGATGCACCCTATCCCTCTTATCGCATATTATCCCTCTTCCAGCTTGATACATTGTACTAACTTTGGAATTGAGAGAAAAATCAGGGGACAAATACAAATGGAGCAACATATTTTCCAAAGCAACAGTATTTGATAAAGTTATGCAACATAATGCATGGAAATGTACGATTTTCCAGCTTTGAGTGAAGCAGTGCAATGAGACATAGAGTTTAAGTGCCTTTTTTGCAAGGCTGTTTGATTTTATGACAGACATGGACATTGTGGTACAGTGGTGAAGGTTTTCGACTATCATATCAAAGGTCCAGAGTTCAAATCTTGCTCAGATGTCCCAATATCTGTGGACAATGTTTTACCCAGATTTGATGCTCTTGACCCAGGAGTAGCAAATGGGTGTCTTCTCAAGTTAGGAAGCAAACAGCGCCCTCAGGAAGAGCAGTATTAATACGAATGAGAGGACAAAGAGAGTAAATGAAACCACTTTATAATGCAATAAAACTTTCACATCTTTAATATAGCGATAATAGTCATGTAGGAAAAGGAGAAAAGGCAGAAGAAGTAAGGAAAAAAGATGAAGATGAAGAAGAAGAACGAAGAGGAGGAAGGGAAAAAGATGGAGAAGGAGAAGAAGAAGAAAAAGGAGAAGAAGAAGAAGAAGGAGAAGAAGAAGAAAGAGGAGAAGGAGAAGGAGAAGAAGAAGGAGGAGAAGGAGAAGGGGGAGGAGAGCAGAAGTGCTAACTTCTTGACCATCCAGGGCGGGGCAACCTATATTCCAGGAATTATGGAGGAAGACAAGTACAGAGTACAATGCCTGGTCAAGGAGGTCGCTAATCTCTCTCCGGTCTGATCCAAAGATTTAATGTCTTTCCTCTGATCTAGATTCTTGGATATCTTGTTGAAGTTCAAGGAAAAAGGACGTTCGTTTTCGATCCATCTCTATATCTAGTATCCTTCCGCTTCTAACTTCCTCTCTGACACTGGGAAATCATTACAATTACCAACAAAGATCCTCTCTTCAGAGTTCTCATACTTGTGTTCTCTTTCTACAATCTTCCTGTTTGGCCCCCCCCCTCCTCCTCCTCATCCTGACTCCATACCAGCAAAAAACATATTAAACTTAAAATCCCAATGAAATTTGCTTTGACTCGTTTCAGCCCACTTCAAAGACTCATTTTGTGGAACCTCAAAATACTTTTTTATGACTACTGTAGAGGACAAGCAGATAAACAATCAGAGAGGCTGTTTGATGAGAGTTTACATGGAACATAACAAATTTAACATCTTGATAGCTGAAATCACTGTCAATATGGAAGTCAGAATAGTAGGTACGCATTTCTTTTAAAATCAGATACAGGTACCATTATGGCATGTTTGCAAACCAAGGTAACTGCTACAGAAAAAGTAAACTCAAATTCATGTAATTAAGTCCTCAGAAGTGAAAAAATAGAAATATCTTCATGATAGATAACTGTTCGAAGGAAAGGGGGTATCTGGAAGAATATGGGCCCCTAAAGCAAAGCTGCTACATGTATTTTTAAAGCTTGAACTCTGATGAGATTGCAGTTTCTACAATGCATTTTGGGAATCGAAGCAAGCCTACAGACTTGCCTGGCCAAGGCACATGCTACGTGCGTGACCTTCAGAGGCTCTTGTTCAAATATCATTCCCAAATTTTCCAATATTTGTGCATCAATATTTCTCCCAATCGCAGAATTCATCGGCCATGTTTTCTGAAGAATGGTGATGCACCTTTTTTTTTTCATTTCATAGAATTATAGCCATCGAGATATGTCCTTGATTTGCTCCTTTTCTAGAATTTCCTTAAAACATTCTCCCATGGTTAAAGTAGCCATTGGAAACAAGGTGGTTTTTCAATTCAGTTTCCTTCTTGCAGTCATGCATATTACCTATTCTCTAAATATTATTACCAACTAAAGATTCAATTTTACCTCTTCTTCAAAAATTTTATTTCATACTGTCTCTACTTTCCCTATATTGCATTTTTTCATCTTTTCAACTGTTTTTGCTACAGTGTAATATTCTCTTCTCCCCCTCCCTTTGTATGTATACAAATACATTCATGTACGTGAGGGGTAATCTGTTGTTTCTCATTTGTGCAATGCAGCTTGTGGCAGATTAGTCTTGTGCTTAGAAAGTTATCCAATAAAGTCTACTACTACTACTACTACTACTACTACTACTACTACTACTACTACTACTACTACTACTACTACTACTACTACTACTACTATAAATATGTACAATTCTACTTTTTCTGTCATCTCGCAAAATTGAATAATATTCATCTTTAGCCTTTCCCCAAAATAAAATGTAGAGCTCCAATAGATCATATAGCTTCTGTTATCCCAATTTCATGTATCCCCGAGCGTGAATCATCTGAAAAGGCATTCGTTCAAATAAGAGGCAGGTCTGTATTATTTTAATGTTACATATCAAAGCAGACCTTTGCAGTATATTACATGCTAAATAAACTCTTCTAAACCTGCATGATTCTGTAATTCATGGAAATTCATCATTTAAAAAAAATTTTTGAATGTCATGCCTGCTTTTTTGAAATGGGTTGAATCAATGAATGAACTAAATGAATGAATGATACCAGTAACTTTGCAGACACAATTCAAAAAAAAACTTTTCAGAAATCAATTTAGCCTGGTATGATGTCCTTTCAAAGAACCAACAGCACAAGGAAATATTGCAATAAATTAAATAAGATCTTTAAATGCAATAAATTGAGTATTCAGTATGCAAATCGCCTTGGAGCAGATTTCTTGAAAGTATTAGCAGTTGTGTTTCTGCTTCTTTGATGTGACTTTATGCCCTTCCTCCTCTCACCAAGTTATTTTCTTTCAATTTTCATGTTACATTGTCCAAAACCACATCAATCATATCATCCTTTCCCTGAATCAATCTTACAGTTTCATAAAATTTTCCAGCACTTGATACCGGTACAGTTACATAATTTTTGCATAATCTGCTTGAATAAGAGAGCTTTCATAATGATTGACAAAAGCAATTTATTGGAGTGCTAGCTGTTGGTTTTGATTCTAAAGGAACTTGCGCATTCATTTTATTATAACTTAAAACAGAATTTAAGGAGTGTCCTTCATAATATCATATTGCATTGTCGTCTTCATCTTTCTTACTCTTGTTCCTTCCTCTATGATAGAGAGATAGAGGGATAGACTATCCCTCTTTCTGTCTCCCTCTTTCTCTCTTCCTTTCTCTCCCTCTTTGAATTCTGTTCATCTTTCAAAAAAACAATGTTTGTAGTGATTTTTTAGATTACACACAGTTAACCTTGGTTGACAACACTGTTTCGCAATGTAGCGATTTGATTACGAAATTTCTTACTCTTCTTTCTTCTTCTGTCCCTCTCTCTGTCTCCCTCCTTCTCTTTTCCTTTCTCTCCCTCTTTGAATTCTGTCCGTCTTTCAAAAACTCTGTTTGCTAGTGATTTTTTAGATTATACACGGTTAACCTTGGTTGACGACACTGTTTCGCAATGTAGCGATTTGATTACGAAATGACAGACAAGGAAAAAGAGAGCAAAAGATCAGGGAAGAGACAGCATTATACTCCCTTCTGTCTATCCATCTCTCTTTCACTTCCTCTGCCTCTCTCCGTCTTTCTCACTATTGCTTTCTCCCCATGAAAGAATTGTGCTTGCAAGTGATTTCTAGATTACATGCAGCCGACCTTGGACGACGATATCGCTTCACGATATATATCGATCGTGACAATGAAAGAGGAGAGGAGGAGAGATCGGAGACGGAGGGAAAAACCGGGTCCACTTTTGTTCCTGTGCCAGAGACACAACCGTAGCGACCTTGTCGCATTATTTGACAATGATCCTGGCCTGCTTCATGCCGTCGGTTCAAGGATGGGCGTAGCCGGAAGGGCGGGGCTGCGGGGGTGGTGGGGTTCCGGAGTCCTTCATTATTTTGTTTTCCTCATTAATACCCATCCTATCCATCTTATACACTTTAATAAAAAAGTTATCAATGCCTCTAATTGTAAGGTGATTACAATGGATACTTCATACATGTATGCTGCATCAATTATTTTAGAACGTCCAAAATATTGAAACTTGAACAGCCAGTGGACTTACGATTACAATGTGAACCCCCCCCCCCAAAAAAAAAAAAAAAAAAATGGAAGCACAAATGGAAACACCTTCCACAATCAGTATGCATGCATTTTTTTTTAGTATCTGTGGGAAGTTGCAAATATTTTCTTCTTTGCATAATCTTTCTGCATCAATTCTAAAGATGAAATGTCCTTTCTCTGATTATCCACATCAGGTGTTATGTCAAACTGACAACATCCGCTGTTCTGTGATCTAGAATAAGCAGAACAGGCCTTTATATTTCCACTAAAAGTATCACACTTGCTTTTAATGCTGACCCAAATATTTTATTATGTGCGATATTTTCTTTGAGTATAGGAAGTCAAAGCCACTTTTAAATCACTATTTAAAACTCTATTTCCATGCTTTAAGAATTAGGGCTTGGTTTTTCATGTGGCGATCAGCACCATTTCAAAGGGCCTCGTACAGAAGAATGAAATCTATAAAACTTGGTCAGACGATGACATCTACGAATAATTACTGACCTTCGAAGTACTTCTACGAAATGATAATAAAAATATGCTCTGTCACATTTCGTTTCTCTCCCCCTCTCCTTCTCTCTCTCTCTTTCTCTCTCCCTCTTTTCTCCTCGTGATCTGGGGCAGATAATTTAGTGGCCTTCTTTCTCAGCTGGCATTATGAAATTGTTGTTCCAAAAACCGAGAATTTAACCCTGAAAATGTCAACAAAGTTCACCAGGACGGGTTCAAATCAAATGAAAGATCATGGAAATACACAAAATGAACTTTTTTGGGCTCACTTTTATGATGGAGAGGACAGGAAATGACGGATGAACACCCCCCCCCCCCCCCCCCCTCCATGACGACATGAAAAGTACACTCCATAAGCACTGGGCATATTGAAAAGAAAAAAAAAACTTCTGAAATTATTGCTCACAGAAAAGAATGATTCTGTAGAGAGCTTATACAGCTTTAACTTATAATGTGTATCCATAAAACTAACCACTTTTAGATTGAACACACATCTATTTCTTAGAACCCTTTTTTTAAAATCACAGATATTAAAGCAACAAAACCAAAATTAGACACTGAATGGTTCTCATTCCACGATTAACACTCTTCATTTCTTAAATTAAAAATCAATCTAAGTTGCTTGTTATTAGGGATAACTCCAACATTAAAGAAATTGTAATCAGTAAGATTGATGTCCAAATGTAAAGATTAAGATTTTCAATCAAATTTTGGATTTGTCTGTGATTCATGTCTAAGAAATTTACAGTAAAAATCTATTTAAAAAATCATATTTCTTACAAAAAATCAGAGTTTAAAAAAAAAGACATGGAGGATCCTTGTGCATAAGCAGAATGCTAGCACAAAGGGATTTATTTGTTGTTGTTGTTGCTATGATCATTCAAACATTTCACTCAGAAGTGTACTTGAACTCCAAGGGTGAATAAACAATCCTGTAATAATTTCTTTATCTAACACCAAAATCAGTTGTTTTAATTGGAAGGCATTAAATGGATTATGCAAAATTTAGGAAAGGCCTTGACACAGAGATCGCATTCATGTAAAATGAATGAATACTTTGCTATAGTATAGAGCTATCTCTGTTTTAGATCTATCTAAAGAATCAAGTCAATAAGTTATTGTTTCCTTTTACGAGAGGATCGAATATCATTTGAAGAACAATCCATGCTTCAATTCAGAAGAAATATAAACAAACATATATTGTGAACTGAAGCAGAACAATGTTTGCTCAATTCTTAATATCTCTTTTTATTTATTGATAAGGGAGTCTATAATACTATAGAGGTGGGTTAATGCAAAAGTAGCTTAGAGAGGCATTTTTTTAAAAACACACACATGCACGCATAGAGAGGCTTTTGTTCTGTAATTCCAAGTTTGTTCAGACAATTCCATATCTTTGGAAGCAGCAAAGTGATATAGTTCCAGACCTCTACATACTCACATCATGTAATGCAAATTTCTGTCTTCATATGAACACTTCTCAAGAGTTTAAATTACTCTCAGTTATTACATAAAACCAATTGGTGAAGACGACTAGTAAATGTTAGCAGATGTGCTGGCATGAATTCATGCCTTTATGGAATCAACCAACCATTCGATTCTGTAAAAGCCCTAAAAATTATTGTGTGGTCTTATGTTATCCTTGACTTTCCTCAAATTCCTTAAAGGCATTGGCTAACTTTTGAGTAGTTGATTTAAAAAATTCTCAAACTTAGATGAAACATGTGTATGAGTACTTGTATTTGTACTCAAAAACCCTGAAAACAACCATAATTTGGAATGAAAAAGTGTAAGTTAGCCGCAAATGGCGATTTTATTATCCTTCGTCTCACGAGACAATCACTAAGAGGACCACTTTGCTTGAATTTGAAAATGCCATTATGTGCCTCCCGCCGCGTGATACGCCAATACACACAGTACGGTAAGGTGAGTCATACGCGCCTGCGCACTCCTTATGTCTATTCTGTGCAACCGACCCTCGTATATTTTTCAAACATTGGTTCACATTTTTGATATTTAAAAATACTTCCTGTGGATATTATGCCTATTCTGTGCAACCGACCCTCGTATATTTTTCAAACATTGGTTCACATTTTTGATATTCAAAAATACTTCCTGTGAATATTATACTTATTATCCTATTTTCAAGTAACAAAACAAGATTTTTTAAAATCATAACAATGTTAACCAATGTCTTGAACTGGTAGAATATCCGTTAACTTTTTTTTTGGGGGGGGGGATTTCACACAAATTGTACTTTCAGGTGATTGCTACACATTAATGCAATTGATATTCAGAATGATTTTGCAAAATAAATTTCTTACAATGAGGAGGAATAAAAATACTACAGCTTAACCTTCTGCACCTGACTGATACAGGGAAATAACACTAAGTAAATATTTTTCCTTCCTTTCCATTTTTACTTATTTCCTGCAACCCAACGAAGTGCGAAATTCATGGAAACTAATGAACTGCAAATATCACAGTTTTTTTTATGGAAGTGCTATTTTTAAGAATTATACCTCATGTGCACTTTGATGTGTCATTTAATGTATTATCACTTGTGGTTTCAAAACATGAATTAATATGAATGCACTGTTTTCACATTTCCTTAAAGAGATTACACAATGGTAAATTTTTTTTGGGATTTATGATCGAGAATAGAATTTTAGGAAGAAGAACATTAAAAATTAGATGATTTTCAATTGAAATCAATGCATTTTGGCTATTTTTCTCATAAAAAGTCAAGAGTTGACCAAAAAATTATGATGTAAAAGTGGGTACCCAGCTTTGTGCATTGCATGCAGTTGTGCTGCGTGCTAGACTGTACAATATGCATTATACCTGGCGCGCATTTTGCTAGAATTGCGCAACAAGGTACCCACTTTGACGTCATTTTGACATCAAAGTGGGTACCCAGTTGAAACTGGGTCACAGCTGAGGCGTCAAAAATATTGTGAAATCTTACCACATTTGGGGATTTCCTTGGCAACACGACATAAAAAAAAACTTTAGGCAGATGATTTTCTGCTAATAAAATCATGCTCTTTTAAATGAACTAACATTGTTCCAGCATTGGGTACCCCCTTTAAGACATTCTTGCACTTTGTCTGGTCCTATGCTACCCCCCCCCCCTCCCCACATGGTTGTTGGCCATCACAGGAGATATTTCTATACAAATATTTTTTATGAGATAAACGTCAATCTTCAGTTGCATCCTACTCTGTGCCCCCCCACACCCACACATGGTTGTTGGTCATCGTAGGAGATATTTCTTTATATTGTTCATAAGATAGTGTTAATCCTCCATTATATCCTACACAATGCCCCCTCCCCCCCCCCCCCACACACACACATATGGTTGTTGGTCATCAGAGTACATATCTAATTGTTTTCTTCATGAAATTAATGTCAATCTTTAATTGTACGTAGGTCTCATACAGCTTACCTTGAAATGATACATCAGAATGGAGCAGCAAATAGATGACCAATGTAACAGCCAGACAGCAAGATGAGCAGAAAGAAAGAGAAAGAAAGAGAAAGAAAAGAGAAAGAAAGAAATGTTATTATCATGTTGTACCAATTATTAATTTTTTTACATTCTCATACAGAAGACAGATTTATCAAGAGACATAGTACAGGGGCCCGTTGCATAAAACTTACTATAATAGTAACTTTGCTATTATAGTAAGTCTTCATGGAATACTGGCTTTTGATTGGCTGTTGAGCAACATGCCATACTCAACAGCCAATCAAAAGCCAGTATTCCATGAAGAGTTACTATATAATAGCAAAGTTACTATTGTAGTAAGTTTTATGCAACGGGCCCCTGGGCTCGCACATTAACATGCACCCGGAACACATGGGCCCCTAAAATTTAGGTCCGGACCTACACAACTGAACAATCTTAACACTGGGCCCAATACATGCAGAGTCCGGAATTTGAGTCCGGACCCCCTACCAAAAAACATTTGTGTGGAGCACTGCATAAAAGTCTAATCAAACAAGAAACTAAAATGAAAAAGAAATGTACACAAGCAGGGGTAACCCCTATCTCTTTCCTCCCATTTTCCCCTCATATCTTCATTGGCCCTTCTTCCCATATGACAGAGTAACAATAAGCAAGGGGGTGCCCTCCCCCTCCTCCTCACTTCCAACTTTCATTGACCCTACTATGTATTCATACGTAAAAGAGAAAGAAACATTTAGTGGGGGTACCCCTTCCCCACATCCATTTTGGCCTCAACCTTCATGAGCCGTAATGAGTTCCGGCAGACATGGACCCTCTGTCATAATCAGGCTCAGTTTGTCTCTTTCCAAGACGAGTCTCATTAATAACAAGCCCAAAGGCCTTGACCTTCCGTGGCCGAGGGAATGTGCATTGTCAATAATCGTTTAATTTGTTACAGCCTGCTGTGTCCCGGTTAGTTCCTAATGCCCCCCCCCCATCCGACATTAGGTGGGTCTTTATCAGCTTGAGCTTCGGAATAGCCAGCTATTTGGGGATCAGGAGTATTAGCCCAAACTCCGCTAAAACATACAATCGCGTCCATATCAGCTCAAGCTCCAATACATATATTGCAAAATAGCTCGAGCTATAGCCCGATAGCTCGAGCTGATGAAGACACGTCAAAAATAGTCAGCTATTTTGCGAATTAGCCGTCTATTCTGCAAATGAGTCCAAGATTTGGGCGGCTTACGTTTCAAGCAAAATAGCCGGCTAATTCTGTCTTCATCTGAGAATGAGCTGGCTATTCTCTGATCAGGCTAATTCATGGGATCAGAAAGAGCCAGCTATTCTGTAAGCTCGAGTTGATGAGATGCACCTTCTTTGCTCTTTGGACGGTTTTACTGGAATGCTACAATAAGAAAGTTCACTTGCATTCCAAGTAGAAGGTACCAGTAATAAACAGGAGAAAAATATTCAAAACTGAAAGAAATGCAATTAATTTGACGATTTGATCAGTGAGTTTTCCAGGGTTTATTGTTCAGTGTAGTTCTTAAACCAGGTTGAAGCCAATGTCACAGACTTAAATGCCAACAGATCATGGACCAGACTGCTGCTAAAATTTGTGCCTGAACTAATTTCTTCAGTGAAAATGGACACATACAAAATTTTTCCTTACAACATGAATGGGAGATATGGTCACAAAGAAAACCCTTAAAGTTGCCAATTCAACAATGATTGAACAATACTTTAATAATACTGGGACTTTCTTCGCCTTTATCTGATTTACCTCAAACTTTTACTGAATCTTTTTTCCCCAAATGTTTACACTTTTGTTTGAACAAACTTAATACCAGCATGGATTCCCCTTTTAATACCTCTTAAGTACAAACCAATCATACAAAAATACAGTAAATTTAAAAACAAGGAATTTTTTCCAAATCATGAATTGCTCAGTCATGATCACATTTTGATGCATCATGATAATTTTTTCAATACTTTGCCTTTTCCACCCCTCCTTCCCCTTCAACCTGCCCCCATCTAGGCCAGGCCTCGACTAATATGACATTTTGGCACTGATCAATTGTTTTTAGCCTTCCTGCGACACTTCATACATCAGCTCTGATCTGCCTGCCAGTTTTCGTCCTGTCAACTGGAAACGCGATACGATGCGAGCAAATCTACAAGCGCGAGAGAAATCATTAGGCGACCTTGCCGGCGCTAACTGAGCTAATCCCCCATCCTGCTTAGATGAGTCCAAGTGGCAGAATCGGAACAAAGAGGGAGATAAGCAATCCGCCGATCGCTTGATCCTCTGCTATTCCGCGCGACATTGGGTCTTGGGGATTGGTGAAACAGGATATTTCCTGATGTGTCTGCTATTCTGGTTACACACTTTTCGTTTGTTTCGAAACAAAAAAAAAAAAAAAGCTTGAACTATTATCTTTTGTCTAAATGATGCTTATTTTGGAGAAGTGATAATACATGGTGGAAATCTAATCCAGAACAGAAACATTTGATATGTTTATCCATGCAAAAATAACCCAAAAACATGTCTGGGTAATATGCTAATCATGTCTATGAGCTTACCACTTTTTCATAAACCATCCTAATTTTAACAGACTTCTGTAAATATCCTCTTGAAATGCAGGATATACATGTAGCATATGATTCAATGTTATTTTTATAGCACATTAAAGACATTGGTTAACATTGTTGTGATTTTAAAAAATCTTGTTTTGTTACTTGAAAATGGGATAAACATAAGGGTTATAGTGTAAAAATACCAGTCTGAAAGTTTGAAAGTATAATATCCACAGGAAGTATATTTAAATATCAAAAATGTGAACCAATGTTTGAAAAATATACAAGGGTCGGTTGCACAGAATAGACATAAGGAGTGCGCATGTGCGTATGACTCACCTTACCGTACTGTGTGTATTGGTGTATCACGCTGCGGGAGGCACATAACGGCATTTTCAAATTCAAGCAAAGTGGTCCTCTTAGTGATTGCCTCGTGAGACGAAGGATAATAAAATCGCCGTTTGCGTCTAACTTACACTTTTTCATTCCAAATTATGGTTGGTTTCAGGGTTTTTGAGTACAAATACAAGTACTCATACACATGTTTCATCTTAGTTTGAGAATTTTTTTAAATCTGCTACTCACAAAGTTAGCCAATGCCTTTAACTGTAAAATCAAATAATGCACTGTATGTAAAATTGGCTTTCCACTGCGGAACTACATTGCCACACTAAATACAAAATAACATAATATCACAGCTTTTCATAGGTGAAATTAAAACAATATTAAATCAAGATTTAAATACTAGCTCTGCGGTGAGCACTGGAAGTAGGTCCATTTAGCAAGGTCATATTTATAGAGAGGTTTCTGAAGCATTCTCTTGCATATAGAGTTGCAGTTAATTGCAACTTAAAAATCAATTACAAGGTTAAAATGTGCTGCTGGTTGAAACTCGAGCTGTGCTTGGTTATTTGGATTTCCAGTTATGAATACAAACATGTCTTGGTGCACATTACACCATGCTCTTTAGCGATCATTGTACAAGACAAAGCTCATTCTTGGAGATCATGATTTTTGTTCACAACTCTCGCCAAAGTCTGAGAGAATTTCCTTCCCTAAAATTACAATGCATCTTCAGTTTAAATGACTCTAAATATATTTTCTGAAGACTTGCACATTTAAAAAAACCTTCCTCTAGACACGTTTTACTTTAACCTTTAACACAAGGCCTGCTTGAATACACCTATCCTTGTATGACTGAATACAGAATGTCTCTTTTGAGTGTCAAGAACTTCCTTTTAATTTCACTTCTCTAATCTGCATTTGGCTGAAAATAGAAATTAATAAGATCTATCAATATAAATAAAAAAAAAACAACAAAGAAGGTCACAGACTGAATCTATAATAAACAAAAGGAAATGATTGAAGTGTTAGAGTTATCAAGAGCAAAATGAAAGGAGACAGAGAAAGTCCAAATTTGAGAGAGAAAAGATTATTTCAAAAGAAAATACAGAGCAAAGAAACAATGGGACAAAGAGAGAGGAGGGAGAGAGAGAGAGAGAGAGAGAGAGAGAGAGAGAGAGAGAGAAAGAGAGAGAGAGAGGATGAAAAGCAATACTCCCAAGGTTCAAAGATACAACCTACAAATAAATATGATAAAAAAAGGAGAGAAAATAATATTACAAAATGCTATCAACGAAATAACACCTTCATGGGGTCCATCAACTGCACACCAATAAAAGTGCATTTCATTTCCTATAGTGCAATTGACCTTCTCCCTAGATGGGTAACAGATATTTTCTGCTTCATTTAACGATTCATTTCAAAACAGATTTCGGCAGACAATGGGGAACATTTGTGCATTTTTGCTTCAAGGTCCCAAAGGCCTATTGTCCTCCAGTGCCAAATACGCGATTTTAAGCACAGGTTACGCTCAACCTAAGAAGGCCTTGAGAGGGTAAATGTAAAACGAAAGAAACAACAACAACAAAATGTTCACTTTCTCATGACTAGCACGTAAACCCCTCACTAGGATCTGTCCAAGAAGAAGTCGTTTATATTCCTCGATCTTTACCTGTTGTTCAAATTCAGCTTGGATTCTGAGGCTAAAAAATGAGAGACTTCCCTTCATTGTCAATTGTCAAGCAAGGGCAGAGCCTTGCCACTGGCCCTGACCCCCTCTTCTATTTTTCAGCAAAGAGGTCATGACCTCAATGAGGTTATTGAGTTTTTGAGCAGAGGTCAGTGCTCTGCCAGTTCCCCCCCCCCCCCATTTCAGTCTAGGCAGCATATCTTATTCTCATTTCCGAAGATTAACCTTTACCATACCCTACCACAATTTTTTTTATGTAACTACAACTACTGTTTGCAAGCTGCAACACAGTCTAACCACCTTCCAACAATGTCCACCTGTACAGATATACTGATCTTGCTGTTGCTGATATTGCTGTTGTTATTATTGTTGCTGTCATTGACAATGTTCCTTTGAAATCATGTCCCTCAATGAAAATTGTTTTAATGAAAACCTGTCCACAAAGACCACCATCCTATCATGCCTCCCATGGGTGGTCTTTCTCTACAGGTTTTGATGTATTTGGACTGCTGAAAGCCAGGTTTTAAATCAAAGAATTACTAACAAGAATGTTTTATTGGCTCTCAGATGACTTTCTTTCTCCTATTGATCATTTACCAGAAACAGGGAATGTTAAAAGCACAGTATAGTTACTAGTATTATTACAAATGATTAGATTGAATTGTATAAATCATGATAACAACAAAATGAAACATTTCATTAGTTCCATTTACATCGGGTGAGCTGCAAAATAACATTTATGGAATATTTTTCTAGTTTTCTTTATTACATAAGTGTTGTTATAAAAGACGACTTGTTTTTTGGCTTCCTTCATTTATCAAGGACCTTGATGCCATTTCTAAATGATGCCAGCTATAGTGCTCAGATGCTCATCAACTCAAGTGTTTTTCTGCAATTTTCCCAGAAGAAATATCCTCTCTCTTTCTCTCTCTCTCTCTCTCTCATGCATTTCCATCATATATGTTTCTCTCTAGATCTGTTTCTGTGTCTATCTGTCTGCCTGTCTCTCCTTATCTCTTTGCTTCTTTCTTTCCATCATCTTTATATGTGTCGTCCTTGATATGTGTCTGCATCTGTCTCTATATGCTTCTCTCTCTCTCTCTCTCTCTCTCTTCCTCTCTATGCCTGTCTTTATCTTTCACTGTGTCTTCATCTATATCTGCTTCTGTGTCTGCATCTGTCCCTATCTGTCTGTCTCTCTCCGTCTGTCTCTCTCCGTCTGTCTATCTCTCTCTCTGTCTATCTCTGTCTTTCCTTCTCTTTCTCCACCCCTCCCAAGGGCATTCTATGATCTTCTTACATCAGACAACCCAATCAGACTCAAATGTTGGAACTGCAGGTTGTAGAAGTGAATTTGAAACATGAACATCATCCTTGGAACGGAGCTGCAAAATGCTGACAGTGAAATTAAACAAATGAAGCAAAGATCCAACATTCTGTTGCATCTGTCATTTCTGCTGCTAAATCCTTATACTGCAACCGCTCAACTTCAAAGTTCAAGCCTCAGCCGACGGTGATAAGGACTTACCCCTAAAAGTTTCTAACAATGTCTCCAATCCCCATTCTGTTAGTTTCTCCTTAACTTCGTTATCCATGGTAAATGAAGGAGGAAGGCAAGAGATAATACTTTGATGTTTCAACAGCCGACAGGCTCAGTTTCATTGATTTCATTGATTTAAGGTTCCTATGTAGTTTATGAACATTTTCACCTTGGTTGCCAAAACAGCAACCTTGAACAATGTGCATAATTTGCATAAATCTGTATGGAGTAAACTTTACATGTCTTCCTGTGAATGTGAAATCACCAGGAAAGGGGGTAATTATTTTACCAGGAATTCCTGGTAAACTTTACACGGCTGACTGGTGAATTTCAAATCACCAAGAAACGGGGTAAATTTAACACCATTGGTGTTGCTCCCCCGGGAACATGGAGGTCTGGTGAATTTTACCCCGTTTCTGTTATAATTTTACACGGAGTTTTTTCTGTAATTTTGCACAGCTTTTGTGCTGTACTGAGCAATCCTCCTGCCAGCGTGTATTATTTTGTGCCAATCGGCATTCTCGGCAAATGAAGAGTTAAATATCTGCATATTATGTAATTCTTTGTTAAACTTGGAGTCCCCTCTTTATTAAATTTATGTGTATGTGGGGTGTGTGTGTGGGTGCTTGAATCCTTGAAAGGGTTAGGATTTGGGATTATGTATTTTGTTTTTATATGAAGTGATTTAATTCCATTTTTTTCTTTGCTCACTGATTTTGAATATATATATATCTAATTTATCAAATTATGCTATGAAAACAAAATGAAGATTCGTATTTATATGGAATTATGTACATTCATTTATATGTAATGATTTTGAATGAAATCACTAATGAAAAATATGGAAAAACAAAAGAAGAATCTGAGTATCACTTTTCGCCTGACCTCACCTTTAACCTTGCTCAAATGATAAGTTACTTCAATAGACACTCAAGAATGCCTGCAAAACACTTCAGAAAACAGGGAAAAAAGGAAATCAATGAGAAAATGATTGAAATCAAAATGAAGGACAAGTCACTTCATATTAAGGACTCCTTACTTTCAAAACATAAAGATATAAACTAAGCAAACCCAATAAGAGGTCTGTTTTCTTCATTTTGCACTTGAGTTTTCAAGCAGTATTTCCTTTCAATATCAAAGCATCCTTCGAAAGACATTTATTTTCATTTCTATTATGTTTTTTACATCAATACAAAAAAATGATTTTGCATCATTTTGCCCGAATAATAAATCATCATTCCATTGCATGATGGCCATGCCATAAGCCAAGTGTTATAACATTTTCAACCTTGGGGCAAAACTAGGGAGATGAGTTTTGCAAAAACTTCTGTAATATGATTCATATAATTCACGTCAGTTTGCCTGAAAAGAAAACAAATTCAGTTCATTTTGACCTCACCCTGCATGAAAAAATTACATGTATAGAACAGCAAAGGGTGAGTTAAGAAATGGAACAAAATAAAGGGCAATAGACATATACATAAGATCGCAAAATTTTAAAAAGGACAAAATCTGTGTTCCATGTGAGCGTGTGCATGTATGTTCAGGTGTGTCTAGTGTTGTTTGAATTTCATTCACAGAGCATTATTCAAACATTCAAAATTTCTAAACAGAAGTAATATTCTGAGTAAAGATTCAGAACAAAGTACACCTTCACAGGCAAACTCTCGAACAACTTGTTAACTAGAAATTCCAAGCAAAATATTTTCCGTAATTGGTGCCCTTTAAGAGCGAAGGAAGTCCAAAACGAGGCACTGCTTTGAGGGCTTTCAGGGCCAGCCTAATTAAAAGGTCAAGACGATTCGATTTGGGCCTGCAGAAAACTGAGACAGGCGACTGCTCTATCTTTAACATTTGCTGCGAAAAAATTGTGTTGACTCACAGATCTGATGTCCAAGGTCGCAAAATAAAGAGCTCCCTCGCTCACAGATCTCTCCTTTTCTCTTTCTTCGCCCCTTCGCCACCGTCCTCCTCTTATTATCTCTCTCTCTCTCTCTCTCTCTCTCTCAATCTCCCTTGATATATCAAAACAAAAATATTAAAGACCTGCACTCTAATGAAACATTACAAGACTTACATTTATATTCACCTTTCCTATCTCATATCTGAAATAAACTATCATGGTGTTTGCTACAAAATTAAAGAATAGCATCCAACAGAGGCATCAGGGATGTTTTTATCTTCCACACATGAGATCTAATTGCAAAGTTTTGCTTGTGATATTTTCCTCTATTTCATAAAGATACTTATACCTCTAGGTGATTTCTCTTGCTTTCAAATCCAAAGTTAAGGAAAGGGATGTCCGACTTCATTGTAGATCCGCTTCCCCCCCTTTCTATCCTCCATTTTCATCACCCCCCCCCCCTTCCCTAGCCCTCTTCTACTCTTCACCTTGCCCCTCCCTAGCTTATTATTACACCTATTCCTCATAAACATGTTGCCCCCACCTCCTCCCTTTCCTTTGGCACACATGGTCATTAACATGGGTTTGGAGCTGTTAGCTCACCTCTGCAATGCCCCAATCCACCTCCCCCTCCTCCCTACAGCCCCCATCCACCCTCCCCCGCCCCTTTCTCCTTTGGCATGCATCACCACAAGAGTTTGTTTGGAGCAGTTTAGCTAAAGGTAGCGTGCAAGCGGGACGAGGGCAACATCATGATAAAATAGAGATCGCAGCCTTGAATTAGCAGCGTGCAATCGCTCAAGGACTCGCCGGAAAAAGTTCATCGCTCGGGTTAGGCCACACTCTCAGGATCGAGCCCCCTGCATTCTCATGTGATGCTGAGGCAAGCGAGAGAGCCAAATGCGATATAGTCTCGCAACCTGATGCTTCCAAAGATCAAGTTATCACACTTCAGCCGAGCGACAACAAATGAAAGCAATTTAGGACCAATGTCAAACATACCGTCAAGTCTATTGTGATCAGACAACATGCTTTCCTTCAAAAGCATGACATACATTATGCAGTCACATTGAAGGGCACTGCTAATGAAAATTTGATACGCGTTACTTTTTTGGAAACACGCACCCTTCGTAACCCTTCAAACTCTTTAATATCACAAAGCATCTCACAGAGAATTTATGCTGCCTTCAGGTAGAAAAAATTCAAATAGATGCTCATCTGCATCCTGCAAAAACATACAAGGGAGCATTGTTAACCGGTTGAACACTAAGCCGCAGATAACTCGCACTAGGGTCTAAGGAAAATGTGTGTTATACTGTAATCAAATCGTGCTTAACAGGTTAAGAGAATTTTACCAGTAATTTGACCAGCCCTACTGACTACTGAGCCCGATGCAAGTTGATAAATGTATTCTTACTACGTTCTATGTAAAAAATGTTTTAACACTGCCATGAACTTCTAATACTTTTCATTGTAAACTGAATAATAATAACAATAATAATATTGGATATTTATATAGCACACATATCCACCTAATAAGGTGCTCAAGGCACTCCCAATATTACCCCGGCTAAGCTAGGCTACCAATTTTGGCACTCAAAGCTTTATAAGGGTCAGCTGGGTGCAACTAATATGTCTAGTCAAAATACGACTGGAAAATAGTAAAAAATGACTAAAAAAATAGTCAGAAATGACTAAAATAATAGTTGCACCCAGCTGACCCTTTTGTCTAGTCAGTTTTAATTGAATTGTTTTAAGAGTGCATGTGCAGCTTGACAGCTTAAACCAATAATCCTGAAATTAGTCATATTTCAGGGTAGTTACGGGGAGTTCTGTTCTCCCCTTTCACAATTGTCATTGGTTTAACATCATTGTGCACCAAATGCACTGGCAAACTTCTCAAAGCCTTTGAAGGCATCATCGAAAAAAAAACCTCACACATATTAGAAGGCTGACTGTTAGAGCCCACAACTTGAATAACATTAATCATATCTATTCCTTCTCATTCAGTTTTCCTTCTCCACAAATTATTTTGGTTTTTCAAGATCATTGAGCACTACTCGGAAACATTACAGGACCTTGAAGATATATTGGAAATCAATTAGAATGCATGCAGGTGACTGTATATTTTGCGTATTTTTAGTTTACCTAATCACATGCTCTTCGACTTGGAACGTACCATTAAAGCCAGGATGTTTTTCACAATTTTCTAGGAAGAGCAGGAGACTGGTAGCTGCAATTTATGCAATTCATGCTTAAAGTTCTCAATAACAGCTCTTGGGCCATTGATTTTACAGAATATCATGATGAATGATCATGTAAGAGTTAAATTTGGGTTTATGATTAATCAGTTCATGGTCAAGCATGCTTGGCAGATGCATGCTTTCAATGAAATCAACTTTTACAATGTAAAGTGTATCCATCTAGATTGTTCTGTTAGGAAGCTTTGCGAAATGTAGTGGCAAATTAGTTCACAACCTCCTATCTTTTAGGGTTTAATAAAAACACATCCAGAAAGTAAAATGCACAACACTGAAAATCATAATTTCATCGCATTAAATTCGAACGTCTTTATTGCTATGAAAGGAGTAGAGATATGTCTACCTGTACTACCTTGATTAATACATACCAAAAAACTGTCATCACAAATGCCGAATAATTACAAGTTTTAGGTGTTTTAGGTCACCACCAAAAGCAACCATTTTGCATTTTACGTTTCCGGATGCACCCTTTCGTGCTACTTGTAGATGAGTTTTTTTCACTATAAAGCTATTCATACCTTTCTGGATAGTACTGTTCTTTTGAATTCATGGTCTAAATTGTCTTTAATCAGTGATGGATCCAAGCAGAAGCGTAACAGGCCCATGTCCCACCCTCCCCCCTTGAAACCCAAAGTTATATACCTTGAGTACTCCCAAAATATTAATGTAATGCCCTCCCCCTTCAAAGCATACACATTGGCAAGAGGCATCTGAAAAATATGAAAAATAAGAATACTCTACATTGTTGTTTGTTGGATATGCCCTTTTGTAGTGTTTTTTTTTCTTGTAATATTTTTCTTCAAAAGCATGCCCCTCACGCCCTGCCCTGCATCTAACAGAATCATGGCTTCATCCATTAATGTGGCCATTAACTAAAACCTGTACACATATAGATGGCCACTATAGACAGCACACTCATAAAATCCTGGGCCAGATGATTAGCCTCTGACATTGCATGGGTTAAATTCATGCTCCTCCTTGCGGCTTCGGCGCTTGGAATGACACTCTTCTTGCCATGTATTCAGATGTCACTTTAGTAAACATTTGGATAACTAGAATTTGGAGAGACATGATTTTGAATTCTGTCTCACGAGATATCCTTTTACATTTCCTGACTTGGAAGGGGGAAAAATTTATTTGGAAAAGTGGCAAGACATGCGCACTCTGACAGGGTCAAACTGCTAGCAATTCAAGCCAATTGTCAACAAGGGCACTGCCAAGTTAAGAGTATGATAGTCTGACAAGATATCCCCCAATCCAAAATTAAGTTGATGGGACTATTGGATTTCCAAGGCCTAGGAGCTTCACCAGAAGTTTTTTTTTCTTTCTTTCTTTTATGTAGCATAACAATGTTGATATCCTTCATGCTTTAATTTAAAGTATTAAACATTCACTTAACTAGTATTCATGGACAATACATCTGAAAGAGTGACGGACACAAACAATTTAGATGATAACATTTCAAAATCATATTTTCACTATTGGCACAATAAAGCAACAATGTTTATTAAGTAACAAAATTGATGCTGAGATCATGACAGTCATTTGATTTTAGTTCATCTAATTTTTACTGTCAAAATACATTAAAGCATAAGAAATTGGGAAGAATAAAAGGAAACAGATACTTTGAACATACAACCTCCGAAGACTGATGGCTAGCTTACTTTCAGTGGGGTCTCAAAAGGATACAGTATGTATATATCACTTCAAAACTAATTAACGCTTTATTATTTCTCCATTCCTTCCTGACAGAAAGGGTAATATGGAGGTGTTTTTTTACTTCCTCTAAATCCAACTAAAATGATCAATACACTCAACAGGTGTAAAATGACGCTGTTGATTTTGGAACTTAAATACAATGAAGAATATTACGCAATGGAAGAAAAAAGTACAGATAGAGATATTACATGATTTACTGGGATACAGTGCTAGGCTGTAATGCTTTTGCCAACAGAGGGCTTGTAAATACAGAGCAACATCCAGGAGTTGGGAAAAAAATTTTCTTCCTGCTGACAATACCTTCATTTTAGCTTACCTAGTTGTGTAACAATAATTTCAGTTACCCAATTACAGGTTTTGTGAGTATTATTAAAAAAAAATCTATTTAACCCTTTTTAGACACATCCTTAAGTTAAATGCCCACTACTGTAGGGGTAATGACTAGGGAGAAAATCTACGATATCACAAAAATTGATTTGGTTATTTATGACTTTTAGCTTAGTTCATTTGTTCAATTTTTCACTATCCAGCATAAAAACAGGAAAGAATTGAATAGCAAGATATGATATATTGGTACCAATGAAATATTCACCCTGGTAGATATTTTTCTAAAGAAGGCAGCAGCCAACACAGAAAAAAATCCAAATGAGAGGCTTAATTATGTCCAATGCATTTTCTCTGCTGGCTGCCTTTTAACTTACAGAATAGTTCAACATAATTAACACTCAGTCATCCTTGACTTTTTAGCCCTTACTTTAGATTAATTCTCTCTAAATGCATAAAGATATCAAAACATGCAGGTATAAATAAGAAGAATCACTTGCTTACAGTCAAGCATGGCATACACACAGACACATGCCTGCACGTGGCCAAGCGCCTTACATCAAACCAAATTTTTCATACTTCTAATATTTTTTCCAGCCATTCTCTCTCTTTTTGACAGACATTTCTGGGTCGTCCCAAGGACGAAGCTGCACACACACACACACACAAGAAAAAAAAATGAAGATAAAAAATGAAAGACAAATAGAATGGAAAAATGGATGTTGACTGCCGAGATTGGCAAGCCCAGCGCACCTGACGGCCATGCAAGGCATAATGCAACCCTGATGGGGGCACTGCTGATCAAAGGGGCAACATAGAACAGCCTTGACCCAGATATGAAAGAATACTCCTATGCCATCTTCTAAATGACGTTATTAGGCACTGGGTTGGAAAACATGACCGCCAAAAATGTCAGAGAGAGATATCAAAGTTGAAAGAGACAGAGAGGGAGAGAGAGACAGAGAGGGAGAGAGAGAGACAGAGAGGGAGAGAGAGAGACAAAGAGACAAGAGAGAAGGGAGGCAGAAAGATAAAGTCAAATGTACTACGTATTGTATTTACCCTACTGAAATATCACTCTTGTGTTTTCTTCATAGTCTGTCCAAAGAAGAATTGTTAAAAGTCATTACATATACGAATAGAGACTGATATTTCAACTGAAATTGGGGCAAAAGTCATATCCATTATTAAAATTGATCGATTCCTTCAAACTCACTATAAAAACCCCATATGTTTATATAAGACTGAGAAAAAAATATGACTGTTACAGGAGATATCAATGCCTGAAAACACATCAATAGGATAAAAAGGATTTTGAACTACAAATATTCAGTGGGAAATGTCATTGACTCGGAGATGATCAAAAGGAAAGAAAGCCTGATTCTCAATTTTGATTGCATTGTGGTAAAATAAAGCTTTTTTCATTGTCGTCCTTCTTCCCAAGCGTAACCATGAACTTGACATAGAGAAGGTGAAGGCTACATGGCCTAACCCACTCTTGGAGAGTCATGACCCTAGCCCGAATTCCAGCCATCCGCTTTATCAAAGGTAGGTGGCTGTGATCCGGCTCTGATTTTTTTTTGGTTTTTTTTTTGTTTACAGAGCTACGCCAAGTTCGTAAACATTCCCATGCAAGGGAGGAGGAAAAGAAAAAGGGAAAATATTGGGAAATGGATTTCTGCTTGTCCATTCAAGGTCGAGAGGGTTATATACCAAGTCAGAAGTGAGAACCTGACCTAGATAGTAAGAGAGAGAGAGAGAGAGAGAGAGAGAGAGAGAGAGAGAGAGACAGACAGACAGACAGACAGACAGTCAGATAGACAGAGTGCTAGAGATGGGGGGGGGGCAAGTAAACAGCATGAGAGATATAGTGCAAGGACAGAGAGGGGAGAAAGAGAAAGGAAAACACAGAGGATGAATGAGAGAAAGAAAGAATGAGAAAGGAGAGAAAGAAAGAGGTAGGAGAGGGAGAATGGGAAAGAGGAATGAGAGAGGAAGAGAAGGGGAAAGCAGAGAAAGGGAGAGTGATAGATAGATAGAGAGAGAGAGAGAGAGAGAGAGAGAGAGAGAGAGAGAGAGAGAGAGGGAGGGAGGGAGAGTTTGATAGAGTTGCATAAAGTCACATAATTCTTTTTACCTATTTCTTCGCCATATAACTGTGGAGGGTGCATGATCAACTTCTGTGCCACAAACATTGCATTATTAGCAAGCCTCAGGAAATGAAAAAAGAAAGAGAGGGAGAGGAAAAGACAGAAAAATAAAGAGAGAGAAAGAAAGTTGCATAAAGCCAAAACAATTCTCCTATGAGGTCTTTTACGTCTGGAGGATGCTGGCTGGACCATATTGATGCGGAAGCAGCAGAAAATGAAATGTCAAATCCAAAAGCTTACATAACACCTTGTGTAATTTCATTACCTTCCATAATTTCTAGGTTGGCAGTTTGCAATATGAAAACAGTTTTCTGAGGAACTTGCATTCACCCAAATCCTCAAAAATCCTTTTAACCCTGTTTGAAAAGCAGGTTGCAAAACGAGTATCGCTTTGTCTTACCTGAATAAAAGCATGAACCTCTTTTCTCTCCTAGCTTTCCGGTTAGTTTAGCAACTGCTCTTTTGTAACGAATCTCATAAAAATATGACAGACTTTGGAAGAATACATCCCGCATATGATGAAAAATAAATCTCCCTGTGCTTTCAATGTCATATTTCAAAAAGGAAAACCTAGATTTTTTCACTCTCAACGTATCATATTTGTATATGTAGCCTTGGAAGGTATTCAGTAAAATCTGACACTCTACTTCAATTGTGGTAGGTTATGAACAGCTATGGTAGGCCCTCAAAAATCACTTGACAAATTTCTTTGCTTTTAACTGATCAGTAGCAAGATACCTGCAGAAATAAGAACCCCATGGAAGAACAGTTGCATTTTGAAAATGCCACTGAAATGGGCCATTCTCCATGATTACATATTTTCATGAATTGTCATGTATTTTATCATTTTCGTATGTTGATATGGAAATAAAAACAAGCAGACCAAAAAAACAATGTTGTGCATGTTGTGCAGTTTTTTTCCATCTCAAGTTGAATCTTTAAAAAATGAAAGGCAAAAAATATTGCTTATCTCAGGTCAGCGACATAAAATGACACAACGCCTGAACACGTGTAAAACCAATGACAGTTGTTTTCGTGACAAGCGTAGCAAAGCACTAAAAAATTCTCTGGAAATCATGAACGGAATATCACATGAGCTCACAGGCATCTTTCTATGCGATGTGGACAATGTGAGCTTACATAAATTTAGTCAGTTTCATACCAATTTTCTTTTTGCTACCAAATTTCTCCATGAGCTTCAATACTTGCAAATTTTGAAATTAAGCAATGAAACCTTTAAATTTAGATATGAATATGTATGTTTCATCCTCAAAATCCTATAGGAGCTGGAAGCTTTTAGTTTCCACACAGCATAATTTCTGCTCCTGATGTGTTCATGCTCATACTGACATACATTTTGGACACAAAGTTGTTGTTTTTTTTTTCATTCAAAGTGAAATATTCAGACTTTAACCTAGATTTTCCATCCTGTATACTCAGCATACCCTTTATTTAATTGCAAACTTGAAATATGATGTTTTCTGTGTTTGATATACACTTGCTGATATAAAAAAGAATCTTTTCAACATAAGTTTTGGAAACAGACATTTTTCAACCTTGAAATCATTGTACATCCATCCTTGAAATGCAGACATCATTCACAGCGCCCGATTCCATTGTGCTCGTACCTTTTTGAAAGGAAGTCATTCAACTTGTAATAATTGGGGACAAACAGATATTTTTAACCTCAAAATCATTTTTACATTACTAGCCTTGAAATACTGACATGTAGAATTGATGTCTAAATATCCAGTTCTATAATGTTAAAGCTTGTACATTTTGAAAGGAAGTCATTCAACTTGTACTATCAAGAGACAAACAGATATTTTAACCTAAAATCATAATAAAATTTCTAGCCTTGAAATACTGACATGTAGAATTGATGGTTGAATCTCCAATTCTTTTGTATTAAAGCTTGTAAATTTTGAAAAGAAGTCATTCTACTTGCAATATTTGGGGCACCCTTGGGCTAAGTTTGCAGCAGGCATAAGATTAATACATTTAGGTGGGAACTAAAATGGGTAATTTCAACCCTTAGTGTGCCAATTTGCACAAAAGGAACATGATAAATGCGTATGAACTAAAATGGATAAATTGATTAGACATAATACACATCATGGATCATGAGCTGCAGAAGCAAGAGGGCTGCAACCCCCCCCCCCCCCCCACACACACAATTTTGGCAAAAAAACAGACAAACAAAAAACTATTAATTGTACAAACTTAATATTTTAATTGTAAATTGCTCATTTCAAAGGTTGCACCCCCCTTGCCAGGGGCCTTACACGCCCCTGGATTCTGCCTGTTTGGGTGTCAGCCCCCCTTCTCAAAAAAAAAAAAAATGTTCTTCAGCCCCTGAGGATAGCTAACAATCCTTTGAAATCCAGTCTTATATCCCTATATCTCTGAAGCAATACAATTAGGGTAAATGTTGCTTGATCAATGTCAATTTATCATAAATAAAGAAATCTCATGCAGTCAAACCTGCTTTTGCAACCTTTATATGTGGAATGAATACCTTTCCATAAAGACCACATCATTCCTTCTCCTGGAACAGTGTTTCTCAATAAAGAATCGTTCAAAAATAACCTGTATGCACCTGCTTATATTGACCACTTTTGTCTCCTTTCAACTTTATGTAAAGGTGTCAATGTATGAGCATTTTCCAGTCAGTAAAAAGGAATTTTAACAAGGGACAAAGAAAACAATCGATTGGACCTGAAATGGAGGCTACACGTGTAGACTACAGAGAAAACAAGAGGAAGAGGAACGAACGGAGAGAGAGAAATATTGAAGTGTTTCAAGCACGGACCATTAAATATGAATAGGCAAGCGCAAGGCCACCATTAATGATCGAAGTAATGCCAAAAGGCTTGGCCTTGAAATGAATATGGGGCGACCCAGATAAAATAAACGAGATTTCTGATTTCAGACTTTAATCTCTCCCTGCTTCTTCCAGCTACATCTTCTCCATCATTTCAAATGCTTACGCTTGCAAACATACGATGCATGCTTCTCACATTGCATATCAAAGAGGGCTTATGATGTACTTAGAAGTAGCACTTAAAAATAAAATGGGGGGGGGGAGGGGGATTTGGGAGAGCTGAGACAAAATATACCATACCAAATTGACTCTCAATGGCTGTGGATTCAAAATCCAGGACTGTTATACTGTTTGGTTTGTGGTAGATGTGCATTGTGCACTGTCACCCTTAGTCACCTATAGCTGATAATGGGTTAATGTCGAGTGCAATCTGTATCTAAAAAAAAATGATACTTGAAGATCTTTAAGCTATTTCATTTCTCTCCAAAGGCCTTGGGAAATGAGCTGCATAAGAAAGAGAACAATAGAGTCTAGTTCCCCTTTCAAATGATATTTAATGAAAACTTCCCTTTAGAAAATCAATGTTGCTTTTTATTTTGCCAGGAAATTTTCAACAGCAACTTCAAATTACTAATAACATTTAAGGCCCGAATTCTGCATCCTTGAAAATAACCATTTCAGCTTAAAAAATACTGCACTGAATGCATTTTACAAAATAAAAATCTTGGAAAACGTCAATGACACATTGTGAAATTCTTTACCTAGTCCCTTCCATATATATCCATGCATGTCCAATCATTCATGCTCACAAAACGCCCAGTAGGACAAAGGCTTTCAAATATTAGCCTCAAACTAACGCATTCATGTTCAGAAATAGAGCCTTGTATATGCTTTCAAAAAGGAAATCCTTGGAGAAATAATCATTAAAAATGTGAACTCTTTTATTCTATATCTTTTCAAGTATAACATCAAAGACTAATCAACCCCTATAATATCTTAGGTGGCGGGGTTCAGAATTTCAGATGTGAAAATCGAGATACCAATTCATCTTTTGCCTCTCATTAGAGACACTACAAGAAAGGACTTGATGACATTTACAGTTTTCAGGAGAGTGAGTACTGAAAAGGTGTGATCTTGCACAATATCATAACATGTTATAAAACATCAGAATAACTCAAGTGAAATTTGATAGTGTCATAGACAGGAAATTGCTTCCCGTGTGACTTGTTAAAATCAAGTCTTGGGAGTTCATTCCCAGGCGATGTTCAAAATCACAGATGACATATTCAAACCCCCCAAAAAAGAGAAATAAAATAAAAGGTCCACTTAAAAAAAAAAGACTGTATTAAATTTGTGATTTTGTTTCAATTACTGCTCCAAAATTCAAATCAAATCAAGGAAAGTGTCATCCCAAGAGTCTATCCATAATGAAAGAGGATCATATACTTGCTTAACAGTCTACAAGAGGAAGTGCAAAAAAAGCAAAGAATTTATTGGAAAAAGGTCAAAATCTGAACATCAATTCAGGCTGCTATACATTGAATCGACAGGAAACATTACCTAATAAAAGATTAAGAGCAAAATACTTAAGCACTGATTGGAGAAAGGCATAAATGTATCATTAATTCATGTTTTGATGTGTTTGTGTTCCTATTTCACAGAAGACCTCATTCTAACTAGTGAACCAACATTAGTACCCCCTTTAGCAAGGACATTTTCCCCCACTTTGAATACGCCTCTCCGAGGGTGAAATGAAGTCAACGTTAACCTTGGAAGCGCAAGCAATATCTTGTGACCCAGATACATGAGTGGGCCAAGCATCGATCCTCCTTCCTTAACCCTTCTGTTCCCGCTAAGTCTTTACAGTGTAACACTGATCAACAGTGCTTTGGCACTTAAGAGGTTGCATCCCACACTCTCATAACTCGTGTGAATAATGTATTAACCCCACGGCTCTCATCCCTACCGCATCGTGGCAAAATCAGGTCTGCGCTTGATGCGTGCCACGTTTATGGCAAACACGGTGGCTTTTTGGGAGTTAAAACCTCGGCTCATTCAGGCCAATCACCGAGCGTGGCCTTGCCTCGTATCTATGACTGATTTGGAAAATGAGATATTAATTTGGAATATTTTCCTTTGGCTGCAAAGAAACATTAACCTGGAAAGGTAATACACACTGACCCAATTAGATTAAATGATATTGATTTTCAAACATTATCCTTCCTTCGTGACGAGAGGATGAAAAGGGGTATAGATCAAGGAACACTTGCAGCAGCTAGGCTGTCTTTTGTATCTGCTCAAGAGAAATGGGAGCTTTCTACCATGATCTAGATATGCTGTAATAGATTAATATCAAACATGTATGAGTTCCATTAAAGTGATTACACAATGGTAATTTTTTTTTTTATATATGATCGAGAACAGAATTCTAAGAAAAATTACATTAAAAATATGATGATTTTCAATCGAAATCAATGCATTTTGGCTAATTTTCTCATAAAAAGTCAAGAGCTGACCAAAGAAATTGGAGTATGAGGTATGACGTAAAAGTGGGTAACCAGCTTCGCGCATTGTAGTTGTGCTGCGCGCTAGACTGTACAATATGTATTATACCTTGCGCGCATTTTGCTAGAAGTGCGCGACAAGGTACCCACTTTGACGTAAAAGTGGGTACCAAGTTGAAACTGGGTCACAGCTGAGGGGTCAAAAATGTCCTGATATCTTACCACATTTTGGGGTTTCCTTGGCAACACGACTTTTTAAAAAACTTTAGGCAGATGATTTTCTGCTAATAAAATCATGCTCTTTTAAATGAGCAAACATTGTTTCAGTATTGGGTACCCCCTTTAAGGACAGGTCTAAAATATGAACATAATTGCATGAAAATTCAAAATTAAATATCAAAATTCTTACACTGGATGTGCTTACAATATCTTATAGACATTTGGCAGACAGCAAAAGGTCTACATGCTTCTAACCTATCTGAGATTTAAACTATTAAAGACAGGAGAAAGGTGTTGAGTATTAAAACTGTGAATGTTAATTACTTGAGATTTAACCAAACACTGCCACAATCTTATAAATAGTTCCAGACGAAATACAGTCATTTGATGACAATAACATTTAGAGAATTGTACAATTAATGTATTACCATTAATAAGAAAAGAAATTATTGTAAAGTATTACCTAAAGCCTTGCCTAGCACAGCAACAATATGTAGTATGAATTATGACAAACATAATACCACTACCGAGTACCTTTATACATCCCAAGTAGTTTTATTTTCAAACAATGAATGGTAGAACAATGTTATTAACAATGAAGCAAATCGTTAATAGTTCCTGCTTCCAACTTTGAGTAGGATGAGACATTTCCAGTAAAATTATGAAGCTTTCAAGGGCATGAAATGTCACAAAAAACATGCCCCCAAATTAACTTCTTAATCACTTCCTACAGCCTGAACATTCCACGGCATATTCCACATTCTCTTTTTGTTTGAGGTTTAACCCTCCATAGCAACAAATAAAAACAGTACACAGGTTGAATATAATAACATGGTAACATGGTCACAGGAACCTTGAAATACTTGTGTTCAAGTTATTAGGGGAAGAATATTATTTAATGGGGAAAAAAAAAGCAAAATGATTTCCTTTTTGCATGCTTGTAAATGTGAGTAGGATTGATTTTAAAGAAGTTATTAGAACTCGCAAGGCACACAACCACCGCAAAAAAACTTCCCAGACGAAAAAGTACACGACATCTGACTCACATCCCAGTGCATTACATATTGCATGATAAGTTCTCAGGCCTACTCTCTGTTTATGTAATCTCTCCGAATGTTGGTTTGTTGTTCTCGCTTGATCACTTCCTTTTGTTTTGAGGAAGTTAATGAAGAGTTCTTAGGAGTGCCTGAAGGTCTTTACCACTGAAGCATGAGTTTTCATAATTCTCACAAGCGGTATTTGTTCTCCCCAACACCACATGAAAGCAAGCAGCAGCAGCTAGCGATGGTGTAACATGTTATTGTTAACCGCCAAAAACTATTGACTTGAACTCGAGGGTGGGGATCAAGGCCCGGCATGTTTTATTAATCGGAGGATGGTTCTATTTTGATGATTTTTATTTTCCCCGGCTATAAAAACCAATAATATCCTTGGGTAAAAAGCCAGTCATATGTGCAGGGAGAGAGAGAGAGAGAGACAGACAGGCAGATCAGTGAACAATGAGCCTCAAGGCCTTGGCTCTTCAATGCCCTGTTCAGCTAATATTTATTTTGTTCTTTTGATAATTAGCCTGACCTTGCCAGCGAATCTACCATGAATTATTGAAAAAATGCATTCTCTTCTAATGCTTCCTTTTCTCTGCGCGACAGGCTGAAATTACATCATGAATATATGATGTCCGTTAAGATAATAAATCGGCTTGGCTTTCAAGTTGAGCAAGGTTGTATCGGAGCAACAGCATCAAGGGTAGTTTGGAAGTCCCTCTGGTGATGATGCGCATGTTTTTTCAGTCTGTGACGTAGCACTGGGACATGGGGTGTTCCGCCAGCATGAAGATGAGGCAAGTGTATGATGCGATATGGCTTTGCCCCCAGTCTCAGAGGCACAAGGACGCAACTGACTCCTAAATCTAATCGAAAAGTAGTGGAAAATGTTGTTGACTTGAACTCTTTTAATACATACGCTCTGGTGATAATAGTTTTTGGCTTGATTTCATTTAAAAAAAACCATAGTAGTGCAGGTAGGTTTAGGGTAAGAGTCGATCAGGGTTAAAGATGCCAAATGGTTTCACATGCAGATTTTAGGGTTAGGATTAGAGTTAGGGATAGTCTTTGGTCCAGGGTTATATGCTAATTACCAATTTTCAGAATGGTGCAATTGTTGCCTGAATGTATGTCACACAACCATTGTCTGACAATATATGGAAAATTAATCCAAGCTGTGTTCCCTATTTTTTTCTTCAGAACATGACTCCCAGTAGGCAGTCTAAAAAACCCTTTTACTAGGGGGAGGCATTGCTGCCCTTTTAGCGAGAAAATGAATTTTTTGTTATTCCATTTATACTGAACTCCTTTTGCCATTGTAAACCAAAGATGCTTAAAAAGATGATGATGTTGATGATGGTTATCGTTAAGAGCAAACTAGGGAGTGATTGACGTCGGTTAACCACACACTCAAGGTCAATAACATTCAAGGTGAACGCGGGGGGGTGGGTGGGGAAGGGGGGGCGGGCAGGAAATAGCAATGGTGTCATGCAAGAGATAATGTGTACTTTTAGGAGGCGTGTTGACAGCCAGAGGTGAGTCTAGGACCCCGTTCTCATTACAAGGGATAGCGAGATCCAGGGCACGCTAGATTGAGCCACCTTTAAAGGTGAGAATGTGTCAACGTTGTTTCGGCACGATCCAGGGAGGTCCACGGCAATCCCAAACTGGACCACCGCTGGGGGGTGGTCCAGGGGAAATAGCGCGATCCAGAGGGTGCCAATTCAGAATGTACTATGAAGAGAATGCCAAGATAGATTGCGCTACTCTCTGCAGGTGTGAACCAGCGGCATGCCAGTGGTCCTCCCTGGCGCGCGCCCCATGGGTTGCCCCACGATAGTGCAATCTTATTTTCAATTTCATAATGAGAATGCGGTCTTAGTGAATATCCCTTGCCAAATATCACTTATGTGCTTGTACAGTGAAACCTGTGTATAAAGACCACTCAAGGGGGACAAGTGGTCTTTAGAAGCAGGTCATCTTCAAGTACAGGAGGTGCCTTTCATATATGTTTCAACTATTCAGGGGAAACAAAAACTTTGGTCTTCATAGAGGGACAGATGGTCTATCTATACAGGTGGTCACCAAAGTAGGTTTGACTGAACAAACTACATAGAAAATTGTACAGACTTGAACAAAATCAACCTATACAGACAATTCTTGTACCTTATGGTACATGCTTATAAAAGTCACAATTTCAAAAGATGATGAATTGAAATGTCATTTTGTTGATTTCTTCCCAATCTTTCCAAATTTTACCAGGTATTCAAGAGTTCTGAACATGAACAGATATCGAATTTGTCACATCGCTTCAAATTTGGTCTCATCCAAGCTTTTAGCAGGGCTAAAACACAAACAAGCCAATAGCAAGATTGTGTCTCGCCCACCCGTGACTAAATAACACGAAAGTTTCCCCAAGTACATCCCTTAACAAGGTCGACGTCACAAGAAAGTCTTGCAGGTAAACTTTAATGTTTGACCGAAAATGACCTTTAACCTTACCATGTGACCTCCAACAGCACCACAACATGATGTTACCCCTAGTGCATCTATCACCCAAGTTTGGTTGCCACTGGACCAACAGTTGCCAAGTTATGTGTCATAAGAGAGTCTTGCAGGTACTCTATAATAATGTGACCTCAAATGACCTTTAACCTCACCATGTGACCTCCGACAGCACCGCAACATTATGGTACCCCTAGTGCATCTACCACCCAAGTTTGGTTGCCATCGGACCAGCAGTTGCCAAATTATGTGTCATAAGAGAGTCTTGCAAGTAAACTTCAAGATTTGTGACGGACGGACGACTTACGGACAACGGACGGACGACGGACGGACGCCATTTGGATCCCTTAGTCTTGCCTTCACCTCCAGTGGGCGAGACAAAAAGGGATTGAAACAAAAGGATTGAACCATGGATATCAAGAACATCTTACGGCCATTTCCAAATATTTGCACTATCATGAAAGATGTAACCTTTTACATTCTTTCATCGTTTAGTATGCAAAAAAACAAACCCACCTCCAAACACAAGAAATGACAGGGGAAAAGCAAATTCAAGAATTTGAAAACATCTGTAACATATGACCTCCAATGACCTTTCACCTTATCATGTGAAGTCCAACAGAATGATAACATGCACTTCCCCTTAGTGATCTGCAACCCAAGTTTGACTGAAAAGTGTGACACGGTTGCAAAGTTTTGTGTCATAAGAGAGTCTTGCACGTAAACTTTAACCGTTCAACGTTTGACCTGTAATGACCTTTGACCTGACCATGTGACCTCTGACTGGACCATAACATGCAGGTCCCCTTAGTGCATCTACAACCCAAGTTTGATAGATAAGTGTCACACGGTTGCAGAGTTTTGTGTCATAAGAGAGTCTTGCACGTAAACTTTAATGTTTGACCTGAAATGACCTTTGACCTTACCATGTGACCTATGACTGGACCATAACATGCAGGTCCCCTTAGTGCATCGACAACCCAAGTTTGATAGATAAGTGTCACACGGTTGCAGAGTTTTGAGTCATAAGAGAGTCTTGCACGTAAACTTCAACGTTTGACCTGAAATGACCTTTGACCTTACCATGTGACCTCTGACTGGACCATAACATGCAGGTCCCCTCAGTGCATCTACAACCCAAGTTTGGTTGAAAAGTGAGTCACGGTTGCAAAGTTATGTGTGATAAGAGAGTCTTGCACGTCAACTTTAACATTTGACCTGAAATGACCTTTGACCTTACCATGTGACCTCTGACTGGACAATAAGATGCAGGTCCCCTTAGTGCATCTACAACCCAAGTTTGATTGAACAGTGTCACACAGTTGCAGAGTTTTGTGTCATAAGAGAGTCTTGCACGTAAATTTTAACGTTTGACCTAAAATGACCTTTGACCTTACCATGTGACCTCTGACTAGAGCATAACATGCAGGTCCGCTTAGGGCATCTACAACCCAAGTTTGGTTGAAAAGTGAGTCACGGTTGCAGAGTTTTGTGTCATAAGAGAGTCTTGCACGTAAACTTTAACGTTTGACCTGAAATGACCTTTGACCTTACCATGTGACCTCTGACTGGACCATAACATGCAGGTCCCCTTAGTGCATCTACAACCCAAGTTTGGTTGAAAAGTGAGTCACGGTTGCCAAGTTATCTTTCATAACGTTTGTGACGGACGGACGGACGGACGGACGGACGGACGGACGACGGACGGACGACGGACGGACGACGGACGGACGACGGACGGACGACGGACGGACGACATTTGGATCCCTTAGTCTCGCCTTCACCTCCGGTGGGCGAGACAATAAAATGATCAGATACCGGTATACTTGTACGACAAAACCATGAACAGAGACGTGGTAGTTATGCGAAGGACAAAAATAGCTTGAACTTGCCCCTAAGTACAAGTTGTATGTTAGTTCATGCCTGATTAGCTCTTAGCAAGCAATATTTTAGCATGCCGCAAAAAGAGACTCACCTGATAATGATACCGATGAAAACCGCAAGATGAGGAAGTGATCATGAAAGAGAAAAAGAAAAGAAGAAAATAAAACGGTTATATCATTGGATTTGTTTGTACTTCTTACTGCTGTTGCTGCAATCGCAATACAAACCACAATATTGTGTATCTACCTAGGAGCACTATCTATCACAGCACAAAACAAACAAACAACCAAACAAATGAAAATAAACACATGAAAAGGACACAGGAGGTGTTAAATCTATTTGAATATTATTTCTTTCATTTTTTCTTTTTAAAAGCAGGGAAGTCCCCCTCAGACAAATGACGGCCTACTTTGCGAGTCAGTCCTGTTTCATGAAAGAGGTGGTACCCATGTCTGGAGGATCTAATTCTGTTTGTTACAATCATTATGTGGTCATAATTCTTTTGTCACTTTGCCAGAAGCTGCAATTTAATGTTTCAAGGAAAAAATATGAATTTTGCATAGACCAACATTTGAATTTTGCAACCAAAAATATTTGCTGACGTCTAACTTGCCCTTGGCAAAAAAAAAGTGGGTGAAGAGAATGTCGTTTTCATTACAGTAAAAAGAATATTTCATTCAAGAGGGGAAATAATGGAGCATGAATTGGAAATGAGGCCACAAGCTGAAAATACCACTTTAATCATAAATAGTTGATATGGTCTGATGATATAAAGGTCAAAAGCAACATTCATTGTTAATTGTGCTGGTTGGGGTTCGAGGAAGCCAATCGCCAAACTTTTCTTGCCTTGCATGCTTGAGGATGTTTCCAAACCGCTTGGTATATTATTGCCTGTGTTGAATCAAGAAATATACATCTACCTAAATAGAATTTCAACCACAGAGTTGCTAATACAGTGGAAACTTGGTATAAAGAGATATGAGGTAACAATATTCTTGATGTAACAAGGTAATATTCCTGTCCCAGCTCTTTATATTTTATTGTTTTTTTTAACCCTTATATAACAAGATTCCTGCTATAACAAGGTAATTGTGATGATCCAAAGGACTGAATTTCTTGAATTTCCACTGTATGAATAACTGGTAAATTAAGAAAGTTGATAACCTAGGGTTCTTTCTGATCAGTGGTGTAATATGGGTCCAGCTATTGACAGGGGCGATGGAAATATGGTGGGGTGGAGGAGGGGGAGGGAAGGGGGCAGCCTGGTCTTACCGTTAAAAGCAAAAGAACAAGGCTGCTTAGAAGAATGAGGATGGGCAAGGGTTTATGTGTTCTTCCTATATTGCCCTTCCCCCTCTATCCTTTTTCTCTCCACCTCTCTCTTATTTCTTTCACCATTCTGTGGGGATGAGGGAAGGGGGAGGGGGCATGTACCCTCCCATCCATACCCCTGAAGCTACACCACTGCTGCATGCATTCATTAGAAAGAGCCCAAAATTGATAAACCATATATAGACCACCCTAGTGTGTTTAACATCTAACAGGCAGGATGATCCCGAAAGCTATGTACAAAAAAAGGTATAACAAAGCCTGTTCCAATAATGGCACTTCATGAAAAATATTCATACAAATTCATGAAAAGAGTCCTTCAGTGGCCTTGGTTTTGTCGTTGATTGATATGGGAATCTTGCTGCATCCAGAGTGATAACAGTTGACCCAATTAAGTCTGATGGATGAGGGAATATAATTATGTAATATTGGATGACCTTGACTGAGATACAAAGCTATAACGCACAAGCCTTGAGCATAATGCACGGGTCAATGATAAGTGTAGTGCTATTATTGTGAAAGTTTGCATGACACATCCTTGTACGGTATAAAAAGCCATTCACTACTACTTTATCAACTTCTGTGAAGTTTATCGTTCTTTCATCATTTTGCTTACTCTCATACTCTTAATATTTGCCAGTAGCCTTTCATACTACCTGCAAGGGAAAAGGATATTGATTTTGTATATATTAAAGCATTGGTAAAAAAGCATTTTTTTTATCACCACGCATGGCCTATTTGAATAAATTGTTTGCTGAGAGCCAGATGGGTTTTAAAGAGAAGCTTGAGTTTTAGGAGGAGGTGAACAAGGGCGTGAATAAGGGGGAGACAAGGGAACATGTTCCCCAACTTCTAAGAGTGGGGGACGTAATAGGGTATGTCCCCCCTCAAATCTTAAGATGAGGACTTTTTTTTTGCTTCTCAGCAAATTCCCCCCCAATTTTTTTTTATGCCTCCCACCAAAATGTTACCCACTGCTGTGTTCCAAAAAAGGTGCTTTTTCAACAAAATTCAGTTGATTTCAAAACGTCATGTACTCATCGCATTTTATTTACCACTTAATTAATCTCTTGCCATTGCTTAAAATCGGATTCTTTCTCACTGTAATCAAAAGACCTGGGCCCTGTTGCATAAAACCAACCACTGATGGTAACTTTGCCATCAGTGGTCACTGCCACGGAAACCTTGAATTTGATTGGGTGTTGATCAAGGTTACCATGGTAGTAACCATTGATGGCAGAGTTACCATTAATGGTAGATATTGGCACTCTATAAATACCTGGATTGGACTGGATTGGACTGGATGGTAAGTTTTATGCAACGGGGCCCAGAACTCAAGTTTATTCATTAACTCAGTAAATACATGATCTGAGTAAAAAAAAGGTACTGTAAATTATAAAGTGAAGGTAGGAATTGTGTATTTGAATCACATTTTCATCTGGGTGACTCCTGTGGGAAGCACATGCCACTTTCATTTTCTTTACTTGTTTAATACTCTTCAAGCAAATAAAGAAAGACAATAGCTAGAATCATTATCTAATTCCAAAATGGATAAACAAGTAGTATAATCAGTAGTCCGTAACTAAAGCCTCTGACCAAAAAAACCCCCAAATTGAAACAAAAATAGAAGTAGCAATTAGAAATAACAACAGATGATTCAACAAATGAATGAATGTTCGGTTGAATTAATTATCAGTTCATGGAAAGACTATTAATAAAATAACTTACATTACCATCTCGTCAATACCGGCCAAACATTTTTTATATTTATAGGATAGGGTACGTCAAACTACATCAAGCATATAAACTGAATTCATCGACCATGCAAAGAGAAAAATAGAAAATAAAAATAAAAATAACTAATGGTAAATAAGTGAAATGAATGAATGAACACATTGATGATTAAAGCATTAAGTCATGGATAGGTTATTCAAACAATTTCTACCTCAAATACGTCACTACTGGCTAAATATTTTCTACCAATTATTGCATAAGGAATGTTAACACTACTACGCATGTATATTAAATTCATTAACCATAAAGAGCGTAAAAAAGGAAAGGACCTTAAGCTGTGTCATTGTCATATTTTTTCAGCCGTGAATGTGTCAATACTGGCAAACTTTTCCTTACTTTTTCCAGGAGAGAGAACATTAACGCAAACAAGCATGTAAATTGAATCCGTACAAAGAGCGAAAAAGTGGAAAGACCTTAATTTTGTCATTTTCATATCTGTTTGCCCAGGTAAACACACTATTCTCTCACTATTTTCATCTCTCTCCCCCTCGAAAATACCGCGCTTAATAAAGGAAATTGTATAATGGGCTGAGTCAATGCCCGACCAAGGTCGCGCATGAATAATAACCAGGAGGTTCGGAGCGAAGCGTGACCCTTTTTCTTTTTTGTTCAAAGTGGATTGTAATGAGTTTGCTTTAATGATCATCTTCGATATTGAACAGCCTAAGCTGCGGAGAAAACGGTGGCCTTGAACGAGAGCTCTACAGGGCGTGCCAAGAAAAGGAGAGTGCGGAGGCAGAGAGATGGAGCGATTGTACTTTGTGTGAACCTAAAAGACGAATTTTGCCTTCTTAACCTGACCCCTTCCTGTGATGGTGGTGCCAAAGTCCATTAAAAGAATATCTATCTTTCACTTCATAGTTTGTCTAGATGAAACAACCATTATTTCTTTTCTTCTGAATTCAGAGGCAGGTACCTGTATAATATGTCTTCAAGGTTCTTAACAAATAAAACAGTTTTAAGCACAAGAAAAAACCATAATTAGAACTTAAGATTCCTTACTTGACCTTTCAAATTTCCTTAATGATAACCATCAAAAATGAATATCGTGTCACAGGAAGGAGGGTTAACTTAAGGGCATGGATGTCGACAAATACATGAATAAAACTTGCCCCATATTTACAGGGTTTAAAGGTAGGAGATCCCTTTTGCAAAATCTTCGAAAATCCGTACAACTTGGCAGGAGTTTAGAATATGCCCTTCTGATACTGTTTATTTAATCTTACTGTCATACAAAAATGAAAATCTGGCTACCATCCTTGAATAAGCAAGTCGGATCAGGTCACCAGCAGAAGCGAAGCCAGCTAGCTCAGCCACGTGCAGCTCGCGGCCACCACACGCACTGCATAATAGCAGCGCGCATACTGTATGTAACGTAAATCCTTTCGTTGTGCGCTATCTCGAAAAAAATCCACTAAAATTTTCGGTCCGAAATAAGTACACAGTTATCAAAAATGTTAATTATTCAGTTAATTAACCATGTACAATCCATTTTCCTTTCACAGAAGTTTTTAATAATCATTCTCTTATAATTGAACACATATTCACACATCTTAATACTTTAGAGCTGCAAATGGGATCTCCTATGTCGACAAATACATGAATAAAACTCGCCCCATATTTACAGGGTTTATAAGGTGCTTCAATGAATTTCTGCTGGCTTATTTGCCATTTCCACAACTTGCTTTCAGCCATCACTTTCTCTCTCTCTCTCTCTTCTCTCTCTCTCTCTCTCTCTTTCGTTGTTTCATACCTTCCTATTTTTTCCTTCATGTCCCTCATCTTTCATGTCTTTCTTTGCCCCTGATACTTTCCATTTCTTCTCACTTTTCTATCATTTTATCTAATATTAATAGTATGCTGTTCTTGTATAGCGCATATCACATTATGTATAGCGTCTCTATGCGCTTCCAAATGACTTTGGACATTATTTTTTATTACTCACTCTTTCTGGTCGTTTAAATGACTTTTATTTTTCTATCTCCAAAAGTCCATTTTCAGAAAAATATATATTGAATGAAAATCATACCACCGTGTCTGTACAAAAAGGACTTTCAACTTTAATGAAGGTAAACATACAACCTTACAAAGTAAATTCAATTGAATATTAATGGAATGTGGATAGTGAACCAGTTCAATTTTCTACTGTATTCTATAGTTTCATGCTGGAACTATTTGTTAGGCCTTTTTCTCTCTGCATATTACATACAACTCTCCATCTAGCCTTGTTATACCTATCCCCGCCATCCCATCTCTAACCCTTTCTCCCTTCCCAATTTCTCCCTCTCTTACCCTCTCCCCTCTATCTTTCTCTCCTTTGCCTTGCTCTCCTTGCTCTCCTTTCTTTCTCTTCTTCCTTCTTCTTCTTCTTCTTCTTCTTCTTCTTCTTCTTCTTCTTCTTCTTCTTCTCCTTCTTCTCCTGCTTCTTGTTCTCCTTTTCTTCTCTTCGTCTTCTTCCTCTTCTTCTTCTCCTCCTCCTTTTTCTCCTTCTTCTTTCTTCTTCTCCTCCTCCTTCTCCTCATTCTCTTCTTCTTCCTACCCTCTCTTCTT
>CM057160.1:15409424-15507811 GCA_029962745.1 Echinometra lucunter | reverse complement strand
TCCTCCTCCTTCTTCTCTTCTTCTCCCTACCCTCTCTTCTTTTTGCCTTTACCCCACCTCCCTTCCCTCTCTCCCCTAGCATGCACGCGTCTCTCTACCTACCTACCTACCTACCTATCTTTTCTATTGAGCCACCCTATAGATCATAATTCTCCTGCAGGTTTTTATCCTTGGCTAGGAGTTGTCTATCAGAGACAGATTGCTGGATATTAGCTTGGGTCCTTGAGCTTCTTCGTCTCATTCCACGTTAATCAGGACATAATTTTTAGAGATTGGCTCACCAAACTCCCTTAGCTAACATTCATCCAACATTGAACTCCCCCCCCCCCCCCCCACACCCTCACATACACACACACACACAAAGAGAAGGAGTCTGGACAATTCTGTACTCTGTTGCATCAAAGCTGAAGTTTCTGCAACAACCAGCATTCTGGAAAAGTGGCTGACTACACTACTCAATTTTTATATTCAGCAAATGCACTAGCCCTTCCAATTTTGCCCCCCCCCCAAAAAAAAAGAGGAGAAACAAATCTAGCAAGTGTTGGCTCTGTGTCATAAAATATGAAGTTTCTGCTATGACCAGCACTTTAGAAACAGACAACCCCCCATTCCCTATTCCTTTTGAAAAAGAAAAAAAGGGAAGGGGAAAAACATGAGTTTTAGTACTGCTTGGCTCTGTTTCATTAAAGCAGAAGCTTCTGACAGGACTAGAAAAGCACTTTAAAGATTGGCTTATCATACTCCCTTTCTTACATTCTTCAAACATACACATCTTCCCCTCCCCCAAAAAAGGAATGGAGAGTAAATTAATCAGTTCAATAAATGTTTGACTTTGTCATTTTACAGCTGAAGCACCTGCAAGAGAAAGGATCATCAAACTCCTTTGATTTAATAACATTGATCACACACTCACATACACCATGCCCCCCCCCCAAAAAATTGGAAGGTTAGGAAAAAATGGGTTTAAGCTGTAGATTGTTTCTAACTTAACATTCGACCTCCCCCCCCCCCTCCCCTTCCCCGCCCCTATACAAAAATGAGGGGAAATGAGGGGAAAACCCCAAGTTAAAGTGATTCTTGGCTCCATCTCATCAAAGCTGAAAGTTTCAGCAAGGACCAGCACTTCAGCCAGAGAATGGCCGTCTGCCTGCCAAGGCAAATGCAATTGCATAAAATCTCACTTTATAACATTGCTCTCTTTCTCTTAAAGGGAAGCTACTGTTCTGGGAAAAGGTAAAAAATAATTTGTGAGCTTTCTCACTCTTTTTATGTTAGTTAGGAAGATTATCATAGAGGAAATGTCCCCTGAAAGCGATCGTTCCCCAAAAGCCCCGACATTCAAAATATGATTTTAAAAAACAGCTGAAATGTTCAGGCCGAACATTTGTGTGTAGTCCCTTACAAGCATTTCTTTGTGCAGTGCATGTGACTCTCAGCAGAACTGAGTTAATTTCTTATCATTTTGGCGATTCCAGAACCTCACAGCATTCAATTCTTGAAAGTGCTTTGTAATCAACCTTTCTCAATAACTTTGAGACAATTTGTTTCACAATTCAATCTCACGATCAGAACTTGCCTTTATCTTTAACCACTCTCCGGAGCCGAGTCAATTAGTACATTATTTACGTCAATATCAGTGTGTCCCAGAAGCCAGAAGGGGGGGGGGGGTGAGTCCAATATACTGCTGTACACAAGCACAAGAAAAACGTGTGGAAAGGGGAGTTCGAGTTTTTCGTCGGTTACCGCTCGAGATACGCGTGAGACATTTTGGGTGTGAAATAGGTTACAAGAAATAATTTGGTAGCATAGCTGAGCTGCAATAATTTAGGAACACCTTGCATGGTGGTTATGAGCATGATAAAAATATCCGATATTGATATCATTATTACTAATTAGACACACGAAGATGAAGGCAAGTGCACTCTTAGATTCTATATGTGGGACTGCAGTATCTGGAAACTGCTCTAATAAGTGCAAGGACTTCTACCACTGTATATATCAGGGAAAAGAACTTTGCCATTATTCCAGATCAAAACACTGCATGATTATTCCTCTACCACTCACACTAATTTCCCAAGAAGGCAATTTCATTTTGTTTCCACTTCATCCAGATGTATGATAAACCAGGCACCAGCACAAGGGGATTGATCATTAACGGAAAATGCATAAATAAAATCAAATTTCATAGAAGGGCATTGACAACCACTTTTGAAAAAACACCCCTTCATTAATACCCCTATAACCCATAGCAGTACAGAGCTTTCTTGAGGTTTAAATTGATCATCTTCAATCCTCAAATTGGCAATTCAAATTATTTTTTTCCATGCTTGCATAGCTTGAAGAAAATAAATATGGATATAACATAAACCATAATGAAATATAATTGTAAAATTGAATCAGAAATTGCCAATTTGAACACAGAAATAGTGATTACATATTATTCACTGTGTTGCCAATTTAAAGAGTTTAATGATTGGTTACACTTAAACTGCTCTAATTCGAGAACGCCACACCATACAGCGATGGGAATGGGCTCAAATTTGTCAGTGCATTTTTCTCTTTCTGCTCATGTATGATATGTACAGCCCAACACTCTGGACCAACAGATACTGCAAAAGCGTCTCCTAAAGGTGACACTGTACCTCTATGGGATAACTATGACCGAGTATCATCCTCCCCCTCTGTATTCTCAAAAAAAGTGTAAAAGTATATAAACAAATCGTGTAAAAATAAATTGAAAACTTATATAAATATTACGATGAACTTTGCCTTTGGAGGTTATCATTATTCAGTGCAAGCATCTGAAACAAAATGGATTATTTAAAATCATCACACCATCACACATGTTTATCCTGCTTATCTCCTCTAGGATCTTTCTAACAGGCTGGATAATTTTGCGGGGGGATGATCAATGGCACTGCATATTTTTTTCCACACAATTTTCTCTTTGCGTTGTCGGTGTCGCTGAAAGGCAATTCAAAAACAAATAACACACAAAAAAAGATGCATGTACCGCATGATTCACGTGGCTCACGTTTCACTGAAACAACGCCAAGGGCGGATTCTAGATGCATCGTTCACGCCGGTTTCATGCATTATGCATGACGCCCTCATGTATTATGCACGTCGCCCTCAATCTATTGTCATGGGAGGGTGTGCGGCCTTGATGGTGGAGGTGAAGTGTGAGAGTCAATGCCCGACCATAAACACGCCTGACCTTAGCCCTAATCCCAGCCTAAAAGCTGACCTAAATCGGTTCCAAATCCCGTGAGATACCCAACCTTCCCAAATCTGGCCTTCATCCAGAGCCCTGCTCCAATTTTTGAAAATCTCAAATATCCTGGCTATTATTTCAAGTTAATGAGGCAAGTCGCCCATTGGTTAGTTTATGAAGAACCCCATGCAATTATCAAATCCACCCAAGCATTGTGAGTGTAACACTCGCCTATATATCATGTTTGTTTTGTTGTCCAAGCTCTCTACTGGTTTTAAAGAATTCTCGTAAGGCTGTTATGGATGATTTTTAATAGTCTTACACTAAACATGAATGTATTCCAAAGCAAAAAATAAGACAGAAAAAAAATTTACAAAAACAAAATAGCAAGAAAATTACAATCTAATTTCATGTCTTATACAGAAATGTCCTTCTTTCTATTGCAAAATAAACTCTCAGAAGATTCTCCTTGAATTTCAAAGAAAAAAAATTAAAAAGAACTGCGGTTATCTCACGACGGCAAGGACTTCTTGGAAACAAAAACCAAGGTAATTCTATTATCTCATTCTGCTGTCCTCAGAAATGCTACTCATGTTCCTATAATGAATACCGATAAAACCTCAAATATTTCGATTTCCGCCCCGTTATGTTTCCAAGTATTTTTTTTCCAATTTGATAGCAGGCATGCATGGAATAAATATCACTGTCAAATTCAAGTTTAAACTCCTTCTCGTCAGTGGAATATAACTTAACCTCTTGCATGCAAAAGTCGGGTGGCTATTGTAATATGTCCATAAAAAATCAAGAATTCAGTAGTCAGCAATTTAAATGGTAAATGTTCTTTTAAATTTGCTTTGGTTTAAAACCTTAAAAGTGAATCAATAATGTCGCTATGCCTCTGCAATATGCCTGAAAGTCTTTTAGTTTTTGACAATCATGAAGCAAATTTGTGTGTACTATAACTCCTGAGATTTAATATTTATGTGTTTTTTCATAATTTCTTTTTAACATGAAATATTTCTCTACCATTCCCAGTCCTCTTCTTGGCTCTGGACACATTCCATGATGTCAATGTCCGAGAGTTGACCGAACGATGGAGAGGGGGGAGGAAATCCAAATCGGTCAATCTCCCCGCTCGCCCCCCTCAACCACAGGATTGGTCTTGTCTAAATCCCCTTTGACCACTCCACAAACCCCCCTTTGGTTTGACCTGCTTCTTGAGATCAGGGGCATAACAAAATTTGTTTGCCATTGAACTTGAGATGCAACGACCGAGGGATGGGATGGATGGGAAAAGATTCCTAAAAAAAAGCAGAAAGGAGGAAGAGATGAAAGTAGAAAAGGGAGAAGACAGAAAGATCAAGATTAAGAGTAAAGCGTTTTATCTTTATGTCGTTGTGTGAAAGAACGCGTCCAGAACGCAAAATACAAAAATGCAAAAATCAAAACGTCCATTTTGACATACTGGATTAGAATTTTAGCAAAATTCATGCCGCATGAAGATCGTATATCAATTTACAAGGTTTACATGCTACCCGTGAAATTATCAATCATTGTTTGAACAATTTGATTTGCAATAATTTTCCATTTTGCGTTCCAGACGCGTTCTTTTGCACAAAGACTTAAAGATAAAATGCCTAAGATAGAGAAAGAGAAAGAGAAAAAGAGAAAAAAGTGAGAGAAAGAAAGAAAGAGATGAAGACATAGCAAGAAGAGGCTAGAGCATTGTCCAACACTAAAAGAGGGTCCACTAATTTGACTTGGGCCTGAAAGTCTACTCTGGGCCCCCAAACTGCTCATACTGTGAATCTCAAACAGGGCAAACACATAAAGCTTCAAGAAATTACATACTGAAAGAAAAAACATCACTAACTTTTCCACCAATGTTCTCTTCAAAATCCAATTTTCATTAGTCTACCTGTTCTCGAAGTTCACCATTCCTTGCAATGATTTAGCCTGCATGCAAGGAGAGCCTTGATACACATAAGGGAGGAGGCAAACAAGTCACATACAGCATCAGGTCAGTGACCCCCCTGATTCAGAGGTCAAGACAGGTCAAGGGTCATTCTGTAACCTTGCTCCAGTTGCAAAGCAGAGTGAGAGTGAAAGAGGGTGAGAGACAGGGAAAGAAAGAAAGAGAGAAAAAAATCATAACCCCTAAGGGATTTATAAGTGACCTCTCGAGGACAAGACTAAAATATCTAGGTTAAATGGGAATTAAATTACCTGTTTTACTTCTTAAGAACCACAAAAACAACAACCAGCTTTTACAGGCCCACACACAGTCACAAAAATACAATGTTTGGTCTTGTAAGTGACCTTACCTAGTAGGGGATATCCCTATTACTAGTATGCATGAAAGAGGGAGGAGGGGGGAGGAGAAGGGAGCAATAGACAAGAAAGAGACAGACACTTGAAAGACAGAGGGACAGAGAGATAAAGAGACCCGTTAAGACAAGAAAGTAAGAGAGTAAGCAAGAGAGAAAGAGAGAAAGAGTGAGAGAAGGACAGACATAATTATTCGTAAAGGGAGGGAGAGGTCAGATAGAGGGATTTTTTCGTATTCCAATTTTTACTCCTTATTTCTCATTGTAAATATGCCATTCGTTATATATTTTTGTGTTTATACTGTACCTTGTAAGGGGCCCCTATCACAAGCTCTGCTTTCTCCGGGGTCCCAAACCCATCATGTTCTTTCTTTGTCAATTATTTGTTAAAATGTTGTTTTCTTGATTGGTTTGAATAAAACTTGAACTTGAACTTGAACTTGATATCATTTTGATAAGTCCAGAAAATGGGAGAGAGAGAGAGAGAGAGAGAGAGAGAAAGCAGATGTGACAGACTGAAAGAAGGGCAGCAAGACATACCCAATTATATGACAAACACTAAGAGAGACAGAGAGAGAGAAATAGAAAGTAAGAAAAAGAGACAGAGGAGAAGAGAACAGAAAGGGAGAGAGAGGGAGAGAGGAACCAGGTACCAGTACATTCCTGACTCCTCATTAGGTGTGGTCAGGTCAAGCCAAGCCAAGGTCCAACCAGCCAGTCCTGGACAAATCCAATCAGCTGGACATTCCCCTGAGGGCTAGACTAGACCAGACCAGCCAGGCAGCCACTCACACTGGTCAAGCATTACACTGACCATCCCTTGACCTCACTCAGGACATGATGGGAGGCCAGAGGAAAGGGTCACTTAAGGACAAGGTGAGTCTCAGAGAACAGGGTCAGTTAAGGACACATAGTCTGTGTTTTCAGACCTCATCTTGAATGACTTTGTAAACAAATATTTTTAAATACCATAAGATTGCACAGATGTAAAAGAAAATAATCAATGTATCAATGTCAATGTTGTTGTTGTTTTTTTTTTTTGCTCGTAGGAATCACTTTGAATTGTGATAAATCATTCAGGACAGAAATCATTCATAACCTAATTTGATCAGCTTTTCTTCTTCAAAATGGCAACACCAGCATGTTTCATTTACTGATCAGTTTTTCTTCCTCAAAATGGCAACATCAGTATAATTCCTATATTGATGCATTTTCCAAAAGTCATGTATACAACATGAATATAAACTGATAGAAAGTTATATTTAGAAGTTACAAAGTTGCCTATTTGCATGGAAAAGAGTGAATGTTAACTCTTTGTTGTGTGTTTCAATCACATATGAAAGCTAATAAAACACATAATTTAAAAACTCTTTGCTGTGCGTTAACACAAAACGTAGCATAAAACCTATTTGCAATAATCTTAATTCTAACTCTAAATCTATGACCCCCCAAAAAAAGGCTGGATATAAGACCACTGCTCAGATGCTGCAAGTTTGACTGAAAGCAGCCCTATATCTGTAATCTAGTCACAAAATGTATTATTATGCAATAAAAACAGAAACCTCCATATCCCGCTCCAAGTGCTTTGAAATCAAGACTACCAAAAGTGCAGAAGACGATGTTTTAAGGCAAACAGGTGGCATCACACTCACTACCAAATCTGGAAAAAAGAAAACATCATCCAAGCCACCATAAATCGTGCCTATTTTTAGAAGACAACAACTGCATTCTATAACTTTGAACTTGCTGTTTACAAAAACTCTGGCCCCACAAAATAACTCCAGGGACCAATTTGAAAAAAAGGTGGATTGTTGCCCACTAGGCCCAAATACACTGATCGAAATACACTAGCATCATAAATTAGAAACTATAATTAGATCTGAACCTATGCATGCAGTTGAAGTCAGGCTATTTCAAATTCCTCTCCCTCGAGGTGACTCATAAACTAGCTAGAAGATTGTCCTAGTTTCCATGTGTGCTGGGTACCTGTAAGTTATTTTTCATTGTCTTCATACCTTGAATTTTTGAAGAGGCAGGAAGTTAATAGAGTAATGATTGCACTGTTCGGAATATCATTTACATGATATTTGGATACATTGTATTGTATTGTACTGTTCTGTGTTTTTTTACTTTTATATTGTATTGTATCGTATCATAGCGTATTGTATGAAGTTTACTTTTTCATGACTTGAAAAAAAAAACACTCTCCAGGCACTGGAAATTTCAAGATTAAGGGACTGTTTCTAAAGCCAATTGGACCTTCATTTCTAAATTTATAAATTTTTTCAAAAAGCTGTAAAACAAATGATGAAATTATTCTTTTTAACTGGGATTTTCATAAGTCATCATCTAATCCAAACGGGAAACGGCCAATTGAATACTACAAATGAAAACGACTCTGATAACTCTGCGAAAAAGAATGAATCTCCCGAAAGCAAATTGTGTATGCTGGATTAGCATTTGCACAAAATCTTCAAATTTAGATGTTTTTATCAAAAGGTTTCAAAGGGTACCCCCCAAAAAACCTTTAAAATTATTCATGCTTATAAAAATTAAAACCACAAAACAACATAAAAAACCACCTGAGAAATAGCAAAAATCAGTATACACCTGAGTTCCTCACAGGATTTTCATTAATTAATACTATTTTTCTCTAGCAGTCCAACCACAATAAGATCCATGTTATACTTGACCAATATCTGCATGGGCAGAACCCACGGAAAGGGTTCATAACCAGTCATACCTATGAAATAGCAAAAAAAAAATGCACTTAAAAGCAAGAAGGACAACAAGGAAAATTAGCAATAAGCCGTGTACACCTGTGTTACTCCTTACAATTTTCAGTAACACTATATTTCTTAATTCCGATCATAGCTCATGATCATATCTGAGCTGTATTTCCGCACTACTGGCCACTAAGGGCACTAAAAGTGTAGGGGAAAAAAATATTGAAATTTTGAATTAGCTGAAATCCTCATCTAAAAACATGAAGACAAACACAAATATTAGCAAGAAAACTTTGTACACCTGTGCTACTCTGTAGTTTCATTAATGCTCTATTCTCTTATGATCACAGAACGTAAACACCAGCTGCTGTACACTCCCCAAACATAAGAGCAAACAAAACTATAAAATATAGAAATATGCCTTCTGAGAACTGCGAGGATGCACGACCATTTTTTCGTTAAATGTATATATAAAAGGACATGGTACCAGATGCGCAAAATCTACACTATAATGGGGGGGGGGGGTTGACACTTAGATCAAAATAGCGTGCTTAAGAAAACTGGTTTTCTAAGCACACTGTAAAGCTGATTTTTTTTTGTGTTGTGTGAATGTAAAAAGCTCACTAATAAGTGATTTTCTCAGTGCACTCATCATTGGGCTTTGGGGGAATCAGCGCACTAATTTACCAAGCGCTCTGTGTGTACAGGCATTAAAAATCGCTTTTTCTCCTATCTGTGTGTAAATGGTCGCAAAAAAAAGTGAAAGTGCCCTCCACAGCGCATAGTATGTACTGTAAACAGGCCTCTTGATGGTAGTATCAATGAATTCACAAAATTGCAATAACATCCTTGTGGCACTCACTACACGATACACAAGGCCATGTTCCTCTCTGGGATTAGAGGGGTGAGAAGGTTACATAATAATAGGCGAACGCTCAACCTTGGCAATGGGCTTGAACCTGGGAAAGCATCAGACCTCCGGGAGTAATGAAATAATGTCAAAACAAGTATCACAGCTGTTTCTCTGTTGTCATTTGCTGTTTTCCTACTGGGAATATCTAAACATAGCAACAAGGACACTAAAAATGTTATATTTGGATAGAAGGACGTCCTTGAATATTTTCTAGAGGAGGTTTGCAAAGAGGATTGTGGCTTCATAACAAATTGAAGGTAAATGCAATAAAATGTATTCAGGATTAATAATCTCACACACAGTTATCCTTTTGTTATTTTGTTTGTGCTCCTTTCAAGGTTATTTGAAAATCTATTTGGTATAAACAGTGCATGGCTGTATTGTTGGTTTTTGGAAGATGACTTTTGCAGGATGGTGATGAGCGTTCATATGAGGAGGAGGAGGAAGATGATGATGATGATGGTGATGATGATGATGATGATGGTGGTGGTGGTGGTGGTGGTGGTAATGATGATGATGATGATGATGATGGTGATGGTGATGATGATGATGGTGATGGTGGTGCTGGTGATGGTGGTGCTGGTGGTGCAGATGATGAAGTTGATAGTAGTGTTGTTGTTGTTGTGGTTGTTGTTGGTGTTGATGATGATGACAGTGGTGGTAGTGTACAGTGGTAATGAGAATGGTGCTGATCATATTCTGAGAAATATTTTAACAACAGTTTTATCACTATACTGTTAAGTACAAATTGTGTATTTGTAATCAAGATAATTATCATAAACTTACATAACACATGAACTCTGACAACACAAAATGTAATGTATACCCTTACTAGACATTACCCCCAAATGACAATAAAATAGGGACAAACTATGTTACAATTTGTTTGATTCAAAAGCGCCAATTTGGGGTCTCACAGCAAAACAACTAAAAAGCATCTCTCACCTGAGACAGAACAAGGATGTCACATGCAGCCAGACCAGGAATATGAAACAGGAAATTAGAAGGAAAAGAAGAAAAATATTAAATATGATACTCAATATTCACATTAAATTAACATTTGATATCAACATGACAAAGATAATAATCTTTTTATGGTAGATAGGTGAAGTCAATGAGAAAACATTAATACAGTATATCATCGTGCACAGTCATGTATTTACAGATCATGATGATATACATGTTATATTGTAACACATTAATTGCTATAGAGGAAGTATTCAGCTGGTTCATTAAACATAAGAAGATCATCACTGATAGAGAACATAACAGCGCCCTCTCTTGCTGATCTTAAGAGAATGTAAGTGTCACTGACTGCAACTGCCAAAAGAGAAGAGAGACAGGGAAAGCCAAACTGAGGAAAGAAGGGGTGGGGCAGGGATGATTGCCCCTCTCTGTCTATAATACTCAAAAGTTTTACACCCCCCCCCCCCCAGTTAAGGGTATAAAAATCAGAGATGTTAGACAGGTTTCCCTGTATAGGGTATCAAAACCACTCCTTTTTCAATCCTCGTTTAGGGTGCTTTTCAGAAAGTGATGTAAGAGGATGATGTACAGGCCTAATGAGACATACCCCACCCCACCCCGGGAAGGGGGAGGGGGTGGCGGAAGTCATGACTCTCAAGCTCTTAACAGCTGATTTAATACTTTATTATGTTACCACTTTCAATTCAGCTATAATTCTCTCATACCATGACATGACAAATACATCAAATATTGTTAAAAAGAGATCTCTGTTTTGCTGCCGTGAAAATTAGACACTTTCAATTGGAAAGTTAATAGATTGAGTTGTGAAGGATTAAAGCCTCTTTAATTTTTAACATTGGCTGCAACAAAGCTTGGGGACTATAGAAACTATCTGATGAACGGATATGAAACTACAGTATGCTATTTTTTTCCCACATTAATCAGAAGGCAAAACCAGGGAATCCATCTAGACAGCATAGTGTTTTAAATTATGAGCAGCCATGTTTATCGTGTCTGTGAATCATAATTATACTTTTCCCCCTGAGATACTACTGTAGATTCACTTGAAGTTGCTCTCTAGTTTTGGTAAATCTCAGAAAAGTATCTTTCACTATTTCAATTCATTGCCACATGAGATGAGAGACTGTATCATAAAACCTTTTATGATGTATAGGATACTGAATGAAAACTCATTTGTGTGGGTGTATTTCATAGTCAAAATGTCAACACTTTAGTTTTCGGACCCTGAAAACATTGTCAACGGAGCATCACACAGTGCCCGTTCACACATAGAACCAATGGGCATTGCATTTGCTGTGTGTTTTATGTTGAGCTCGTCTGCACTCAGACTTTAACACTAAAATTTGTCGGAATTCGTGCACACAATTCACTCGTATATCTTTTCATGCAAGATGGACAATATGAGACTATACTTGATCAGTTTAATGTCAATTTTCCTTTTGCTACTAAAACTAGAGACCGGCTTTAACATTATGTCTGAAAATTACACTTCTGTCTTCAATCAGCACACAATATATCAAAACTTGATAAGTTTTAAGATTCAAAGTAGCCTTTCCCTCAAAGGCTATCCACAAGAATAGTCTGGTTCACATTGACTACTCAAATTAAAGAAAAGATATCATGAATATCTACTACAATGACTACCCAACATCGCAACAACTCATATAGATATCCTCCATTCTTTAAATGAAAATACATTTCATTTGAAGAAGAAATTTCAATAACTTGGCAAACACTAGAGAAGAAAGGGTTATAATGTTTGAATCTTGCCAAGTTATTTAATTTCATTTTAGCAAATAACTTTTCGTGATATGGCTGCGAGTGGAAAGTGATTTTAAACCTGGCACTAAAAATATGCAATCACCGGTAATTCTCATGTTAGGTCATACTTTGCTCACTGCTGCTATGTCAACAAACCTCTATCAAACCCATGATGCTGTTGGCACGAAAGCCACACATTTTATACACGCTAAAAAGCAATTCATTATTAATGTTTCACGTAAAGCACACATTTCTGACAGCTTTAATTGTATCGTGTCTATGCCCCTCATGCACAGCAGAGAGCACTTGAAAAATATGACGTGGCATGTTTGTGGAAGCGCATGCTTTTCATTATTTTACAGAGTAATATTCTCCCACACAATGTTCAATCACAATATTTTGATCCCAATTCTATATCCTCATCATATGTCATTTGTCTGCAATTTTGAAGACTGGTCATGACCATCTTATCAAAATTCATTTACACTGGAAAGTTTCATCCGTCCTTGATATTGTCAAAGTTTGATTCATGTTTCAGTATGACAAATTTGCCCAAAGTGAATGATTATTGACTAATTGCAATACCGCTGGGACGTGACAATAGGCAGCGATCATTCTGGAGGTTAGCCATTACTTCCTTCTTCAAATTTACACAGCGCCATCCAATTACATCGCCAATAGTCAATACATCATTTTCATATCCGTGTACGTGCCTTTATTAAGGTTTACATCAGATGTGATGTTGTCAAAGAATTTGTGATGGAAGGGCTGGAATATGTTGGGGATCTCTGAATATCAGCATAACATTATTTTTCTTGTTGAGAAGCATAAGGTCGTTACCTACATGTAAGAAGTGATATGGGTTAACCTACTGGCCACTGGAACCAGGTGGCCCGTGTATAAAGCCTATGGAAATGACAGAATTCGGCAGTCAACCAGTTAATGTCCTACCTCTCACCAGGTAAATTGTCCCCAACCCCGACCCCCACCCCCCACTGAAGATCAACCAAACAGATTCTCACGTCTAAATGCACATGGCTCTGCTCCTCAGTACAACGTTGGTGTCATAAATAATTACATTCCATCCAAATCATAATGTTCTCAAAACTCTGGGTTACTTGTTATTCATAAGCTTAATACAAAATTGGGAGGAGAGAGCCTTTGCTCATACTGAGATTTCAATGTAGAAACCTATCCCTCGAGCAATCAGAAATAGCAGTTCAGTTGAAGCGTTCAAAGAAAATCTTCAAAAGTACTTGTTTCATTTGGCATAGCATTCCTTGCCTTTCCCATTCGTGTCATATCCTCACCTATTGCAATTATTGTCTACTTCTTATGTGATAAGTGATTTGATCTTTCAAACTTATTGCGCCTCGAGATTTTCATTTCAAGTGGATTTGGCATCTCTTTCATTTGTATAAATCAAAAACTGTCGATAGATGGTGTCATGGTGGAGGTGTTTCGTGGTGCAGTGGTTCATTCACTTGACTCTCAATAGAAGGGTTGAGGGTTCAAATCCCAGTCCAGCACTAACGTCAGTTGGTAAGACATTAATCCACGTTTGCCACTCTCACCCGGGTGCTACATGTAACTGTGTAACTGGGTATATCTAGGAGGATGCGCATGTCAGTTTGATTGGGTTAGTACATGTATGTGGGTGCCCATAAAATGGGCGACAGGCTGGAATCTGTTCATAGACTAAGAAACAGTTTCTTATATCATTTGGAACAAATCTATACATCCATATCGTTGTTAATCTTATCATTCAATCTCCCCGATATCTATTTGAAAGAAAGAATTGTTTCCTGAATCAAAAATTCATAGAAACAGAGTGTTTCCATGTAATCCCAATCACCAATGACTACGAAAAATAAAGTGGGACGGCTATTGGTGTTGTGTCTTCTATGAATCGGTGTAAATTGATCCGTAGTGTTTGTACAATGACATATGCTGCCTCCTTTTTCAAACACCAATTCTCTTCCCCAAATTGATCGAGTATTGGTTGATTGTTTGGAGGTTGTATTGCCAAAGCACATGGACGGCTGACATAGGTGATAATGGGTGTTCTGCGCCATAAATTTGCGACTTACGTATATAGCTTTCAGACTAATGAGCGGCTCCCTACGTAAGAGCACTCTGAATGTTTGCCCGACTAAAAATAACGGGTCTAGGTCCTAGTCTTCAGCAGAGACTGTGCAGACTTCAAGTTTGATCTGTATATTGTCCAGGTATTGAGTGATCATATAACTTTACAGCTTTCATCCTTTTGAAAATGCACCCCACAGTCACATATCTCCTACCATGTCCAGATCCAGAGTTGTGGGGGAGGGGGGGGGGGGGGCATAAGCGAGGGAGTGCAGTGACCAAGGGGGGTGGGGGTGGGTGTGGAGCTTTAGCGTTTTTCATCATAAAATGGTGCCATTTGGTGCACACTTTAGGTTATACAAGGATGAGGGATATATAAAAAAAAATGCACACTGCCTATATTTGATGAACAACTGGAGAAAAACATTACTCAGCAAAAAGGGGGGTGTATGCCCCCCTCCCCAGATCAGGCCCTGCCTACAAATTTGGAGGATGAAAATTTGAAAATACGACATGCTATCAGTATAAGATTAAACTGCTTATTCAAAAGATTACCATACTTGATCATTATCATCAATACCACAAGCTATTTGGAATGTGAAAATGTAAAATTACAAAGTTGCATGTAAATTACATTTTAATTCATACACATAAATTCTGCAGATGTATTACATGAAGTACAGAATTTCCTGGTAAGTAAATAATAATGGTAGTTACATTTCTGTTGCACTTAATACTACGTTTCTCAGCACTTTACATGTAATTCAAGTTTTCCTTTCTCATATAGTCCATTATTCGTAAAACAGGGGTTAAAATAGATTGTAACCTAGCATTCAACCCCTGAGTTTGACATATCAAAACCAACTCCTTCGTCTGATCAATTCTCAGTCCACGCGGTTTCCCAGCACAGGGTCTGATATCGCAGCCTAGTGCTCACCTTAACGCTGAGTGAACGACCATGACCCTGGTTGACTCGCAGCTTGGGAGGCGGGGCTTGCATAGCATGCTGGCCCACTAATCTGAATAAGCAACTTGTCTCCCGATGGCTCCCGATCTCTTATTTCCACTATAGCCACATATACCCATAATTTACTGCCGCAGTAAAGCAGCTTTCAATGTGTGTACATGGAGTTATAAACGAGAAATCCTATGCAAAACTTGCCTATATACATTTCATTCTGGTACGTATAGAGTCCCATTGCCCACAGATTAACATTACGCTCATGGGGCAAAAAAACATGTGGGAGAAAATTTATCAATACACAATTACACCAAGCATACATGCACTTGATTGCTTTTAGTGAAAGCTATATCAACTGACAAAATTCTAACTCCCCCCCCCCCCCATCTCCCCTCTCTCTCTCTCTCTCTCTCTCTCTCTCTCTTTCTCTATCTCTCTCTTTCTCTGTTTCTCTTTCCATTAGCAGCTATGCATTGTGGGATAGGGTTCATAGCCGTAATATCTAGAACGTTGATTTACGGCTGACCCCTTTTCCGTCAAGGACGACTGGCCTGATCCATTATTGGCCGAGAGGCGCGGCCAGGTTCAAGTTCACCGGAGGGACTGGCTGGGAGGGGTTAATGTGTCAAGCACTAGCTGCTTTCAATCGTCTTTTCCCTGAATTGCGGGGTGAAAAGAATGAGCGGTTGACGACAACATCCTGAAAATAGAACAAGCCCCTGCTCTCCATCGTCACACTTAAACGTAAAAACCAGCAGGATTCTCACTCCTGGAATTTCCAAGAAATGACTTTCCCCCGGATGAATGCTATTTCTTGGCTCACTCTTTAGCAATATGCAGTGCAACCTATTTTGTGCACATTAAAACTCATACCAACTAATTCCTACTTTCTTAATACTCAACATTAAAAGGAAAGGCCTTCATGTATCATATTTTTAGAAAGAATTTCTTTTTTTCATTATCAATTTTTACTTGTTTCACATTCACATGCAGGTCGTGCAAAAGATACATTGGAAGTCACAGTAAAGATTGTTTTTAAGAGTATCTCCCATAAAGCTTGCTTACTATTCCAGTATTAGCATGAAATGTTACGATGCATGACGTAAAGGTATTCTATTTCTATTCAATTTCATTAATCATATATTCTTAAATCCCTCTCTAACATTTTATAAAAGGAGAAAGAGAAATTTGCAATAACAAGAAAAGTTGTCTTTTATTATTAAACAAAAAAATAATAAAATAATAATGGTAATTAGAAAACCACAATAGTCAAAAAGGGACTTAATGTTTGATAACAAAAGAGGGAGGCAAAGATTTCCAGTTTTGGAATTAGAATTAAAATTTACTAATTTGTTTCAAGAGTAAATTCAATTTCTACTGGTACAATTAAAGACATCTGTTAACATTGTTATGATTTTAAAAAATCTCATTTTGTTACTTGAAAATGGGATAAACGTTAGGATTATAATGTAAAAATACCAGTCTGAAAGTTTCAGAGTATAATATCCACAGGAAGTATTTTTAAATATTAGAAATGTGAAGCAATGTTTGAAAAATATACCAGGGTCGGTTGCACAGACTAGACGTAAGGAGTGCGCATGCGTGCATGGTTCACTGGACCGTACTGTGTGTATTGGCGTATCACGCAAAGGAAGGCAGATAATAGTATTTTTTTTAATCCGAGAAAACGGTCCTCTTATTTATTGTCTCTCGAGACGAAAAATAATACAATCGTGGTTTGTGTCTAAATTGCAGTTTTTCATTCCAAATTACGGTTGGTTTCAGGGTTTTTGAGTACAAATACAAGTACTCATACACATGTTTTATCTTAGTTTTAGAATTTTTGAAATCAGCTGCTCACAAAGTTAGCCAATGCCTTTAAGGGTGGTTTTTTTTCATACAGCTAATAACTCTCTTCATTTATGAATTCTAACACTATTCTGCCTCTCAGCATTAACATCCCAGTCAATCGTTACATCATTCCATGTTTCTTTCAAAGGATTAGCCAAGAACTTTCATACCTCCTCTGTCTGTCTGTCTCTCTCTCTCTCTCCTATCTTCCACTCCTTTTTTATTCTCTCTTTCTCTCATTTCCGCTCTCTGTTTCTTGTCCATCTATCTCCTCTATCTCTTTTTCTCTTTTTCTCTGTCTCTCTTTCTCTCTCTCTGTCTCTCTTTTTCTCTCTTTTTCTCTCTCCCTTCCTCCCCCTCTGGATTTGACACCAGATGCGGTTTCGCAAAGATGGAGTAGATCAGCCGCATTTATTCATGAATGACACGTCCATCGGCACATAATGAGCATCTCGTATAAACATTACGCATACCGAGTTACAGAGTTTTTTCTCGACGGGGCCCGACTACAAGCACGCGCAGAATCTCAAATTTTTGTCTTTGGACATCCAGAAGGGCTTAACTCTGTAAAAGAAGTCTGATCAGAGTTTATAGTTTCTAGCACCTCTGCAGATGATGTCATCTGCACATGGAGCCCCCCACCCCATCCTCAAAGGAGAGTGAGTAAGCATACTCTGTCAAATAAATCTGACATGGTGCTAGCATCATGAAAAATAAGTAATCATGAAGATGTTCTCCAACTCTGAATTGATTGTACCTATCATACTCAAATGATTTATACAACATCAGTGAAATTGGCATTTATGGGAGACTTAAGATTCAATTAATCTTTTATTATTTACAACCATATATTTAACCAAACTGAAGTATAATATCAAAATCAAATAGAATTGCAATGAACACCTTGGCAAAAACTATGCAAATATTAACTCAAGGGAAAGCTATCAAATCATAATTGCCTATAAAATTCACTATTGAATTATGTAATGTATCACTGTATTCTTCAAGCATTTTAATACATATACATAGAGTTAAGAAAATTTTTGTGAATAGACGCATAGCATATTACATCATTTCATAATATCATCTACTTATACAATATGTAATTAAAGTAGACAATGGATTTCTTTGTTAAAAGTTGTCATCATGATCACTATACTTTTAACTATAAAAGGAAATATGTTCTCTGGATTTCAGCAAAAAAGGAGAAAGACATTAGCATTTAATTGATCAAACTTCATTGATTTTCATCAAGATAATGAAAGCTTATACAAATCAGGCTCAGAACAAAACACCCAGATCTCGCTATCTTTTCTGCGAAATCTAGCGAAATGAGTAGACACCCCTCAAGTCATGTTCCACGCCGCCGGGAGGGTAATATGCAGCCACGGATCGCTTTCGACCAACATTTAATGCATATTGCTCCTGCTCTCCCTTCCTAGTTCTTGTTTCGGCTGTTTGCTACAAATTCCCAACCCTCCTCGTGCTCCCAGCTTCATTGCATAGTGGCGTATAAAAAGCCGACTCAAAAGTCGCGCCCAGAAGGAGATGTTGTCCCAACTCCAACCATGTCACTTCTCTTGCACCTGGGTCCCCGTTTCATAAAACTTGTTATCAATGACGAGTTGCAATAACTGTTATAAGCTACTGAAATCCTCGCATCTGATAGGCTGAGAGCAAATTTGTCGTAGTAATATGGCAGTTGTTACTGATAACAAGTTTTATGAAACAGGGCCCAGATTGCTCCTGTATCTCTTTATTACGATACATCAACGACAAAATCACAAAATCCTTGAATATTTGAGCAATATCAGAAGAAAAAACATTTTCATTTATTCATGGGCAATTCACTCGAAGCATAATTGCACTTTTGCCCGCCAAATCAATAAGAATCCTGTCCTTTGCCCTTTGCATCAATGCAACCGCCAATATCGATGATAATAAAGTCAAAGCCATTTGATTTACAATTTTTGCATTTAGAAAAATTGAAGCGGGACATAGTCGTAATTAAGCAATTTAGATATCAGGTCATTTCGATAATTTGCTGATAGGCAGAAGAAAGCTTACTATATCCTTGACGGAATCATAATAAACCAACAACCAGTAATCCAACAAATTGAATTTGCTCATTACCTAATCAACGTATGATTGACGGACGTAATTTCTCCCTTAGGACAGTTTTTGAGCCGACATTGAGTTAATCTAGCGTGTCCTTGGCTTTGATAGTAGGGCTAGCACAGGACATTGACATTAGACTCACTCAGTTTAGTCTTTTCGAACAAACCTAATAAAAAATCACTCTCGCTCTCACTATCTCATGTTTCGCAAAACGGTATTACTTGGAAAAAGAAGTCATCCTTTCTCAACTAAAATGTAATCGACAATATTTGTAAATTGCCTTTGCAAAAGTAAGTAACAAATTTGTATGTTTTGAAAAGTTGGAAAGGCAATTACACTGAAGTGAGAGAAATAGGGTCTGCGATTTCAGACTAGTTACAACCACTGTTCATCTCATACACAAATCATAAAGCGACATGAAAACACAAAAGCTTGCAGGTTTATTGAGCAAGTGAATAAAAGGTAGTGTGTTCATACGGTAGGCAAGAAACAGTGACAAGGACTGCAGTGCTTGCTCTTAAGTTGATTTCCAACACCAACAGAGGTCCTCCTCTCTTCAACTTTGGCCTTAAAGCACCTAATCATAACCAGAAACCTGACCTCACACTAAATTGCCACCAGTAATCCTAATCCCATTTAGGCATAATTAAAGGCACATTTTTACAAAGCTTGGCTGACACCCAATACCCAAACATACAGGTGTATTAGCCCTACATTTTCAGTCCCCAAGTGAAATAAGCGTGCAAAAATTTTAACACTCTTTTGCAGTTCAAATTACCTTCCGGCCCAAAATGTGATGATACCTGGTCACCTTGCTGCACAAAATATGAAGCAGTGCTTGCCCGAATATCAAAAATTTGGAAATCTTGAAGGGGGGGGGGGGAAGGGGGGAGTGGGAGAAGCTGCACCCCCCAACTCATACACCTATGTCTAACCCTTTACACTAACAGCATTAAACCCTAAGGCAATGTTAAAATCAGATTACCATGATGAAAGATCTATATGTATATTTCTACAGCAACCCCCCCCCCAAAAAAGGCCTCATGCAATACGGGTTGTATAAATCCAGCTTATTAACATCATCATCATCATCATCATCATCTTCACCACCGCATACAAAACTCTACCAGCTCATTTCTCTGTTCATCTCTCGATATCACAACATCCTCTATCTCAAACGAAACGACTATGACCGAGCCAATCATGATCCTCCCAGCCACACCTGACCGTCAGAACGCACACCTTAGTCTAGCCAGCGGGCAGTGTAGGTAGCCTTGACCTCTGGTGATGTTCCTGCTCAACTTCCAGCACAACAAATTAAGCCCCACTGCAAGTTCAGACGGTCTAGTCTCACTCACGGGTCCACTGGTTCTATAGTATTCTGAAGAGGTTTTGCTCTTGGAGTCAAGTGGGAAAAGATAGAGTGAACTTGAAAAACCCGACTTGAAACTGAACTTGAACATTACTGCTTCCAAGAGAGTGGATGATTCGTTAGAACAGACTTCCAAATGTGGAGGGACCTTGGAAATTTCATATCCACATATTCACTCATCAATTTATTTGTGTAATGTTACTGAATGCTAATAGAGATATGCTAAAAAACTGAAAGTTGAGTTTCAGTCTTTCATTCAGAATAACCAATTTTTATGGCAATACTTTTGATAAATATAATATTCTTGAAAAAAAATCATTCTGACAGGCTTCAATTTCAGAGCTCTGTGATTAATATTCCGTTATCAGAAGAGTTGCAGAAATGAACTGGCGATCTACTTCTTTCATCAAGTATGAAATTTAGCCATCTTTTTCAAACCTCTTTACAGCTGACAAAATTTGGAGTACGTCTGTAGAACCTAGGACTTACACAAAATACTTTGCACAAAAACAGAAAGGGTGCCAAAATTATTTATGCAGACCATCAATACTATAGTGCAAATATATTTTCTTTCTGTTCAGTTATAATAGGATATCTTCAATACAAAGGAAAGGAGAAAGAAAGAGACAGACAGACAGAGAAAGGAAGGGACAGAGAGATCAAGTGAGATAGAAAACAGACACTACCAAATACTTTGCACAAAAGCAGAAAGGGTGCCAAAATTATTTATGCAGACCATCAATACTATAGTGCAAATATATTTTCCTTCTGTTCAGTTATTATACTTTCTGGATTTTTCAACCTCTTATTAATTTCCAGCCTAAAAATTGTTTGTTCCTTAAAGAATAACTCAGTACTATGTTACATGAGAAATGTAGGTCACAAACTAGTACCTAAACACATGACTTTTGAAAAATAGCTATTATTGCTTTTCGATTCTAAGAATATTAAGGAAGTTCACATTTCCACATTTCCTCCACGTGTTGGTGGAATCTTATCCACTGACAAAGGATGCTAAATTGTCCTTGAATTTAAAACCTAAAGTTAATGCTAAATTCATTATGGTTTTACAGTGTGTTTGTTCCTGAAAAATAAAGGATTAAAACTTACTGATGACTGTGAAGACATTAACTTGGCAAACTTTTCCCCTTTCAGGTGTTGATATTCACTTATATCTAATTTTTCATTTATTTCACAGTGACCAAAAGGTGTACGATCAATATGTGCTGGCTAGAAAATGTGATGATCCTAAAATTGACAGAGAAAAAAATATCTTTAAGAATGTAATTATATTTCCTTCATATACATGTACGTGTACCAGACTCGAAGTAATTAAATAAGAAAACATTCATTAATGCATTTTCCATTCCTAAAATATTCCTGATGTCTTATCCATTGATAAAGGATGCTGATTTGTCCTCGAATTTAAACCCAAAGATAAAAACAACTCATCCATTATGATTTTGAAGTGTGTTTGTTCCAGAAAGGATTTTAGGTAATGAATAAAACATATTTATGCTTTTGGAGATACTTCACCTTTCACCTAGATAACTACTTCCCTCTTCAGGCACTGATATTCAATTAGTTCTTCATATATTTCATGGCACAAGACAGGGGTACAAACAACTTTGTTGGAAGTTAGAAAAGGCCTTTTTAAAGATCCAATTTTTAAAAATCTAATATAGCTTTCTTACTAAGGGTTGGGGTGCCCCAGATTGGGAGCACTTCAAGGAGTACCCCAGGACCACTCCCAAAGTGCCCAACAACATGTACGGTCAAAGCAATTAAGGCCAGTGCCAATTCTGTGATGTAATCGTTTGTATTTCTTAATAGTATAAGATAACTGACATTATAATGTTAAAGGCATTGGTTAACATTGTTATGATTTAAAAATTCTAATTTTGTTACTTGAAAACGGGGTAAACATAAGGGTTATAGTGTAAAAATACCAGTCTGAAAGTTTCGAAGTATGATATCCAGAGGAAGTATTTTCAAATATTAGAAATGTGAACCCATGTTTGAAAAATATGTAAGGGTCGGTTGCACAGACTAGACGCAAGGAGTGCGCATGTGCACATGGCTCACTGGACAGTACTGTGTGTATTGGTGTATCACATGGAGGGAGGCACTTAATGTTTTTTTTTTTTAACTTGAGCATTACGGTCCTCTTATTTATTGTCTCTGAGATGGAAAAATAATAAAATCGCGGTTTGCTAACAGTTGCTTACTAAGAGTTTTCCATTCCAAATTTTGGTTGGTTTCAGGGTTTTTGAGTACATTAGTTTGAGAATTTTTTAAATCGGCTGCTCACAAAGTTAGCCAATGCCTTTAAGCATACATGTAATTGGTGCATGTATCCATGATGACATCATAATAGATGCACCAATACACTTTGAACTATAACTAGGTGGTGTAAATGGCAGTATAATGCACTGGTGTGGCCCAAATTCAGGCTCCAGTATGGAAAAGGTGTAAGTTCCACCCTTACTCACATATAAGATTTCAAATGCCCAGTGCTAGACATTTATTTCCTATTTGCCTTCTCTGAAGAGTTACTGACATATCAATTACTGATAAAGGATGCTAATTTTTCCTTGAATTTGAACCTAAAGATAACCACTGCTCACTGATAATGATTTATTACACATCACTGGTTCCTGTAGCTCTTCCAGGTAATGACTGAAATACTTTTAAATCGATGACTTTGAATATACTTCACATAAATAGCAATTTCATTGTTGTTTATGATTTTTATGGTGCTGCCATTCAAAATATATTTATGCCATTTCAGATGCATTGTTGAAAAATAAGCATTTTATTTCCTTTAGATGCATGTTTATACTGAAATAGTATGGAATCTATTTTGCAGTTACAGTACAATAACATACAAACAAGAAATGGTGCATGTTAAAGTCTTGAAAATGTACTGCACATTTGAATGCAAAACTGAGTTCTATTCACTTCAACATCAAAGAATCAAATTCTTTTAACTAGAGATTCATTTGCCCGCTAGCCATGGGAAACTAAAAAAGTGCTCCTCCAGCAGTTCATCTAATATGCTCTCAATTGGGTGAATAAAACACTGTAGTATTCAAAAGGACTGACATGCCAAAAAAACATCAAGCATATCAATGTTTTATGCAAATGCTTCAATATCTGCTCAGAAAGCTGAACTGGCAAAACATTTTGTAATAGCAACTACACATATATAGTTAAAGGTGTAAATATATCATAAATAATATTGAAATATGCTTTTTCAGTCCTTCTTGTACTGATATTCAATCTGTTTCCTATTCCTTCATTTCTTCTTCTTCTTTCATCTTACCAAGTCTCTTTTACTTGGTCTTCTTTACAGGTCGAACTCTTTTTTTTTTTATCCCATTCGTGACAGGAATTATTTAAAGCCTAATTTGATCAGCTTTTATTCTTCAAATTGGCAACACCAACATTTTTATTTTATTGCTACATTTTTCTTATAAAACGTCATGTATCTGAAATGAATATAAATTGACAGAAATTATGATGAGAAGTCAAAAAGTTGCCAATTTGCAGGGGAAAACGGTGATTTTTAAACCTTCTATCACATTGCCAATTTAAGGATTTTTATGCTTATTTTCCTTTAAAAAATTTTCAGCGTCAAACAACGAATATTGACGCAACCAAAATGGGCACAGTTTGTGTAGAATTTTTTGCTCTTTCTGCTCATGTATTTGGTATGATTTTTAGGGCTTTGCATCAAAAGATATTCGGCCAAACCACAAAATGTGGACCTCTGTCACGAATGGGCGGTGCGCATAAACGGAATAACGGGATCAATGACATCGCTATGGGTGGGGAAAGATGACACTACTAGCAAGCTCAAGGAGAGAAAGAACTGGCGAATCCACAGAAACGTGCATTGGAGAAAACATGTTTACGAACTGTCAAATCATGTTTGAATGACCAGTGCTTCCTTATTCTGTATTAATGTACATGGTAATATACACCATTTTGAAATTAAGCTTTCTTTGAGTGTTATTATATCCATACATGAAGTTAGGCAAAGAATTAAAGCAAAGTCCATCATTTCAAAACACCTAAATCTATAAATGTGTTTTCCTCCAATTCATGTTTATGCGCACCGCCTGTTCGTAAAACCGACGACAAATTTGTGTAGGCTGTGATGTGTACTGTTAATACTTAATAAGTTCATCTAATAATGTATTCCCATTTTCCATTTCAATTTTCAAAATTTGCTGTTCCTTTTCTAAAATGTAATAAATAGTGCCTGTGTAAACATTAAAAAAATCCTGGATGTTGTTTTGCTAATTATGATATGCATTAATTTTCCCCCGCATCTTCCCACATGTTATCCAAAATGTATAGAAATTTCTTTCTGAATCACGAATAAAGCAGCAACTTAGTTTTATCAATAAAATCATATAATTGCAATACCTGCCCAGATGGCGATAATTCTATGGCAAATAAAATTCTTCGCGTAAACAAGGGGAGTGATTAATTTCAGGGCCTTGACCAATAACCTGAGTATACATTGGATCTGTTTTGTTTGATGATAATGCTGAAGTGGGACACCATATGGAAAGGTATGAAAGTGAAAAACATCTATAAGTCAATTACCTCATGTGGTTAGAGCTAAAAGGGTGCTAATGCTTCTGTCTCTCATTCGCCTATGTAATTGTACATGTATATGTGATACCCACGCTGAATACCCAAAGAAGATTTTTAATTGGAATATGATACATGAACAATATAGCTCCACAGGATGTCATCTTACAGGAAGTCATCCCTTTGGTTCTTTTCTCTCTTATCACTATTCTCTGTCTCTCTCTCTCTCTCACTCTCTCATCACTACTATCTTTCCCTGTCTTACTATCATTATCTCCTGCCTTCACTCTCTCCATCTCTATCACACTGTCTTTCCTCCTCCCCCTCCCTCCTTTCCTCTCTCCTCCCTCCCTCCCTCCTTCTCTCTGTCCCTTCATCTCTCCCTCTGTCTCTCCTCCCGCCGTCTCTCTCTCCCTGTCTCTCCCTCCCTCTCGTCCTCCATCCATCCCTCTCTCCATTTCTAAACCCATCCATACCTCTCCATCCATCCCACTCCCTCCATCCCTCTCCTCCTTTCCTCTCTTCCTCCTTCCCTCTCTCCTTACTCTCTCCCATCTTTCTCTCTCTCTCTCTCTTTTTGTCATAAAATAAGGTTGCTTACCTGTATATGGTAAAAAAACAGCACAGCCAAGGAGGAATATGAAAAAGAAAAACAGAAGAGAAAGTAGAATATTAGCACAATGTTATATGTTGCACTTTGCATATGAGATTTTGAGCACATCTTAACAAGGTAAAATTGATCTTAGCTGGCACCGATTTCAATCAAACCTATCAAATGTCTATGAAACAAAACATAACCACGCTAATATGTTAAAACAAAAACTTAGCATTCTTAAAATGTACTGAAAGTAAGTAAACAAGTAAAATCATTTGATTAACCTCTCTCTACCAAGGGCTCCACATTTTCCTTATTTAAAGGGGTCTGAAGTTAATTTTTTAGGGACCATTTGCATTGAGCTCTAGGTAAAACAATTCAGATTTGGGGATCTGGACCAAGATTTGGGGGGCCCAGGCCATCCGAGAACTTGCTGGTGTCCAGCCCTGCTCTAACTCTTCTTGCAGCCTTCAAAAATCATTTTTTTTAAATATTTCTATAAAACTTTTCTCTCCCCCACCAATTCTCCATCTCCCTCTCTCTTTCTTTGTCTCTGTCCCTTTCTCTCTCAATTCTCATGTTCTCTTTATATGTGCTCTCGACCACTTATTTGTACAGTTAAAATTCAATTATCCCTTTCTCATCCACTCTCTCTCTCTCTCTCTTGATAATTGAGGAAATCATTCACAACATTTCTATGCCATTTTGTCTTACTCCAGTACGGACTCTCTTTCTCTTTCCTCTTGGCTACCTGTTAAAACTTTCTTCTATATTTTCTCTTCCTGGTCCACTTTCTCTCTCTCTCTCTCTCTCTCTCTCTGAGCCACTTGGCAGAGTTGTTTTGTATATTTCTAGGACAAACTGTTTGGATAAAAATAAGAGGTCACTACTGAGTCACCGGCTTCAGTTACATTCCGCGCCCGGGGCGTTACCCTTGACCGACAGAGGGGTTAGGAATACTGGATCAAACTTGGCCACTGGCTCAGTCGGTCAAGATGCCTGCTGCCTAGCGCTGACCGCTTTCACCAGATCTGGTACGATGCTGGCCTGGGGTGAACCGATGCTAGGCTGGATTTTCCAGACCCTAATTTATGATTTTGCACTACTCTTCAATTTGGATTGTACATGTACATACTCAAGGGACTTTGTGATGATTTTTGGAAACTAACTTCCTCCTTATATCAAGCAGAATATCCTTAATCCTAACCCTAACTCTAACCACACACATAACCTACATCTACTACAGTACGAAGGCAACCATAGCTCTGAAGCTACATCTTGGACAAAATAAGGTCTAGAATGAATGTCACCAGAGGAAATGATGGGAATAACCTCAAGTGCACATGTCTCAGAAACATTTGGAGGGATACTGATGATATTGTTTATGATCATTCTTTGGCAACTTGATGGATGATTAAAATCAGAGGTTGGAGCTACAAGTTGTTCTGAATATACAGATAGGAGATGTCAGATGAGATAGTTACTCCGGGTAACCTTTAAAGGTATTCTCTGAAGTATCATCAGATGGCACAATCTTCTACTGGCAAAAAGGAACCAGAGCAGAGACTATCTCCCATTGCTGGTATTTGTTAGCTTAGCGTAGAGGTGAGGAATAAAAAGGCATCAACGACGACGAGAGAAAGAAATAGAAGAGAGAGTGAGAGAAAAAAATGGTAAGATTATTAAACGCTTCCTGGCGAGGCCTTTCAATGATTTAAACACGACGCGGTGAATGATCTCAATTTCCGCGCAACCGATCCTCGTGGTCAAGGTGTGAGGTAGATTAGATTTTAGAGGATGCTGACGGGGAACAGGTCAGAAAGAAAGAGAGAGAGAGAGAGAGAGTGTGTGGAGGAAAAGTGATTCCTCAAATAACTGTCTAACCGTGATTTGCTTCTGTGTTTCCTAATCATGTTACATGACGGAACAGTTACGTTGTGTATAATGAGTTATCTTCAGTCGTTACATCACTGTTTAACTCATTGACTACTTTACAGCCTATGCATGAGCTAACTTATAAACCTATTAGAAAGGTATGCCTATTCAAAATAAAATTACAGGGGCCGGGGAACCTACTTTTCAAATAATTGTCTAATGATTTGCTTCTGTATTTCCTAATTGCAATACAAGGGAACAGTTATGCTGTGTATAATGGTACAGCAGCTTCAACCATTGACAACCGATTGAACACCTAAGCATGACACCACTAACAACCCCATAGTAAAGAGTATGCTTAATTAAACTGAAAGTATCTATTCCTTTGATATAGATTCATAGGTTTGAATATAATATATAATAGAACGATTACAAAGAAACATCAAAGCTTTCGCGCGAAATTCATGCGGGAGGGCAAACTCCCCCCTCCCTGTACCCTCCCTTATAGGGAGTGTGCTTTGCGTGCCCAGTATGTGATTTGCAGGCGAAGCCTGTAAACTACCACCCCCTCCCTATAAATCCTGGCTACACCACCAATCACCAACTGCATCGTAAAGCAAATTAGTCAGAAGGCCAGTTGTGCAAGTCTGATTTGGCTTCTTTGCTAAATTGCTGGGGGGGGGGGTGCTATCAAGAGAACTACATCACAAAACATGGCCCTATATCTTTCTTTCTTTTTTAAGGAAGCAGGAGAATTTGTCAACAGTGAAAATATCTTCAATAATGGAACATCTGAAATTTTCAAGATGACCTAAAACAGAGTGGAAAGGGCTAAATCATGAAACCACATCTTTAATTCTTATTGCATAATAATAGGATATCTTCAATACAAAGGAAAGGAGAAAGAAAGAGACAGACAGACAGACAGAGAAAGGAAAGGACAGAGAGATCAAGTGAGATAGAAAACAGACACTACCAAAAATTGCATTAGCAGTTATTCCGATTGGCAAGTCATTTGCCAAGAATTGTTTTCGCCACCAACGTGCCACAGCCCAACCCCTGTTCAGGTGCATAGGTAATTACACATCTGCTTTGATTCCGGTTTACGGGGTTGTTTACCAATTTCCTAGTCAAATTGTTTCAAATTAAACCTGTGACTGAATCAATGGCCTTTTTGCGTTCAGATGAGAGCTGTCTCTGGCTACTTTCAGACTGAAAATAAACTCAATTAGTCTGGTAAAGTGCAACAAATTCAATTAAAGAATAATCATCACGTTCTTGGTTTTAAAAGAAATAAAAAGAACTATGTTTAAACAATGAAGTTCAAATTTCTAAGCTATCTACAGAAATGATGCCCAAGCATTTTATCTGCCAGACTGTCGTTAACCCTAAACCTAACCCTAATCTTAACCCTAACCTCAACCATAATTCTATATAAAGTCAAGCTATGCATTGTAATATTTAGTAAGTGATAATCACAAGTTCTTGCTCAGGTCAACGAACAATTGTCAGAAAAATGCCAAAAACAATTTTCTGATTACTTCTGCTATTTGTGTGTATGGCCAGAATTCAATCTTCATCTTTTTTTTGTTGGAAATAAGAAAATTTTAAAGAATGACATCAAAGAATCCGCCAAGGGAAAGAGGGGCATTCTCAGAAAATCTTCCATAAAGCAAATCGTCGCCTGGCTGGCTGAAGGGTGTTAACGCATGTGCATGGCGCAACCCTGGCTAGCAGAAGGGCGCTTATGCCGTTCTGCCAGCCGAGGTGAAGTATAAACTCGTGCACACAACGTGCTAACGCCTTTCTGCCAGCCAGGCAACAAAATGTCTTTCTGGCGCTTAACAAATGAAATATTAAAAAAGACTGTGTTCACACTTGCTATCTAATCCAGGTATGCATTCCCATGGCAACACTGTGAAATAATTCACCAGCACTAATGACATCCAGACATCGAAAAAGATCATAAACTCTTGTTTAGTCACAACAACCAACCAGACAGACAGACAGACAGACAGACAGATAGACAGAGAGATGCTTTGTTATAAGTAATTCATTTTGCTTCGTGCCTTCTGGAAACTAATGAAGTGCAATTAAGCATGTACTCGACACTGTGTGGGGATGAACTTAATGCAGAATTTAAAGTGCAATATAACGGCACTGCACTGACAGGAAAGTAGAAGGAATATTTTTTTTTTCTTGGCCAGAAATGAAAATGCACTATGTAACCTGGTATTAGGAAGGGTTCATGTGTGTATAGGCTTACAGTTGTGACTGTGGAAAAAAAAGGAAGAAGAAGAAAAAAAAAAAGAAGAGGAAAGTGAATATGGAGAACAAAAATTAACGAGGAAGTTGAAGAAAATGATTTCAAGAAAACAAGTAAAAAAAACTGAAGGCAAATCAGAAAAAAAGGTGTCATAAAAACAAAACATAAAAAATAAAAAGATGAAGCTTAAGACAAGTGAAAGAAAAGGAAGGGAACTTTTAAGCTGACTGATGAATAGAAATGGATCCATTAAATTTATAATGAAAATGTAAAGTGAAAATGAAAATAATCCAGCAAAACATTTGCATGCAACAAATTCTGGGGAACAGAAGAGGAAACATATCAAATAATTAGAATTAAATTGTAACAAGAGATAAAAATGATATTTACAGGAAATATCATGATTACATCACTAGTTAACCAGTTGACTAGTGACTTCTCCAATTCCCATAGACTTAATACAGGGTCCACCTGGTTCCCGTAGGCAAAGTGGTAAGTTTCAACAGTCCTAGCTAGATAGTTAGGTCCTAGAATTAGAATCATAATATGATAGATTGTATCGTCGTCTGTTCGGAGCCAAAAGGGCGCTAACTATGTATAAACTGATACTATTTAACGTCCATCTGGTTACAAAGACAGTATTTACATTAGGCCCAGATTTGCAGGCATTTGGGTTGGGTCAATTGCATGAATGATTCTGGTTCAAAAGAGATCATTTAACGCAAGGCTGTTAAAAATAGACTAAAGCTTGATCAAATTACATTACAGCCCTGTAAATCAATCTACATTATCAGGGTGGTAAATTGATACCATTGTTTTGAAGAAAATATGGCTCAAATTTGGAGAAGAAAAAAAAACAATGATGAAAAGAATCAAACAAAAACATTTGCCACAAAGGAAAGGAAGGAGTATTTTAAAAAATCGTGAGAAAAATATCTTTGCAAGCAATAGCAATGGCTAATTACTAATGAAATGGATATCATTATAGACATAAATATTTCAAAAAATTTTCATTTAAGTATTAGAATCAGAATTGGCAAAATATAATGGATTGTATTTACATTACACACAGATGGGAAGGTATTTGGGTTAATGAATCCATATGATATTGAGTCAAGGAATTGATTTCGGTTATGGGGTTACATCATCAACGTGCTGTACAGACTAAAGCTAAATCAAATTACAAATTGCCCCAGACATGAATCTACATAATTTGGGTGATGAAATTGATACCATGCACTGTTTTGAGAAGCATACCATCCAAATCCTAAAAAAATATCAATCATAAACTGAAACAATATCAGACAGCATTGCTACAATGCTACAATTACAGGGAGAAGTAATATGGAATCATAAAGAAAAATATCAGAAGAAATAAGAATGGCTAATAACTAATGAATATACTTCATTTTCAACAAATATTTGATATTTTCTTTAAGGCCACAGCTGGATCCAACACTGTTTTACCCCAAAATTATTTGCTGACAAGCAAAAAAGAAAAGGAAAGAAAAAAGTACTGTTTCAGAAGGGAGGGCTGCGACCGATTCAGCCCCCCCCCCCCCTGGATCCGCCCCTGGAGGCACTAGAATTAGAATTAGCATAATATGGCAAATTGTATTTACATTAAGCCCAGAGGTGCAGGCATTTGGGTTAATGATTCCATATGAATCGGGTTAACCGTACGAGTTAAAGGAAATGACTTTGGTTAAAGAGTTAACCTGACGAGTACTGGATTCTCTATTTCCCATAGTTTTAGTACAGGGACTGCCCAGTTCCAGTAGGCAACCGGTTATATTAACACATACTGTGAAAATCAGACTAAAGTTACTATACATCAAATTACAAATTGCCCCATTAAATAAATCAATCTACAAAACTGGGGTGGTAAATTGATATTGTTGTTTAGCATATATTTGCAAAGTGTGAATAATGGCAATCATTTTGCAAACAGATTTTCTTGAAAATTGCCGAAATTGCTGAAATTCAGCAATATATCACTTTTGAATCAATGAATCCCCCAAACAATGCATGAAATTTGTCAAAATTTCTGGAGGCAAAAGTCTGATTCAACTGTTGTAAAAGATCCTCTTTTCCCCCCTTTTTAAAAGGGAAATATTAGAAACTGTGCCTACACATAGCCTTAAAAATTACTAACTAAGCATTTTTGTTTTTAATCATGAACGATTTAGAATAGAGGAGTATATAACCAGATATTATCAGCATGTTTGGGGGAATAATTATTTGGGGGAGTAATAATTATCTTCTTTGTTGTATCATCCCTTTGTTATTCTGAATGTAATGAGCCTTTATCTGTGAGCAACACAAATATCCCTATCAAGTACACTGGACCAATAAATACTATACTATTCAATGTGTACCAACCACCTTAAAGGCATTGGCTAACTTTATGAGTAGCTGATTTAAAAAATTCTCAAACTAAGATGAAACATGTGTATGAGTACAGATGTATTTGTACTCAAAAACCATGAAACCAACCATAATTTGGAATGAAAAAGTGTAAGTTAGACGCAAACGGCGATTTTATTATCCTTCGTCTCACGAGACAATCACTAAGAGGACCACTTTGCTTGAATTTGAAAATGCCGTTATGTGCCTCCCGCCGCGTGATTCGCCAATACACACAGGTGAGTCACACGCGCATGCTCACTCCTTATGTCTATTCTGTGCAACCGACCCTCGTATATTTTTCAAACATTGGTTCACATTTTTGATATTTAAAAATACTTCCTGTGGATATTATACTTTGAAACTTTCAGACTGGTATTTTTACTCTATAACCCTTATGTTTATCCCATTTTCAAGCAACAAAACAAGATTTTTTTAAAATCATAACAATGTTAATCAATGTCTTTAACATAAAAGTGACTAGTGAGGTAGAGTAGGAGATCAAATATACTCTCAGTTAAAATGAAAGTGAATAATTGACATATGCGCATGCACATGCATGAAAGGGAGTTAACAGAATCGAAAAGCCTTTTTAATTTCCGTAAACGCACCGGTTGTATGGTCTTATGTTATCCTCTATTTACTTCAAATTTGTTCAACACCGGCGTAGCCAAGATTTCGTTGGGGGGGGGGGGGATGGTGGTGAGCATGAAAAGCGGGCAAAATTTCCACCTCCCTACAGAAGTGCGGACGCTTCAACGTTTCTTTGTCACCATTGCTAGTCTGCTCCTTTTCTTCTTACGCTCTCTCACCCTTTTCTCTTCTCGCTCAAGCTTTTATTTTTCACGTTTGGGGGGGGGGGCTAACCATCTATCAGGATTTCTATCTGTGTTTCACCGCGATGACCTTTCAGACAGAATATCACCGGAGTCACCCGGGAGTTCACCACTGAACTAGCAGTGTTTAATCTAGACGTTTTGAGGGTAACTTTTTCGGAAAATTTAATCTGTGTTTCCCCGGTGGTTCAACTGCGTTGTCCTTTCATACAGAGATTTTCAACGGGTGTCCTCGGGTGCACCCGAGGGACACCCATTGAAAATCTGCTCTGTTTGAAAAGGGTATTATGACATTTACAAGGTTAAAATGTCAGGATCACTTGTGTAACGCGCAGTAACTCGATATGTCTTGAGATAACCTATTCTAACTCCATCTGCCTTGAGGCTTGAGGGAAGAACTTCTTAGAATCATAACCCCCACTTAACCACTATACCGACTTCAGCTCCTACTACATTTAACCTGTTTAGACCATGAGAAAGTTGTACGAAACTCGTATAAAGGAAACAATGTATAGAAGCGAGCCAGCCATCTTAAAGAGGAAGAATCTAGAATTGAATACAGAGGTAAAATATGCCTGTATTCAGAATTTTCCCTAGGTAAAGCTGAACAAATGCACATACAGTACTTGTAAAATTGAATCATATAAAGAAACATCATATTCGGGGGGGAGGGGGTGGTCAGCTAACATCATAGACGTATGCCTCGTTGGTGGAGCATACACAAGCACTGCTGAATTTCGGTGCACACACACAATAACAGCCCAATCCAGTTGCATGAATATTGTATGATTCAACATTCAGACCAAGGGGACGCTAATCCTCTGTCAGGTTTTCTTTCAAACAATGCTCAAACAGGAGTTTCGCTATATGACATTTCATGATACGATAGTCAGAATATATAAATTTAATGACTTATCTTATAGCTAAATGGTTTTGGATAGTGATTTGCTTCGTCGATGGAGCATGTTTGCTATATCCAATCCTCTCATGAGCAGACGTACAGGCTCATCATGCACTCTAAAAACAAATCAGTTAAAATGACTAGATGACTAGTCAGCTGGGTGCAACTGACATATCTAGTCATAAAAGTTACTACATTCTAGTCAAAATACGACTAGAAAATAGTCACAAATGACTAAAATATAGTAAAAAATGACTAGTATATTAGTTGCACCCAGCTGACCCTTTCATCTAGTCATTTTTTAACTGATTTGTTTTTAGAGTGTGTGCTATGATGAATTTAGGTTGTCTGAATGAGGAGTCAATGTATACCGACTACCTCCTGCGTTGTGCTATACAAAGTTCAGACTATGAAAAAATAATTACTAATATCATATAGCTTTAAAGCTTTTGTACAGCGGAATTGAAGTAGTCTGAATGAGGGAGTTAACCACTATACACACTCTATGGCTCCTCTGACTAGTAGTATCATGCCACGGCCAGTGTCCGGTTCAAGAAAGTGGGGCATTCCCCTACGGGAAGGGAAGGCTCGGTTGGCTTTTGCGGGAGAATGGCAAGGAATTGCCGAGAATAAATGTCCGTTTCTCGAAATAATCGAAGAGGAGCAAAATGAAGGATGCATGGACCATGAATCAGCTGTGAGTTAGCAAGAAAAAGGTTTTCACTGATCGAGGTGTGAAATAAGGGTGTGGAAAAGAGGTGCAGGAAACACAAGTTGATTGGGATTAATAGGCCATTCCATTATGTCTTTGGTCATTTAGTGCCCCATAAGTTATCAGGTATATTGCGATATTTTGATCATGAAATTGAAATCAAAAGTATATGTTTCTTCGTAAAATTGTCTCGTCTAATCTCCAGGGCAGCAAATTTAATAAACTCCTCAGATAATGTAAATTCTTAGATGAGGGTGATAGCATTTGGGACAAAAGAGCTGAGTTCAGTATGCACAAAAGTTAAGGAAGAGTTTGATTTTAAAAAACGATATATCAAATTTTGTAAATTTGAGCTTTTTGCATTTGAAGTAGCTAAAAATCTCAAGAAAATTACTGTAAAATATGATTCTTAGCTTTTTCCTTGATGTAATAATGAGTGAGTTATCAAATGTATGGCAGTTTTTGTTTCACGCAATGGCAATGTTATTTAAAAATGTCAAAACTGGCCTTATCGGTTTTTACAATTAAATATAGCTTACCTCTAATACTTTAACCCACTGAGCACGATTTGATTTCAGTATAGCCTGCACTTTCCACAGACTATAGCCAGAGTATCTCAAGCTTAGTATGCAATGGGTTAATATCGACTCCTAAAGGTGCTTTCACACATGATGTGACAGTGTGGTAACACGCTGTGTCACCACACTTTTTTGTGTACAAGCCTATGGGGTATAGGGCAACAAAAAAATGTCACCGAGGCAGGACACACTTTTTTTTTGCTGCCTAGATACACAAAAAATGCGCACCAATCAAATTTCTAAAAAGTTAGCGCAAAAATGGTTGCCATGAGATTGCTTTTTGGCAATATGCTCTCTTATTTAGAGTTGACGCGTTAATGCACATTCATTAGCATATGTGGTGACACAAAGTCCCACCATGTGTGAAGACGAACAGTGTGGCGCCACAGTGTGTTACCACACTGTCGCATCATGTGTGAAAGCACCTCAAGAGAGAGAGTGTTCCACAGTGCTTAAAGCTTTCTAGTTTGAACATTTATGTAGTATGCCCCTACTATCCCTATCAACTTTCAATTATGAAATATTTGGGGGAACGGATGGTCGACCTCCCACACATACCTGGGAATGCCTTTTCATCATTAGGGCTGCTGGGAATTTTTTTTTTCTTCACCATTTATTTAGGGGCATTGATATGAGGATTGCCCCTTCACTTCGAAATCTGCTATCAAACTGACAATAAACGTACAAAAATTACAGAAACTCTTGATGGCCAAGTTTCTATTATTTGTCTTATCGGTGCAGAAATGCCCGTACACGATGGTGAAACACTCCTTTGTTTCAGCCATCTCTCTTCACCTTACTGTTCCATGGTCCCATAAAATACAGGACTTCTGGATACCTTGAATCCAATCTATCTACAATAATTCCCTTGCCAATTTTAACTCACTTTATGAACACTTCCATTTCCTATGTTAAGTCTTAAAACAAGACTATCCGTGGAAATGGGAAGTAGGCCTAGAGGAGAGATGAAGAAATTCATTGAACAAACAGAGTTCATGCTTTTTCATTTTTGTCAGAGGGGGATGCGGGACCGACTTCTTAATCAGGCCGTTTCCTAATGAGTGGCTCGCATGAATGTGACGTCCTTGGTGAAGGAGCGGTCTTATCGCACGTCAACACGCCCCGCTATCTTGGGGTCATATTTAGGACTACCGTCAGGTCTGCGGAGTGCCGTCTTGGGACTTGTTCCTTTATCTGGGACTCATGCAAGAGAAGGAAAAGTATCATCATAGAAACTTCATCTTGGCGCTGCAGCACACCTCGCTATCTTGGGGTCATATTTAGGACTGCTGTCAGGTCTGCGGAGTACCGTCTTGGGATTTGTTCCTTAATCTGGGACTCACACTAGAGAAGGAAAGTATCATAGAACTTCCATCTTGACACTGCAGCATGCCTAGCTATCTTGGGGTCATATTTAGGACTGCTGTCAGGGCTATGGAATATTGTCTTGGGACTTGTCCTTTCATGTTGATCAAAAAGCAAGAGGGTAGACTAACATCACAGAGTTAATCACAAAGCTGCAATATGCCTTGCTATCTTGGGTTCATATTTCAACCTATGTTCAAGACTAAGGAGTATCCTCTTGGGACTTGATCCTTCCCCTGGAACGTGAATCCTAAAGCAACAAGATAAAACATCACAAGTTCACAAGTTCACAGCCAAGGTTGAATTAATTTTTTTTTTCTCGAAACTGCTGCATCAAAATAATCAATTTACAGAAACAGAGTAAGCTACTATATTGAAAAGGAAATGCTCATTTTAGGAATTAATCTACTTTAAAGTTTTATGCAATGTACTACAGGCATCTTTGCATAAGGAAATCCCTAACATTACACTTATATACACAGCTTTTACACCCAATAAAAGAATATAATATGTCGTGAATGTTCCCTATGGGGATAAAAAGAATTCCACATTTATAATAACAAAAAATTGTGAGAAAAAAAATCATTTCAGCCGTCAAGCACGATTTGATTTCAGTATAATAAGCATTTTTCAAAGATCCTAGCATGAGTTATCTGGGGCTTAGTCTTCAACAGGGTTACAGTGTTAAAGTGATTAAACAATGGTAAATTTTTTTTATATATGATGGAGAATAGAATTCTAAGAAGAATAACATTAAAATTTGATGATTTTCAATCAAAATCAATGCATTTTGGCTAATTTGCTCATAAAAAGCCAAGAATTGACCAAAAAATTTGAGTATGAGGTATGACGTACAAGTGGGTACCCAGCTTCGCGCATTGCAGTTGTGCTGCACGCTAGACTGTACAATTTGTATTATACCTTGCGCGCATTTTGCTAGAATTGCGCCACAAGGTACCCACTTTGACGTCATTTTGACGTCAAATGCTCTTTTAAATGAACTAATATTGTTTCAGCATTGGGTACCCCCTTTAATTCTTTCCTAATGAAAAAAAGACAGGAGTATGACAAAATACATATCTTTTTTCAAAGAATTTCAGGTTGATACAAAGCACAGTCTCTCTCCTTCAGAATTTCTCTGTAGGATGGAGTAACATGGTTCAAACACTTATACATTTTCAAAATTCCATGACTTTCTGTGACTTTCCAGGGTAGAAAAATGCAAATTTCCATGACTCATGGATCACATGTGATGTAAAACTTACATAAAAAGCGTGCTGATTAAAAGAGATTCAAAGCTGATCTGAGTGCCATGAATGCAGGGCTGGCCAGAGTGCAAATTTATTAACATGAAAAATATCTTGAATAAATTGATCAATTCCCTGAATTTCCCTGACTTTTTGCTTCTGGAAAAAAGAATTTCCAATTCCCTGACTTTCCAGGAAGTCCCTGACCCGTATGAACCCTGGAGTAACAAAACAATCCAACCAACAAACTAAATCAAAATTGTCTCTTAACATTGAATACAGGCCTATCCCTCTGCACTATCTCGGGCTGTTTTAGAAAGGACAAGGACAAAGAAAATGCTGTATTTGGCCAGTGCAGCATCTGATGGGTTAACAATCATGATGGCCTTGATGCCGGGATTCAATAGCGGCTTTAATTTGCCACCGAATCCTGAAGATTGCCTTTCAGAGACGAAGCAATGTGTTCATGATATCAGCAACAACCTTGGACGCAGCATATTCCTTGCTCGTCAACCCTCAACATTCGTTCGGGGATTCGTGGGAAGGATACGGAGGAAACATTAAACAGAAACCGGGATCTCGAGTTTCATCAGCAGGAGCGAAAAAGGTTACTCATGTTCAACAAACCCATAAATAGTCTCTTCCTTTTCATCCTTCACCTTGTTTAGCTCGTTTTTTTTTTTCATGTATTCTAGTAGAAAAACCCCCCCCACAGATATTAAATGCCCAAATAAAAGTTTCAACTTTTATGCTTATATGAACTTGCAAAAAAATGTGTTTATCATGTCTAGAGGCAAAAAAGCAATAATGTAGGCAAGTAGTCTCCCCCCCCCCCCCCCCGTCCCTTCCTATATCTTCTCTCCCCTCTTTCTCTCTCTCTCTTTCTTTCAGTATTTCTCTTTCTCACAGTCTCCTTCTCTTTAATAAAATAGTTATAATAATATTCTGGATTTTGTAGCATCCTAATACATCTCTAAGATGTCTCTAAGCACACTTTTATTCTTTATTCCTTTTGTCCCCTCAAGATTTTTTTTTTTTGGGGGGGGATGCAAATAAGTCTACCTCAATGCAAATATCAATTCTCCAGCAAGGGAAATACATCTATGCTTGCATAACTTTTACTCACCCTTCTTTCCCCCTCTCTCTCTCTCTCTCTCTCTCTCTCTCTCTCTCTCTCTGTATCTCTCTCATCCTCCCCTCTGTACCCCCCTCCTTGCAGCTTTTCATTACATATCACATCCCAACCTCTGTCTCCAGTTTTTTTTATTAATCATCTCTCCATCTTCTATCACCTCTCCTTCTCTGGGTCACCCTCCTTCTCATTTACCATTCTCCCTGTCATCCAAGCAATCCTCCCAAATCTCTTAGTCTCCATCTCTTCTTCATCTCTTCCTCCTCCGGTGTCTCATCAGCGTATCATCTCCAAGGCTACACTGAATCTATTTGCAATACATCTGTGAATTCCAGTGCCTCATGCTTCTGGGAATGACCTCTCCAAGAGTCTCAAGTCCAAGGTTATCTGTCTCAGGCCTTTTTTTGCGTGATGTACGAGTGTTGTATTTGTCCTAAGGACGATGTATTTATTTGTCCGCCGATCCATCCTGACACGCACAACACGCAAGCGAAATGCCACCAGGTTCGTGAGACTCGCTTCAAAGATGTCCATATCCTCCTCCCCTCTTCCCCCCCCCCCTCCACCTTGGTAAAGTAGTATTTGAGCTTCTATCTGTCCCTCCATCCCTCCCCTCTCTCTCCTTCTCTTCCCTCCTCTCCATCTCAGTCCCTCTTTATCTCTACATCTCTCTTCTCTTTCCCCTTCTCCCCCCACCCCAGATCCCACCCTCCCTCCCCCAACCTGCCTTCCTACATCCCTCTTGACTTTCCTCTTTTTCTCCTCCCCCTCACTCTTTTTCTCCTCACCCTCACTCTTTTTCTCCTCCCCCTCACTCTTTTTCTCCTCCCCTATCTTTTTCCTTCACTGTCCCTCCCCCCTTCCTCTACCTTCTATCCATCCTCTATCCCTAGCTCCCTGCCACCTACCCCTCCCTCCTCCTTACCTCCTCCTTCCCTCCCTCCTCCTTTCCTCCTCATTCCCCTCTCTCATCTCATATCTGAAGCCTCGAAGCCCCTCTTTCCCCATTCTCTCCCTCCCTCCCCTACCCCCTCCCTCTTGATTTTCCTCTTTTTCTCCCTCCACCTCTTTCTCCCTCTTTCCCTCCCTCTCTTTCTCCTTCCCCCTCTTTCTCCTTCCCTCTCCCTTCCTTCCTCCCTCTCCCTCCCTCTACCCTACCTGCCCCCAGCCCCCTCCCTCCTCCTTTATTCCCCCTCTCTCATCTCAAATCTGAAGTCCAAGGTCGGTATATGATATCCTCCCACTGACAGCCAGAAAGGCGCTCTCTCAATGCCCTTCTTGCCCTGAGCAGACAGTGTTTGTTCCTTCTGTTTACAGATACGTACACCAATCCCATGCACACAGGTAACTTGGAGCTGATGCCCTCAATAAATTCCCTTTTATTAACAGCCAACATTCTACTATCCCAGTGTGAAAGTCCAAGGACAATATATTTGTATGTTGATATATTGATGTGTTTCTCAAACCTGTGATATATTTGTCTTGCAACTCAACTTCAAGGTTGCTTCTTCCACTTAAATATGCAATTTATTAGTCAACACTTCCTGTTATCTGTTTCCCTTCTCTCTGTCGTTTATCTTCCTCGATCAAATCTCCTTCCCAATCTCGTGAATAAAAAAATATTTTCCAAAATTGGCTTACCTGTGTACAGTGTAGCAGAGTCCAAACAGGAATATGAAAAAGAAAAGAGAAAAAGAGGTACAAAAAACTGATTAATATTTCATATAACCAAGTTAAATTGAACACATGTACATGTGTAACATGAACCTACAGGTTCTCTTTTCAAAGAATAAATATTTTAACTTGGGTAAGAATAAATACAATTTACAATACGTCTCCCTTGCCCTCCAAATTGCATGCGTTTATCATGTCGAAAAAAATAATTGTTACTCATAATGATAGCATGCAACCCACACTCCCTCCCCACCTTCCTCCCTCCCTTTTTCCCTTCTGCTTCCCTCTGTCTCTCTCTGTATATGTGTTTCCCCTCGTATTCTCCATCAAATTTCATGTCTGAAGCCCAAGGTTGAAATATTTATATGTTGATGCATTTCTCCAAGTTATCATCCATCCACATTCCCAAAAGAACATCAAACAAATTCTGAGGACTTGGCTTCAAGGTTGTCCCATTCCCAATCGCAATTTGTTATTCAACAATATTTCATCACTTCTGCTCTCTGATTCCTCTTCTTCATATTCCAGATACCCCTCTGGTCTTTCTCTCTTAATCTAACCTTCAAATATGTTGTCTCTTTTTTATCTTTCCCCCTGAATCACGAGTCCCTTTTCTTACTTAAACCCGATGCATATTAAGCCGAGATAACTTGGGGTAGGGGTATGGAAAATGTTTTCTATACCAATACCAAAATACCAAAACCAAATCATACAAAAAGAGCTTTCCTTTCCCATCTCAATAACAATCTACATCCTTTTCCAGTCTTTTACTCTCTCTTTCACTTTCTTCCTTTCTATTTATTTCTACCTTTCTCTTTCTTCCTCTCTCACTTTCATCCCTCTCTTCAATTTCACCTTTATTCTCTTCGTTCCCTTTGCACAGCTCTCCCCCTATCTACTTTTCTTTTCCTCTATATTCTTCTCATCCTCTTCCTATCTCTCTCTCTCTTCCCTCATTTCCTAACCTCTCTCTTTCTCTCTCTCTCTGACCTTCTTCTCTCATACATTCTTTTCTCATTCACATGGCTGGCCACACCCCTCCCCCCCCCCCATGCCCCCACGTTATCCTCTTTTCCTTTTCTCTAGTCCAGCAGCACGTTACGAATATCAAAGTCTCAAGTCCAAGGTTGTACTATGTCTATTTACATTACTCCCAACATCATGCAATCAGGAATTCCCATCCCTCACTCTTATCAAAAGCGATTGCTCAAAATTTGACAGCCATAAATGTAGGGCTCCAAAGTATCTCCGACCTTGTCACTTCTGTGCATACCTCCATTAGACAAGTGTTTTTCCTAGATCATGATAAAAGTCCTACTTCTATACCCATGAATAACTTCAGGTTTCAAAAAATTGAAAGGATGAAGTTCTTTGGAACAAAGGAACACATTTTAATCCAGGGTCTCACTACTACAAATTTCATTGGGCTTTCTGCTTGGTGAATATCTGCCTTTGGCTTCACTCGTTCAATAAATGTGATTAGAGAAAAGGGGGGAGAGAGAGAGAGAGAGAGAGAAAGAGAGAGAGAAAGAGAGAAGAGAGAGAGAGAGAGAGAAGAGAAGAGAGAGGGGAGAGAGAGAGAGGGAGGAAGAGAAACAGAGTGAGGGATAGGTTCATATCTTCTGAAGATTTGCCCTTCCACTTTCCCTCTTTTGCTTCGTCATCTCTCTCTTCACTTCACTGTTCTATCATTTTTTTCTTTGTTCCTTTCCCTCTTCCTTTTTCCATTTAATTTTCCTCTTACACATTGTTTTCCTCTACCTTCCTTCTCCATCTTAATTTCACAACATCTCTTTTCTTCTTTCCCCTTCCTTTCTTCCTCACGATATGTGTCTATCTTACTACTGCATTTCTTCCCATCTTTCTCTTCTTCATTACTTGTTTTTTTCCCTGGATCTTTCAACTCATCCATTTGTTGCTCTTTCTCTGTTTGTTCTCCTATCAATCTGTCTTTATTTTTCCTTCATCATTGTCTGCTGGGACCAAAAATGTCGTTAAACTCACTTCAGGACAGAATCAACACCCTTTTGGCTCCAAAAGGACATTTTTTGACACATTCTTCCTTTTCTCTTACCTCCCAAGTCTCCATTCTCTTGCATTACCTCATCAAATATACATCCTCTGTCGCACCCCAGGATCCTCTATTGGAGATGCAACATGCATCACTCTGTCAAACATTAATAACACCAAAATGTATGTATGGTAATCCTTGCCAGCAGGCGACTACTGAAGAGATACCGAGACGTGAAAAATGCATCCAATCGTGCGACTGGCAGAAGGGCACACGCTCCTGCCCCTTCAGTGAAATTCTGGTAATTCGCGCTTTTTTTTTTCATTGTGACTGCTCTATGCTATACCTTATTTCAAACATAATTTTGATTGTAACTCACATTTATATCCTTCTGAGACAATAACAATGTGTTCACAAACAACGTTCACAAATGCAGTAAATGTTAAAAAGAAGGAGGGGATCATGAAAAAGAGAAGCTCGTGTTGAGGATGCCGAACTCTCTAAATTCCTTAGATTAGAAATCAATCTATAAGATTGTGGTTGGGGACCAATCCAAATTTAGATTGAGAAAAAGACTGACTTCTAAATCTATTAGATTGAGATTTTCAATCTAATTTTGGATTGGCCCCTCATCTCAATCTAAAGAATTTAGAGAGAAGACATGACGACAATAATCAAAAGCAAGTTAATATAACTTATAAGAACATCATCACAGGCAAAACAGATTAAAAAAATGGTGCTATTTAGCTAATAAGCACATATTTCTAACTCTTTGCTGGCCTTTTTTCAATTGTTTTATTAATGAAACAAACAGAGGGCTGTCATCCTCCAACTTTTAAGGGTTGGGGACACAATAGGGTTTGTTCTCCCACCCCTCATCCCCTCTCCCCCCCCCCCCAAAAAAAAAATTAAGCTAAGACCTTTTTTTAGGCTTGTCAGCAAATTTTTGGTGTATGCCCCTCCCCCCCCCCCCCCCAAAAAAAAAAGAACCCAAAACAAAACAAAAAAATTCTTAGCTGAGGATCCTTTTCTTTTGCTTGTCAGTAAATTTTTGGTGTATATCCCCCCCCAAAAAAAAAAGTTATGTCCCTTTAAGGACCATTATTTTCTTAGGGTGTTCCCCCAAAATATAAACCAGATTCACGCCCCTATTTTTGTTCTATTCTCATGCATAACATAACCCAGAATCATCGCTTTCTGAGGATTACTTCTGCTGATGAAATCAGTGTCACAGACAGACTCCAAATTGGCAAATCAATTTAATTTCCTAAGGGATGCAGTTCATAAGCTTAACCAAATGTCCATTAGTCATAATTAGTTATGGATAACAGATGTAATTTGGTGGAGATCTTCCTTTCTTTCCTTGATAGAGATGTAAACCTTTCTCAGTCCATAACAATCAATCCCCTGGCTGTCCTCTTTGTCTCATTTCTTTCACTATTTCACTATTTTATTCATCTATGCATCTCTCTCTCTCTCTCTCTCTCTCTCTCTCTTTCTGATCATTCTATTAAAAAATGCAACATATAATAAACAAGATAAAATAAATGTATCAAGTTTTATGACAGGATAAGGGTCTCGATACTTTGATACTCAATGCAATAAGCCAGAAGGCTATCACTCTTTAAAGGGGGTACCCAATGCTGAAACAATGTTAGTTCATTAAAAAGAGCATAATTTTATCAGCAGAAAATCATCTGCCTAAAGTTTTTTAAAAAGTTGTGTTGCCAAGGAAACCCCCAAATGTGGTAAGATTTCAGGATATTTTTGACCCCTCAGCTGTGACCCAGTTTCAACTGGGTACCCACTTTGACGTCAAAATGACGTCAAAGTGGGTACCATGTCGCGCAATTCTAGCAAAATGCGCGCAAGGTATAATACATATTGTACAGTCTAGTGCGCAGCACAACTGCAATGCGCGTAGCTGGGTACCCACTTTGACGTCATAGTTTTTTTGGTCAACTCTTGACTTTCTATGAGAAATTAGCCAAAATGCATTGATTTCGATTGAAAATTGAAAAATTGAAAATTAAATTTTTAATGTTGTTCTTCTTAGAATTCTATTCTCGATCATATATCAAAAAAATATTTACCATTGTGTAATCACTTTAACACTTTAAGTACCATACTCTTAGCAGCAGATGTTTTAGCATCATTATACAAGTATTAATAAAGCTTAGCTCAAAATGCTAGCTGAAATATTCCAAACAATGTAAGATAATGGCTGCAGCAAAACATTTTGAGGGGAGGGGGTATGGGGAGAGCTTTTTTAAAAACCCACAACTGCAAAGAATTCAAGGCCAACAACTCAGGGCACTTCTGAAACCTTATTGTTTCAAAGTTGATGCAAATAATAATAACAATATGTTTTGTTCACCCAGGGTAGGCTCTTCAGTACTATGTACGGTTCTCCCAGAGGGCCCTGTAGGCAAAAGCTATCAAGCCTGTCTTCGGTCAGCATTTTGAGACTTTGTTTTTATTGTTTGAAGACTACTGAAATTGCCATGAATGTTGACTTCTTCATCTTGTTTGCAATTGCGTATAAATAAGTATTTAAATTCTCACTTTCCCCCTTCAACATGGATCTATTTCCCTTCTTGAGGAATCCACGTATTTACAAGCGTTGCTTTTCTTGTGGATTTCTCTTTTCCAATGTTAATTTACTTTTCTAAATATATTGTGTCAAGCAGACATTTATTTTTTGTTTTGTACTGATGTCAGAAAAGAGAAAATAATGTACATTGTGTATATTACATTTCGTATTACTTCGGAAATTAAAAAAACTTGAACTTGAACATTTCTGCAAATGTTTCACCGATTGTGAGATGGACACGGGTACTAAGTTTGTTGCACAGGATGAGACAAAGAGTTTCAGGGTCAATGCTAAAAGACACAAAGTTCATCATACTTTGCTTGTCTCACGAGTCATATGCATGTAAATAATTATCCCAAATTCCCTCTCTCTCCTTCTCTAACTCTCTCTCTCTCTCTATCTTATACCTCTCCCTCTCTCTTGCTTTAATGAATGCCAAGGCCAATTTGAATTCATCCAGTAGATCTTGGATGTTGGATGCACTGCTAGAAGAGATCTCCATGCCCTGACAGGTAATTTAGATTCTAAATTAGGTTAGAAACATCCCTCTATCTGACTGATTACGCAGTAGAAGAGATAACACTGGTTTCCTCCGTAATTCAGACAAGACTGTGAATCATACCAAAACAAAGGAGGGGTTAAAAAATGTCCCCTTGTTTGGAAAGAGACAAAGGCATGGCCCTCACAATGTACTTTTTTTTGGAGGGGGGTGGGGTGTCATTGAAAAAAACTCCTTCAGACCATCTGGGTTTCAAGTTTTCTGATTACCTGCAAAATTGCACATTTCCATCTCTATTCATATGTAAATTGATATCAATTTGCACTAAAATTTTAATTAATCAGGGCCCCGTTTCATAAAACATATTGTCAGTAACAACTGCCACATTTCTATGACAAATTTGCTCTCAACCAATCAGATGCAAGAATTTCAGTAGCTTATAACAGCTATTGCAACTTGTTGTTGATAAGTTTTATGAAACCGGCCCAGAAGTGTTTATAAAACAGGGCCCAGGAGTGACCAACTTTGAAAGAATGGTCTTTAAAAAAACAATGCATTATCACATTTGGTTGTTGTATTAGGGATGGTTGCTGTTTCAATAACTGTGTCTAAAGTCAACAGATGATGACGCCTCTTTGAGGATTTAAGATTTAGATTAAACAGGTATTTGCCTATTCTATTTTCCAAGAAGTGATCCATTTAGGGAATAAATCGAAGAACCTGAAGAATGATATCCCAAAGAAATACATGCAAAATGATTCGTAATCTCACCTCAGACAGGTTAATTCAAAGGGTAATTATGGAAGGACCAAAAATAAACCCTCATAGCCCCACACCTGCACAGACATGTATAGTTAGATGGTCTCACAGACAGCATGGCAGGGGACGGGTTAAGGCTAAGTTCAAAAGTGCAAGGTGTCCTTAAGTTGATAATTCAATTCGGTTTTGGAGGGATTAGCAAACGGAATACAGGTGACTGTAGCAATTACGCTTGAAACAATTCAACAGCTTCACTCAATGACAATGCATTTACCAGTACGAAGAATCATTCACCCAAAGAATCGTGAATATCAATAAGAGAAAATGACTTCAGAAAAAATTCCTTGAATTTTCAGGGTTCTTGCAAAATGCAGGAATGAGTTCAACTATATTTGGGATGAATTATATTCAAACAATGATATCTGATTCATTTACTGAATGATTTTGTGTATATGTAAGCAATTTCATAGCCAAATATCAAATCAACAACTCTTGGAGGTAAGGACATTAGCTTAGCGAAATGTAATGACACGAAAAGATGCATAAAGAATGCAACATGTAATGATTGATGAATAACTTTATTTCAAAAATAATATCTGGTTCATTTACTAAATGATTTTGTTGTGTGTATGCAATCAATTCAACAGTCAAATATGCAATAAACAATACTTAAGATGTAGGGTAGTTAGCGAAATGTAGTGACATGTAAATATGCATAAAGAATGCAAAATGCATGCGTGCATTGTTTGCGTTCAGGAAACGCCTTTTCTTGCCCCTTGGTTTTGCGAAACTACCTAAATGAAGAAACATTAACCCGGAGCCTGCTGGAACTGGGTGACACATGTATTAAAAGCCTATGGGAAGGAGAGAATTCAGTAGTCAACGGGTTAATACATGGGAATCTATGAAATCTTTAAAATTGTTGATACCACACAGGCAGAGTGAATCACCCATACATTCATATTAGATTCAATAGTTCTGTAATGACAAAACGAAAAAAATTGGCTCCCTTCTTCAAATGGATTCATGAATAAGCAAATTTTGATAGAATTAAAGATTGTCTGCATGTAAATAATCAATGAAAAAGGAGCCATTGAAGAACTGACTGAAGAAATGATTTTTGTCATGAATGTTTGAGAGCTTAGACAGGACTTGACGAGGATTATAAAATTGATCCCAAACATGCTCCAAGCGATATACCAATAAATGCAGAGTGGATTTGAACTTCAAAATCTCACAAGACGTGTCAACAAACCATTGCTACTGAAGCAAAGAATTTGTTGAAGAGGCATCAGGCAAATTGGCGTGAATTCGATCAGACACAGAAAAGGCAGTGACGCATCTCTGAATTGAAATGGATGACCTTGTGGTTTCAGCCACAGAGATAAACTTTCTGACAACTTTTCTCAGGCAAGATTGGAATGGTGAGATCCAGTAATGAAGGAAGGGAAAGTTCATGATTAAGAATATCTTAAAGTATTCATGGACTTAAATTATAAGATAAAGGGAAAGAAACAGAGAGACAAAAAGAGAGGAAGAGAGAGACAGGGAGAAGGTGAGAAACAGAGAAAGAGTCATAAACAGAGACAAAGAGAAAAAAGAGAGACAAACAAAACAGAGGGATAGAGAGAAAGATAGAAAGAGACAAGCAGACAGGAAGAAAGAAAATAGTGAGGGGGAAAGGGATAAGGAGGAATGTAAGATGCTAAAATTGTCGAGATATTTGGGATGTAGCAGGGAAAATAAGGTACACCTAATTAAAACAAAAAAGCATGAGAGAGAAAACAGACAGAGAGGCATAAATATTCAACTACTTTGAATGAAAAATGCCTTTAAACTCATATTTAAAGAGAGAGAGAGAGAGAGAGAGAGAGAGAGAGAGGAGGAAGATGTGGTGAGCTTGGAAGACAAACACAAAGATGAGAATGAATAGAGACACAAGGAGAAAGACAGAGGTCACTTCAGTTCACTTCTGTTTATTCCACTGGTAAGTAAACATAAAACTAAGAAATACAAAAAAGTTTGATGCATAGGCATAGCGACAATGCTAAAAAAAAACGTCATCTACAAATCTATACAATGTAGAATAGAAGGAAAGAAGGAAACTTCTGCATGCGGAGGCACCTAAAAATACAAAGGGGGAATATGGAAGCGGTATAAACTTTGAACAGCAAAAAATAAAGTTATAGAGGAAGCAGGGAGCAAGACATACATGTAAAAAGTAAACAGAGAAGTATTTAAAGAAACACTTGAGCAGAGAGACAATGAGAAAGATGGAAAGAAAGGAAAAGAGATGGAAAAATAGAAAAAAAGGGAGAGAAGGGGGCAAAAGAGGGCAGATCGTGTCTTAAGCCAACTGTGTGGTGTTGAGAGATTCTGAGATTTTTAGCCAAATCCTGAGGGCTAAAGACGTTTCGGAGAGGTCGGCCATGTGCCGCGGAAACGCTACCCAAGATTCTCAGATTTTCCGCAAGTATTCAGAAGTCATTGAACTCCAGATCTGAACCAATCATTACGCAGGAGACTAAAATAGGGAAGGAAAGAAAAAACTTGTCAGGCAGAAGTGCGATATGGTGAAGTCGCCAGATGTAGTGAAATTACCCGATGCAGATGGAGACGAAGAAGTGGCTTTTGAGAGGAAATCCTACATATGTATGAATCCTGGCCAACACCCGCAAGTTCATTAACTCCTAGGCTTCCTGGACAGTGGTTTCCAGGGTATTTCTCAAACTGAGGATTAATTCTCCTTAAGCTGTAGGCAGTTTAAAAGCCCAAGCTTTATTCCTGTTTTACCCTTGGAAGCCCACTGCCAACAAGCTTAGCTTTAACTTAAGCAACTTGAGCATTTTCTTTAAAATCCTCATTTTTTTTTAACCATCTGTAAGAAAGGATTCAGTACCCTAGTAGTTAATGTGTAAGACTCAAGATCTGGGGTGGATGAAAAAAATTAATGACAAGCTCGCCAGTGCAAAAGCCTTTCCATCAAAGTTTTCAATTAACAAATTAATGAATCTCAGGAAATGGAAATGTATACTTGGTCAAGCCAATTAAAAGTGAAAGGAGTTATCTTCTCCAAACAACAAACATTCCCGAAGTGACCTTGAATGCTAACTGACCAATCTTCAAATCAATGACGTCGCTAAACCTTCCTGCTGGTTTGCGCCACTGTGACACGCTCTAATTTAGCGTGCACAATGGGCAGACGAGCGGCAGTGTTTGCCGGTACCGCCGACTCAGCCCGCAGAGCGTGGCGAGGGTCGATCGGAAGCCCAGGTAGCCGGGGAGCTGGGAAGTACAATGAACTGATCATACAGTGTCACTGACATTGACATGCACTTCTCCATATTACACAACCCAGACGACTGATTGAGTAAACATCGCCCGTACTCTCATCAAGAGCAATGTTATCTACTACAATGTAATTAGGCGGAAGGGGGGAGGGGTGCGTCGATTCATGTGATTCAAGTGTACGGTGGCGTAATGCCGAAAGAATGCACTGACGGCACACACAAAAGCAGCAAGGACACCCCGATGAATAAATGCAGTCACCTGTTACGGCCGAGATAACATCTTTGAGAGCTAGTCGAGCGGAACAATTGCCATGAAGGGCTTGAAAGCGGGCCGCATTATCAAAATTAAAACATTGATTTTTAAAGACTACCAATCACCTGAAAAAATAACTTGTGCACAGCTAGTATACATGAAACAAGCCCCCCCCCCCCCCCCCCATTCTAAAGGCTAACATGTTTTAAAGGTGATCTCTAGTTTTTGTAGCAAAAAGAGAATTGGCATGAAACTGATCAAGTATAGTCTCACATTGTCAGCCTTGCAATAAAAAGATATGTGAGATAGTGTGATATTCCTTTCATGATTTCCGGTGAATTTTAGATTAAATGTCTGAAAGGAACGCGATAGAACGGTTAAACTCAGCCCCACGCTATGACCCCTGCATAACATTCAGCGCTTTGTTGTGTTTATGGCACGGAAGAATTCCTGTTGCTTTTACGCGTGTGCAGGCACTGTGTGATGCTGTGCTGACACTGTTTTGGGGGACTGAAAACTTAAGTTTTGATATTTTAATTGTAAAATGAGTCCACATACATGAGTTTTTATTTAGTCCTTCACATCATAATAATTTGATGATACAGACTTTCATATCATCTGCTGATGACTTGAAATAGTGAAAGATACTTTAATTTAGTTTCAGCAAAACTAGAGGCCACCTTTAAAAGGTTTGAGAAAAATAAAGGACAACATAACATCACACAATTAGGGTATTTACAGAATCTAATGGCTACGATGAATGGATAAAGTGAGGTGTGAATTTCAAAGAAGAACACTAAATTCCTACTGCTAGTTAAAAATGTATTCTGCAAAATCAGAAATTTGTGTGAATTGTAAACAACAGCCATTGAAAGAGCAAGATACTTTGTCAAAATTAATATCTAGTCCATGTGTCAATTCTGACCACCTATTATATGAAATTTTGTGACTTTGGACCACATACCAAATTTTTGAATGTTCCATGCTTATAAAAGTTCCTCATCATGAATAAATAATTATACTCAAATGACTGATCATTTGAACATTTTCCAATCATTTGGTTTTTAATAGAAAGTACAGAAAACAATGCCTACTATATGCATGATACCACATACAGCCGTGACATTTTTTTTTTTTTTTTTGGTATGTTGTTGTATTAAAGTAAATCAACAGAATCACATTGCATTGCCATAACTTGATAGTCACAATTCTCGTGTTTCACAATACATGCACCACCAATGTCCGTACCACGAGAAGCCTTTTTTCCAACTGGCAGGTCCGACAACATGTTTTTAAGATAGCAGACGCCCCTAAGTGAGTGTTGACCAACTGAAGAAATATTTAACTGACCGAAGGGATCCCAAATACAAGAGAAGAAGACTGAGTTAGTAGAACTAGAAGTGAGAGCCTATGGAAAATATGAAAAGTTAGAAGTCCGTAATCAATTAGAATAGGAGCAGAAAAGGCTGATTAGTGCAGGATGCTGATGGTACTGTTGTCAACCCCAAAACGCGTTAGAGTGACTGCCGCAACTGAACTGAATGAGGGCGCAAGATTGTGAAACGTGAGAATTCTGGAATATATCACAATTCTTGAATATGCATGTATAAAACCACCAGTCCTGGCAGAATGACATACAATGACACTATCTTTCCAAAGAAACTTATGATATCTAAATCAATACCACTTAACCCATTGCCTACTGAGACTGGGTAACCCCTGTATAAAGTCTATGGGAATATGACAAAGTAGTAGTCAACAGGTTCATGAAAACGAAAGAAAAAAATATTAATGTCTCAAATAAATGAGAGCATTTAAAAGAGAATTTTTTTTTTTTAAGTATTTTTGAAAGATGAACTAGAGTTCGGACATGCAATCCTGATGTGAAAGAAACTATTTCTAAAAACAATTTGGTAAGGTTGATTATAAAGCAGTAAATAAAAATGGTGTACACAATGAGGATTTTAAATTATTGAAATGACAAGAACTCTATGTTGTTGATAGGCGTATGCACTGCAAACAGAAATATGGGAGTAAAAACAAATATCCGGGCCGAATATGTAAGCTGTTCATTGTCATGCTTTGAATATGAGGGCATTTGAAGAGTAAATTTAGGGGGCATTTCTACTATGATGTTTCCCCCCCCCCAAGAAAAAAGTTTGGGAAAGCTAATAAGTTATAATATAATATATATATATATAGTATATATTATAGTAATAATATCCCAAACTTCTCCCAGAACCCAAGCTTCTATAAATGAAAAGACATTTCAAAAGGTACAAGGTCTGCTATGAAAGGCTAGCATAAGGTAAAGGCCCTGTATGACATTATGTGGCAATAACATGAACATTCAAGGACACATGCACCAAATTGAAAAGAAAATGTCTGAAGCAGCGTCATGACGGAAAAAAGAACAAAATTATTTGACAAATACGAGGCTGTACAAACATTAGTAATACATGTGATATTCAGTTTTGAAGACAGACATTTAAATAAAGGAGAGGGGGGGGGGGTGGTGGCCAGACCTTATTTGTGAGAGCAGTGAAGGACAAAAGCAGAAGCTGTGAAGAAAGCTTTGTTTGAAAGTATGCGAAGACAAAACATACAAGCTATTTACAACATCATGGTGAGTGACGATCAAGGTCTGTTTTTGTAGACTAGTCAAGTTGAAGGCCCGGAGATGAAAAGGGTTCGTTTTCTTATCATCGTTTTTAATATATTGCTCTCAAGGACACAGTGATGTCTCGTAAAAAACACCTGAAGTATGATCAGATCTGATAAATAAAACAGCTTGCCACACGAGTGAGTGCATTTACAGCTACAACTCCGTTGATGTCTCCCTCTTTCTCTCACTTTCTCTCCACCTCCCCTCTCTCTCTATCTCTTCGCTTTCTCTCCACCTCCCACTCTCTCTCTTTCTCTCCACCTCCCCCTCTATCTCTCACTTTCTCTCCACCTCCCCCTCTCTCTCTCGCTTTCTCTTTTTCTTTCTCCTCTCTTCTTCGTTTTCTCTTCCTTTATCTCTCTCTCTCTTTCTTTGACCCTCTGCCCTATCTGTTTTCTCTCATCTACAGTAAGTGCCGTATGCCCAGGTACAATATAAATGTATTACCAATACCACATTATTATATACTGCATGAGATGAATATTCATCATATTTGTAATAGCTGACTTTTCTAACTTCTCAATCTCAACCACACAGATTGGCATCAGTTTGAATATTTATTGCATATCAAGAAAAGATGGAAGGCTGCAAAGCCATGCAACACCAAAGACCACATTAACCAATGTTAGCTTTATAGAAACACTTCTGTTGCACTTTTCAAATACAACCATCCACCGTGTACTTTCTCAATTCAATTCAATCGAATTCTATAAATCAGTCTGTTCACAGCCAGAAGGGCATTAACTCATATCATTTTCTACTGACTTAACGCCTTTCTGGCTCAAAACAGACGAAATGTACTTTACTCTAAAGTTGGGCAAATCTCTACACTGAAAGAGAATCAGTACCTGTACATACCAGCAATTAAATGTTCATATCAATATTGAACATTTACAAATGTATATAATACACTGTTTATATCCATGTGTAAACATATTTTTGATAGCAACCTTGATTTACTCTCATATTTTTTTTTATTACATTATGGTATATTCAACATGTTTATTTGCTTGTTTTTACGAACAGAACAATGAAACCATAAGGCACCATTGTAATTTGTAAAGATTTTGTATGACTGTAACAGACAAACTCTGAACAGGTCAACAAATCAGGGTCATGGATAAATAAATCTCTTAATAAATAATAAACAAACAGAATGGATGACTGAATTAACAATGTACATGTATATCAAAAATTTAAACAAATTCAATAGATGTATGTATTATCTATTATTAAAAATGAGTGAAATCTACAGATGTACAAAGACATAAAAACAAGTACATGTAAATACATAAACAAGTAAATAAAAAGTGCTACATTAAATGACTTCATATGTACTGCATTACATCGTCACAAAAAATTGTTGTAAAAATGAAAAAGAAAATCTCATATAATGACATTCAAACTATAAAAGTGTACTAAAAAGTTGAACCATCCAAATGCCTTGTTGTACATATAAGCACATTCGGGATAAAAGATAAGAGAAGCGATTCAAAATTCATTTAGTTATTAGTATGTACAGATCTTTTGCATTGGTAATAAATAGGGCCTAGTAATAAAGTTGGAGGTCGTTCCGACAGAGTATCCTTGTAGGATATATCATATAATCTGTTGGTATTCAAATTACCTGCGTTCCAAATATCACAAAATGAGCACACATTACATCCAGTGTTAATAGCCAATGATTAAAGATGAAGGACAAAACAGATCATTTTTCATGCCTTTCAAACCGCACTCTTTAAAACACCCCCCCCCCCTCCCAACACGGAACTATGATAAATAAAATAACATGAATTTTAACCCACTGAGCACGATTTGACTTAAAGGTAATAAACAGTAGTGGTAGCAGAATGAAAGTTGGCATGAAACTGCTCAAATATATAGTCTCTATTGTTCCGCTTGCATGAAAAGATACATGAGTGAGATAATCTCGTATTCTATTCACGATTTCCGGTGATTTTCAGTAAAATAATTCAAATGATCGTACATCAACCTTATACCCTCGCTACGGACCACCTACGCCGACGCTCTCAGCTCAATGGCGCATAGTGGTTCGCACACACTACTGTTTACACGTGTGTGAATTTCCAACGCAGGCCTGCGCTGAGAACTTGACATATCTTCCGTTGATATTTTAGCCATTTCTAAACAAATATTTTTCAAAAAAAATGTCAACTATGTTCGAAATTAGTCATTCTACATCAGTTCATGTATTAATTTTCATTCCACCTAACAAAGCAGTTAAATATTCAAAGCGCCACCTTTCCCACTACTGCTTGTTACCTTTAAGTATAACATGCATTTGCCACGGCCCCTATATTTGTACTTTCTGAGTTAGTGTTCAACGGCTTAAGTTTGGAGCTGGCCTCTTTGAACATAATATTTTACATTCATATTTTATCTTATTCTAGAAATAATAAATAGAGATTCACATTAGTACATGTCCAGGTCTTTTTAATCTGTTGAATACTTAACCAAGATAACTCGATCTAAGGTCTGTGGAAACTGCATCTTACATGGAAATCAAATCGTACTTAAAGGGTTAACATGAGCTGAACATTACATCCAATTGTAGTGATTACAAATTGAAGGCCAAACCATATCATTTTTCATACCTTTCAAACCACACTTTCAGACTTACACCCCCCTCCCATCCTTGGAACTATAATATTCATGCACATGAAAATTAACTTTGAATATTACATTTTAACGCCCCCTTGGCTACAGAAACCTAGTGGTTCCTGCATAAAGCCTATGGGAATTAGATAATTCAGTAGTCAACAGGTTAATTGCATTTATTACAGTTAATTTTATTTGTCATATTCTCAAAGAATGGTGTTTTCCACATAACTATTTGCATGCATTAAAGTGCAACCAGTTTTCAACAAACATGCCCAAGAGTACTGCATAAAAATGATTTCGCCCACTACCAGCCCCCCCCCCCCCCCCCAACAAAAAAAAAGAGTTAATTTTGTGGCTAAAGTTATTTATGGTAATTTTTCCCACTATGTTAGTTCTTGTCATATCAAAGGAATGATTAATAATTATTCACTGTCAATTCAAAATATTTACAGTACTTCAAAATATATATATATCAAATGAAATATCAAATAGAATTAATGATGCACAAAGAATTACTTTTTGATAGATTCCTAAAAAATCCAAATCCAGTTAACCTCTCAATAAATTTAGTTTGATCAAAACTAGAATCAAAGATGCAAAGTCAATATAAACTGCTAAAAAAAATCCACAACCAGTTAATCTCTCAATAAATCTAGTTTGTTCAAAACTAGAATCAAAGATGTCTAAAGAATTACTTGAAAAGTCAATAAAAACTACTAAAAAATCCAAAACCAGTTAACCTCTCAATAAATCTAGTTTGAACAAACAGTAAATTAATAGATAACAAATGAGGGAGGGAAAGAGAGAGAGAGAAAGAGAGAGAAGATAAAAGATGGAAGCACTTAAAAACCCATTAATATTTTACCAAAGAAACTTATTGGATCAAATCCACTTCTTCTTTCCTTGGTCATCATCATCATCCATTGACAAGGTCACTCTCACAGGGGACAAATAATCATTGAGCTTAATTTTCATTTCATCTTGCTTTTTTTAATTTTCTGCTCTGTTTCACCGTCTGCTCCAGCGTCACTGTGCCTCCACCACAGCGGACATTCACATTGAAACACGAGAGGCGTATCTAAAGTGCCCCTCAGTATCGTTTGTGCATTTTGCCAGGACATGCACCTGTAGTAGATGCCTTATGCTTTTCTCTTTAAAGGGGAAGTTTGAAATAATAGTATTTGATCATTCTATACAAAAAATAACAAGAAATACATTTAAGCAAAACTTCATGAAGTTCATTGAACACACTTAGAATAAAAGGTTCAATTATTCGCCCTTCAAATGCAACACTAGGAGCTCCTTTACGGGTACAACTTTGCACCCGAAGAAGCAATATGCACCATTTAGGATTTCTGCACTCTGAAAGGTGCATAGTTGCACCTTTAAGGGTGCAGCGGACATTTCTGGGTGCAAACAAGTACAAAAGGGTGCATCTTTTCACCTTTTCAATTTAGGGTGCAAAAGTACCCTAATACCCCTTTTGCAGTGGGCTCTTCCCCGTTGAAATTAAAGAGAAAGTCCACACCAGAAGTTTCACTGTTTCAATAAAAGGAGTTAAATTCGAAAAGCATTTTAAAACAGAAATGAGCAAAATCGGTCAAAGAATAAGAAAATTACACTCATTTACAATTTCTAGTAAATTACTCTCTGCTCTGCAAATTGGCAACACTGATGACATCATATGCGAGCAGCTCTCCATTCACTTTGTAAATGAAATTTCACATTTTCTCAATTTTCTTGGAAGTTACACATTTTCTCACCCCATAGTCGAAGCATGTTATGTAAAAAGCAATTCTTCTAACATACATTGACTATGGGGGTTGGGGACAAGCCCATTGCGAAAGGGGTATTAAAGATGCTACCATTGTTGCATTTAGGGTGCAAAATTGAACCTTTCATTCTTAGTGTGAAGAATGAAGAATTAGCTCCTGTGTTGTAAACACTAATTCTACAACTAATATAAAGTTCTGTTCAAGTATTGTTCATTTGTTATCAATAGAAATTTTCTTACCTATTAAAAAGAAACAGTTTCCGGTAAGAGATCAATTTAACTGTTTTATATTATAATAGATGGATGCATAATTTGTAACATTTTATACAACAATGACAAAAACATCTTTTAAAGCATCAATATCTGCCAGCTTACTTTATATTCTGAATTACAAAATGAAGAATTGATACGAATATTCAACGTGTCATGTTAAAAATACATGTATCAACAAAATCAGTAAAAAAAAAAAATGATAATAATAATAATAATGTTAATACATAGTAAATACACGTATACTTCTTTAAATCACATTTTCTGGTAATTACATTTGGCCTTATAAAACAAACAGCTTGAGATACATGTAGATCAATGCACAATTTAGTGATTTCACAAAAAAAAAATACAAAAAAAGTATTACACCTTTAAGAGATTGTCAACAACAGAAATAAAGCTTTAAGCAAACTGAGGGAAGATGCGAGAATTCTGGCATATCACATATCGCATGATGTATCATTATTTGCTTTTATCTCTATTCTTATCAATCTTTTTTTTTTCTTTGCCTTTACTTTCCACACTCTCAATTTTCATTGACTTTTCCTCCAGTTCATGGTCACCTAGAACAAATAGGAATATTATACCTTCCAAAAAAAATTATGAATCAAAAAGGCACCGACTGATACAAAGAGTTGTATAAGCAAAGTTCAGGAAGAACTGCTTATATCTGGTTGGCAGTAGTGGTGTAAATTTCACCAGTATGAAAAGCTGTTTAGAGCTGAAAAAGCATTAACGCACATGTATTGCACAATTAGCATTAATTCATTTCTACTAGCAAGATTTCATAACACACATTTATTTTTATATTTCGAGTTTAATGATTTAAATCTTTCATTTTGACAATTTTGTTTTGCTTTTTATTTTGCTCTAATTTTGAAAATCTTGTGTGCTCAGTGTCAGAAGGGCATTAAGTTTGTAATATTTTCACAGAGGTAATGCTTTTCTGCCTCTCATCATACAATATAATTTCATTTTTCATGAATACATTTCAAATCAAATATATGCATTATGTAATGATCCATGTATCATAGATTTGTTTTGTGAAATACACAGCCATCATTCTTTACTATGCCATTAAGGCTGAAAACCACTTATATTTTGCATTTGACTTCATTGCCATTAATGCTTACGACAAATCCCAAAACCTTTGGAATTTGCAGGACTTCACTATCACAATGCAATTTCTAGTGAATTTTAGGACACTGCTAGCTTGAACAGCCTGAACATACTATGAGAACCAGCTGAGCAGAAAAATATTCAAGTTATGTTTTCCGTGAATTTTCAAGATGTCATTAAACCCCAGAGGGCTCAATCATGTCACAAATGATAGATATGATGACAAATAAATATTGCACATGTCATCTACATCCTCTGTAAAACATCATAACATTAAAGGAAATAGAGCAATTGGTCACAAAGGAATGGTTTTATTACGTTCCTTTCTAAGTGAGCTTGAAGGAGGGGCAGGGTAGTCTTAGACCCACTCGGTTAAAAAAAAAAAAAAAAGAAGAAAAAAAAAGATGATGTGAAAGTAAACCAGCAGTCTGTAATGCATTCACTTTAATGATAAATTTCATTTTTTCTTAGCCTTTGTAGCCATAGACCCCCCCCCCAAAAAAACCCCATATATAAATTTTATAAAAAAAATAAATAAATAATGAGTGGACATAGAATGGTGGGGAAGAGTACACAAAGAAAAGGGCGGAGAAAGAAAAGAGACATACCAAGAGTGTGGTGGTTCAACAACACAGACACAGAGACAGAGAAATAAAGAGAAATAAAGAGAACAGGGGATTAAAGAAATTTTGAAAAAGGAATTCAATTCTTGAGAAGACTTTAAAAAGATGGAAACATGATGATAGAGTGATAAGATACTTACAGAGCAAAACTGCAAAGCGAAACAACAAAGTGAGAAATGGAGAGAGAGAGACAAAGACAGAGACGAAAAAGGCAGAGACAAAAGAGATATACAAAGAGTGTGGTGGTTCCACATCAGACAGAGAGAGAGATAAAGAGAGAAATAAAGAGAAAATGATATTAAAAAACTTGAAATTTAAAAGAAGGAATTCAATTCCTGAGAAAAAGACTTTAAAAAGATGGAAAGATGATGATTAGAATGATAGAGATACTTATACAGCGAGACTGAAAAGTGAAAAAAAGTGAGATATGGAGAAAGAGACAGAGAGGAGACAGAAGAGAGAGAGAGAGAGAGATGGCTATGAAAGGATAGAAGCAGAGAAAAGAAGATTGTCAGAGATAAAAAAGAAAGAAGAAGAGTGGCAAAGATAGGAAAGAGACAACGGTATTGACAGATATGAGGAAAAAGAGAAAGAAACAGAGCAAAGAGGAAGAAAATACAGGCCAAGCTCCGTCTCCTTGATTAGGAAGGTAACGATAGATGAAAGAAGAAAACAACCTGCCACTGATGTGAAGCGCTCGGTCTGAGAATTAGAACAGTTTCCTTAAGTAGCCTCCTCGTCTTGTGGGGGTGGACTAAATGAATGACAGACTTGACCCACATAAGCCTGGTGTCCATCCACATAACGATAAGAAGTGTTCACACTCGTCACCCTCTCTTTCTATTAAAGGCAAAGTCCAGCCCAGAAGTTTCACTGTTTCAATAAAAGGAGTTAAATTTGAACAGCATTTTAAAAAAGAAATGAGCAAAATCAGTCAAAGAATAAGAAAATTACACTCATTTACGTTTTCTTGTAAATTACTCTCGGCTCTGCAAATTGGCAACACTGATGACATCATATGCGAGCAGCTCTTCATTCACATTGTACATGAAATTTCACATTTTCTCAATTTTCTTGGAAGTTACACATTTTCTCACCCCATAGTCAAAGTATGTTATGTAAAAAGCAATTCTTCTGAACATACATTGACTATGGGGGTTAGAAATTGTGTAACTTCCAAGAAAATTGAGAAAATGTGAAATTTCATATACAAAGTGAATGGAGAGCTGCTCGCATATGATGTCATCAGTGTTGCCAATTTGCAGAGCCAAGAGTGATTTACTAGAAAATGTAAATGAGTGTAGTTTTCTTATTCTTTGACTGATTTTGCTCATTCCTTTTTTTAAATGCTGTTCAAATTCATCTCCTTTTATTGAAACAGTGACACTTCTGGGATGGACTTTCCCTTTAAGAATCAGAACAGTTTCCTTAAAGTAGCCTCTTTGTCTTGTGGGGATGGACTAAAATGAATGACAGACTTGACACACATGCCTTGTGTCCATCTGCATTTACAATAAGGTGGGTTCACGTTTGCATTTACGGTGCAAGTTCATGTCCACACAAAACTACGGCATTCGTACACCCTTAATAAGGTGGGTTCACATTTGTATTTACGGTCCAAGTTTATGCCCACACAAAACTACTGCATTCCTACAGTAAGGTGGGTTTGCATTTGTATTTACGATGCAAGTTCATGTCCACACAAAGCTACTGTATTTATACAATAAGGTGGGTTCACATTTTTATATACGGTGCAAGTTCATGTCCACACAAAACTACTGCATTCGCACGATTCCTCCCCAATTCCTTCCTATGCTGACAGGGTGCAACTAGAACTACAAGAACACACCACAAAAAGGGACTTTTCACACTCACAAGGGTTTCATTTCAGCTTACAAATACTCTTCTTCAATACAATTTATTTTGTCATTTTGAGCTTTCTAAGCCTGTTGGATAATCTTTTTCCTTTTTTGCATATATTCGTTGTACATTTTCTGCTAAAACTTAAAGCGGGAAGGCATTAACTTTAATATTGTTTTAGAGAGAATTAACACCTTCACAGGCTCAACAAAAGATATTGAGGATTAATCATTCATCTTGTTGTATATCTAACCAGTCAAAGCATACATGATCACCAATGTACTTCATCCTAGCTGTACACCTGCAATGCCATTCATACAATTTTAGAGCTCAGGCATTCAATTCGTCTAGACTATTTCAGAAGACAATGCATCAGTCCCACCTGTTGTCCTCTGTGTATGGACCTTTTGTGGACACAGAGCAGACTCTAATAAATTGATTAGCAGAGAAAGTAATTAGAGCCCTGCCTTTCATAGCAAATTAAATTTCAATTAATCAATCTACATACACGTAGCTGTCACAAGAAGAACAAAATCAGCCTGATATCAATTATCTCCAGAGTCAGACCATCTCATTCCAGAATTCTACTATCATTATGATAATGAAAAATATGATCTCTTTGATCACCCTCTCTCTTTCCCTCTCCCTCTCGTTCTCTCTTTCTCTTTCTCTTCCCTCCTCTCATCCTCTTTCCCCCTCTTTATCCCTCTGTCTCTCTCTTTTCACTTTTTTATTTTTTCTGTTCTTCCTTGGTCCATCTCATCCTCTATGTCCCAATCTTTCTTTTTCTTCCTTTCTTTCTTTCTTTCTTTCTTTCTGTCTTTCTTTCTTTCTTTCTTTCCTTCCTTCCTTCCTTCTCTTTTTTTCAAAGATTGATCTGTGTAAATATTCAGTTCATGAACTATGTAGGTTGCTGGCAAGCCAAGGCTTTATCTCTATCAGGCTGTGGCACCTACTTGTCTCAAGCTATGGGATATGATTTAATTTTATCTAATATCACACCTTCTCCATATGCATCAACCAGAGTTATCTCAGACATTAAACTACCCTCTAATGGGTTGAAATTGCTGGCAAGAAAAAGAATTGAACTGCAAGGTTATAACCCTGATAATGTCTCAAACCTACCCCCCCCCCAAAAAAAAAAAACCCTTCATGTAAGTCAAGACTCTAGTAAATATTCAACTAAAATGATACTTCATGATCTGTATAGATCTATAATCAAACCTGACCTGTAAGGTTAACGTTTGTGATACCTCAGCATCACTTCACGTAAGTGGAACTTCAACTTGGGAAAAGTAGTCCAACAAAAACTTGATCAAATTCAAGATCACTGAAATTAAGGCAAGATCTGTAATTGAATGTGAACAGCGAGGTTAATCTTTATCATATCTCACATTCAAGCCACACACTTTAAGTTGATAACTTGGAGAAAAAGAGTCACCATCACACCTGAGGGATGTTTCAAGATCATAAAGTTAAAATGCAACACCTTGAACTAGTCTTGAACTTCGAGATTAGCCTTCTTATATAATTTAGTCCACACATTCAAATGGATGAAGAAGCAACTACAAAACTAAAAACATACTTCTAGTTCATAAAAGTTAAGGCAATATCTGAAATTAAACTTGAACTGTAAGGTTAACCAGTGCTCGTACATATCTCATGTTCCATCTATGCAGTCACTCACACACAGATGTTTCTTAAGTTTAACACTTTTGGGGGATGAGCCATTGAAAAACTATAGGTGGTGTTTTCCCTTTCTGTTAGACCTTCCCACCATGTCCCATGCTACTGCCATCAAGGGCAAAATTGAAGTTCATCATGCCCCCCCCCCCCCCATCTTAACTGAAAATACTCAAGCTTCAAAGCTCACTATTTCAAAATAAGTATTTTTTCTGTCTGCTAGTTGTTTTTTTAAAATTCAAGAACACATCAAAATGAAGGTTTCTGACTCTCTTTCCAGAGGTCCTGACTGCAATCCTTGCTCAGTTTTTTTACCATACAACGTAGCAGGTGGTGTTTCAGGCACATTTGAACCTCTCTACCCAGGTGTATTGAATTTGATCCATGACCACACCTACCAACTGTCGGTTTGCAACTGTCGGTTTGCATTTCGAGAAATGAATAGGGTAGGCCTTTGATAAATGATTATCATGAAGAACTTGGGAGTTCATGGGTGGATTTATCGAGGTGACTCATTTAAAAAAAATCCAAAACAGGTACTTGAGTTGCGAACACAAATTGCGCTCGCAACAGGCGGTCTCTCTGGATGTCGTATTTATTGTCACGATTTGAAGTCCCAATACCTGGCCCGAGCCCATTGCCTCTGCGCAGCTATACACACAATTCAAATCGCGTTGTGTTTATCGCCTTGACTTGAGTCGCAGATCTGGTCAAGCGGTAATCGACTCCCTTTATTTTCTGGAACTCAAGTCCGCGACACTAATCAGGTATTCAAGTCACCGTCATATTTATCAAGGGTAACAGGTAAGCTAATCAGGTACTTGGATCGCTTATTAGAAATTTAGTCGTTTCGAAAAACACACCCCATGACTTCTATAGGAGAACTGCTCCTTAAACCCTAGTTCCATAGTTTCAAATCCATTTTGCAGATATGACATGTAGATCTTCCATAAATGAAAAGTAGTGGTAAGAGTTTTCAAATTGGCAACATCTACACCGTTTTTTCTTGTCTACTGATCTACCGATACAGGCTTGACCCATTTCCTCAGTCCATTTTCCACCAATCCCCTGCATCCCTTCACTCTTCTTACTCCCCTGGATGATGCGTTGCTTCGGAATCCAAGAATGGGTGACAATTTGCGTAATTGAAGCGACTAACGTCTGACACGGGGTAACAGATATCTTATATGCCCTTGCATGTGAAGCTAAATTTCTCCGAGGTTTGACACTGGGAGTTTATCGCAGTCCCTGGGTATTTTTTTTCAAAAACCTGTTGGCTAATGGAGCCGGATGACCCCTGTATAAAGTCTATGGGAATTTAAAAATTCAATAGTCGATGAGTTAATTTGTGCATATGGGATTAAAAATCTTCCTTCTGGCTTGCAACAAAGTAGACTGCCTTACCAAGATTTAAATCTGCCTTTATTGATCACTATACAATGGCCAGGCTCTCACCTGCATAGATTCAAAACTTAATTAAATTGCACATTCTCACCTTGTCCGGAGAGACAAAAGAAGCTTGAAAACTGATACCTAACAACCATTTTGCCTACGTGTGCTTTGTGCCATCGTCCATTTGCCAAATGAAAGTGAATCTCACTTCAACCGCCCATTGTTCGTGTTTCTTAATCTCCATTAAAATATGATACTTGATTAACGGTAGGTGATCTATCAGGTATCAGGCAGGTAAAACACAGGTGAGCAGTTTTTTGTAACACTGACCATGAAATGATGGAAGTATCAGGAGGTTACACGTCATTTTTCGTGAAGCTTCATAATTCTGAACTTTCATATTTCTGAAAGGCATATTATTCTGAAGGTTCGTACTTCTTTATGGTTCATAATTCTGAAGGTTTCTCACTGCAAACGATTTATTTCAAAAGTTTGCATTTCCTGATGCTCCTAACTCTGGAGGTTGATTTTTTTCTCGAGAGGAAATAAAATAATAATTTCAAAATTTTTTTAAAATTCTGTAATCCAAAAAATGTGATGTTCATAATTCTGAATATGCAAGAGAACACTACATCAATGTTTGTAAATTGTGAGCCTTTTGAATGATGAACCCTATTTCATTTTCAGACTTACAAACCCCATTTTCATTTTCTGGAATGACAAATCTTTGGAAAATTGAACCCTATTTCTAATTTAGAATTACAAACTTTCACAGAAACAAACCTTCGAATACAGACTCTTCAAAAATTTTGCCTACGTGCGCTTTGTGCCATCCTCCATGAATTAAGATGAACGTGACTCTTACTTCAATCGCCCATTGTTTATATTTCTTAATCTCAATTAAAATATGATACTTGATTAAGGGTAGGTGATTGATCAAGTATCAACCAGGTAAAACAGAGGTGAGCAGATTTTGTTATTGACCGTGAAATGACGGAAGTATCAGGAGGGTACATGTCCCGGGGGGGGGGGGGGGGGGGGGAGATGTGTCTCATTGAGGCCTGTATATCATCCACGTAAATCACTTTCTGAAAAGCATCCTAAACGGGGATTAAGGTAGGGGTGGTTTTGATACCCTAAACAGGGAAACCCATGAACGATCTCAGATTTTTAGACCCTTAACAGGGATTTTATATCTTGCATTGTTTTATATACCCTAAGCGAGGATATCTTCAACTAGACGTTTTTCCCCATTTTTTAAAGAAAAAACCTGCTTCTTTCTCATTTCCTTTTTCTAATTGCCGCCGATTTACTGGCCGATTTGCCGGCCTATTTGCCATATTTCATTCTATCGTCGGGGTCTATAATTTCCTACCCTTTTTGGGTTCTGTGTGAAACCGGCACTAGTGAATTTGATACCCTTTTTTCTGATTTTTGCTGTTTTTGATACCCTGAAGTGGATCCCAGGGTTCCCCGCCCGATGCTGAAAAACGACCCTTTTTCTACGTTTTTGTTTACGCGGATGATGTACAGGCCTCAATGAGACACATCCCCCGGGAGTACATGTCATATTTTCCCCAAAGTTTCATAATTCTAGAGAGTTCGTAATTCTGAAATATCTGTTATTTTGAAGGTTCATACTTCTGATGGTTTTTAATTCTGAAGGTTGTATGGTTAGTTGTTTATTTTACCTGACTGCTAAGAAAGCGTGTGTATGCTTGTTAGTACGCAATCAGGGGACCAACGGCTTGAAGTCCCATCCAAAGGTCGTGGTAATGAGGACTAGTACCTTTGCCAAAGGGCATTAGCGCATCCGCTTGGTTTCGAACCTGGGTACTCCCGGTTACGAGACCACTGCTCTACCACTGAGCCACAGCGCCTCCTCCTTTGTAACTGCAAAAAAATTATTTCAAAGGCTTGCATTTCCTAAAGCTTCTTACTTCATAGGTTCTTAATTACAAAAATGAAAATGGATTCATAGCTCTTACAATGAATAAGGTTCACATAAAATCCCATCCACCCCCCCCCCAAAAAAAAAAAACCACCCCACAATATTAAGGCTCATAGTTCTGAAATTCAATGGAACATTTTATCATTTTCCAGAATTAAAAATCTTCAGAATTATTTAAAAATTTCAATTTTGATATTATGAATCCCCTTTTTCATTTTTTGATTTACAAACCTTCACAATAATTAACCCTACAGCTTTTTCATGATAATGAACTTTTAAACAAGCACATTTCTGAATAAGGACGCACCCTTCTGTATAATGAATCTTTGGAGTAATACACAAAATGTTCAAAATTATGAACCCGCTGGTATGGAAAATTGGTGTTCAGTATTATGAACCTCTGAAAAAAATCTTCCAAAAGAAATGAAGCTTCAGAAAAAAGGAGTACCCCAGTGAACCAGGAACTTGTGCACTTGAGAAGAGATTTCAGGTGAGTTTCAATTTCACATAAGCCGATAATTTATTAGGTACCAGGAACTGTGCCAACCCCATCGTAAATCTTCCGTTATTGAAATTATAGGCACATCAAAAGCCTGCCAAATAAATGCTGGCCCATATAAATCATGGGACAATCAAAATGAACATATTTCATGGTGATTAGAAAATTACTAACATACATCTTTCCTAACAATGCAAATTGACTTCTGATCATGCATTTTACCTTTTTTATTGGGGATTTATACTTTCTCAAGGTGAAAGTCATAAATATTATAATTTATCACACAAAAACAAGGTATTTCCATCTCTTTATCAAATGCCAAATAAAATGCTAGTCATTAATCACTAAGTGATGTTTATCAAATTTCAGTGAAACCTTGCAAACTTAAGGGGTTATCTCACTGGCCTGGAATCTAGTTTGCAACAAGTTCAAAACTAGTTCGCAACTAGTTCGCAACTAGTTCGCAACTCGAGTCTCCACTGGTCGTGAAGACGTCTCCGCGACACCCCCACAATGTCTATGTGAGACTGACTGGGTCTCCGGGGAGTCGCAGGAAATTTAAACATGTTCAATTTTTTAAAGACCCTTTTCAATCCCCAGCAGGTCTCAGCAATGCCTCCGCCAGTGAGATACCGCCTTTACATTAAAGTGCATTTTTAGCAAGCATGTTGAAATAAAAACTTCCATAGCAGATGAATTCATTTACAACTCTAGTAATAGGGAACAGCCCCTTTCAGGGTTTTAATCAGAATGAGGTACAGAAAGGTTTTGAAGTAAAATAGCAACAAGAGACCATGTCCCTTCACCCACACCTAGTTTGCAGGCACAAACCCAGGTCTATCAAAACACTTTTATAGAGGTCTGAGAAGGAGACTAAAGGAAGTCTATGGGGCTCATTTACTTTAGCTGCTCCAGACCAGCACAGCCAGTAGGCGTGTGGGATAGGCTTCTCTCAAGACCCAAATGCATTTTAATAGTGTCAATTCGGGTCTATACCTGAAGAATAACCCATCCCTTGGAGCTCTATGGATAGCAATGAAATTGACCATGCTCACACAGAGATCATGTAGCAAGGCCATACCTAGTCTTGGCTAGCACCACAAGTGCAGACCTGATTTCAACAATCTATATTTTGTTTGGTTTCCTTTTAATCCCAAAAGGTCACAAGCCTGAGAGAGGGGGAGGGGGCAGTCAGTATATATCCTGCACATATGCGACACTATGCCTTTTTCAAAACCACCCTAGATGAGTTTTATCCACTGGTCAAAATCACTTGCTTTTTTAGTTTTTCTCAGCCTCTTCTTGAAAAATTTACCCCTCCACGAACATACCCTAAACACATACAAGGCTACACAAAGTTCAGATTATGAATGGGGAAAAGGAAACCCTAAATGCATATTAACAAACTAAAAAAACATACCCTTTTTCTGGATTTTTGGCCCTTTTGACATCCTAAACGCGATCAGGCACCTTAACCAGTAAAAGCTACCCTTTTCACACGTTTTTCTGGTGGCGCATGTGTACAGCAGTATATTTGACTCCCCCTCCACTCGGGGTCACAAGACAATAAATGATTGACCACAACTTTTTAGTACCTGCTCAGTTCATTTTTCTTTCATTTTTTACATCTTCATCCTTTTTTTTTTTTAATTTTGTGATATTTGATACATTTGTTTTGATAGGAAATAAAGAAGAAAGCCTATTTCCAGATATCTCTTTGAGATAAATAACATATTATTACTTTAACCTCGTCTTGAGAATCTGTACTGTAGTACCGGAACAAACGAAATGTTCTTGAGAAAATGTGCTGGAAATGACCTCAAAGCACTTCCACAGGCCTGGGTACATAGAAAAATATCAGATATCAAGAAGTCTGGGGCCCCTCGAACATTCCTATGACAAATACATCCTATAAGTTTATAAATAATGTGGGTAAAAAAAAAACTAGGACTCAGTTTTACATGACCAACAATTTTATTCTTGAAATCTGTCTTCAGAAACAAACCTAATGCAGATATGGATTTCATACAATATGAAATTGACCCAGTATCTCCATCTAAAAGATATGTAGGATGATGTCTGAATGTCAAGACTATGGCCTAAGTGTCAGGGGTCAATGCGTTAACAAGGCAGTTGATTTATGGGAAGGCTCCATGGCACTACCCTTCATCACTGGTGATGATTGTGTGAAAATGGAGAGGCACAAACTGAGAAGGGAAAACAACACGAAAAGAAAAAAGATGAAACGAGACAGAGAAAGACAGAGATAGTGAGAATGTGGGAAGAGAAAGAGATAAAAGAATGAGAGAGGGGCAACAGAGGTAACGAGAAAAGAGAGATGGGGTGAAGAGGTCAAGAAGAAAGAGAAATTTAAAAAAGATGGGAAAGGAAAGAGGCGAGGTGAGACTCAAGAATGAAACAAGATGACAGAGAGAGAGAGAGAGAGAGAGATAGAAAGAAGAGGAGAGAGAGAGAGTGAGATGGACGAAAGAGGACATGAGAGATAAAGCAAGAAACTGGAGAAGATTGAAACAGGGAGGAAGGGAGAAAACCTGCAGGGCCAAGAAGAAAAAACAGGAGAGAAAGAAGAGAGTGCGAGAGAGGGAGAGAAAGAGAAAGAGAAGGGATATAAGGAGAGGAGGAGAAGATGGGGAATAGAGGTAGAAGGTTGAGCCAAGTTCAAGGTTACTGGGCTCTCCGTGTTTGAAATGAGCGCTAAAAGGGCATTCACAAACTGACAGCTGATAAAGGGCAAACAAGAAAGAGGGGCATTGTGACCTGGGAGCGGGTATTGGCAGGGGAAATAAAAGATGGAATTCACATCTCTCCCAAAATCGCCTCTATTCTGTATTTCCCATTTTTGTAGTTGTTTGAGAACTGTGTGGCAGGAGGCCTCATAAATGAACAAATACTTCTTCTTCTGAAAGACAGTTAAATACCGCCTTTTTTCTGTTTATCCCATTTTTGTTGTTGTTCTAAAATCAACAAATTATTGAAAGGGACATTGTAAATGAAAGATACTCCTACCAAAATTGAAGTCTGATATCAACTATTTTCGTGTTTGTCTCATTTCTTGTTCTGAAAGAAAGATATCACAAAAAGAAGCCTTGTAAATGAATAATTACTTCTTCTACCAACAAGCAATTTAATTTGTTGCTCACTCACTCACCCGTGTCAATTACTCTACAGATGTTGACTTTTGGAGGTATTGTAAAAACAGATTACCATCAAATCTTCAGGTTTTTTTTTTAAAAAATCAATTCCTGTTCATTCTCGTTCAAATGCTTTAGCGTTGACCCTGAATTATATTTGTCATATCCCAGGATAGAGCATACATTTATACGTGGAGGTGTTGTGATATAGTGGTTCATTCAAATGACTCTCAATGAGAGGGTTGGAGGTTCGAATCCCACCCCAGCACTATAACGTCTTTTGGCAAGACATTAAAGTGATTACACAATGGTAAGAAATATTTTGATATATGATCGAGAATAGAATTCTAAGAAACGTTACATTAAAGATATGATGATTTTCAATCGAAATCCATGCATTTTGGCTAATTTTCTAATAAAAAGTCAAGAGCTGACCAAAAAAAAATTGAGGAGGGGGTATGACGTAAAAGTGGGTACCCAGCTTCGCGCATTGCAGTTGTGCTGCGCGCTAGACTGTACAATATGTATGATACCTTGCGCGCATTTTGCTATAAGTGCGCGACAAGGTACCCACGTTGACGTCATTTTGACGTAAAAGTGGGTACCCAGTTGAAACTGGGTCACAGCTGAGGGGTCAAAAATATCCTGAAATCTTACCACATTCGGGGGTTTCCTTGGCAACACGACTTTTAAAAAAACTTTAGGCAGATGATTTTCTGCTAATAAAATCATGCTCTTTCAAATGAGCTAACATTGTTTCAGCATTGGGTACCCCCTTTAAGCCATGTTTGCCACTCTTCACCCAGGTGTTAAATGGGTACCTGGTAGGATGCAAACATCATTATAGTTAGACTGGCATGTATGCATTGGTAAAAAAAAGCTCCTTAGGGAGTGGAGATGGTGCAGCTAACGTGTGAAATATTGCAATATGTTTTCACTCAATTCAAATGTTCATTCATATGCTACTCGACAAAAAGATAATTTCCATGTTCCCAAAATGAGACTTTCCTCTTCTCTAAATTCACTAGCTTTTACCGGTATACAAAAGTGGAATCAACTCCCAACTTCTCTAAAAGATTGCTCAACTGTATCCTGTTTAAAAAAATTATGTAGGGCCTACTTAATGGAAAATCTATAATACTGTCAGGGTTTGTGTGCATGAGTGTATGTGTGAGTGTGCTTGCGTATGTGTCTGCAGATGAAGTTTGCTTTTTGAAAACTACCGTTTTTATATTTGTTTGTTTTGTTTTATTTTGTTTTCTTCTAATTCTTGTTACTATTGTCCTTTTGGGCCATTCCCTACAAGCAATTTGCTTTTTTATGGTCCTAGCCATATTTTGTATTTTCTATTGCATATTATGTACACTGTATGATTTGTATATTGATATTTTTTATGGTTGAATAAATTGAAATTGAATTGAATACAATGACCGGGATAATAGTAATTACATGTAAAGCGCTTAGAATCACAGTATAAAACGAAATACAATTTTAACTATTATCACCATAATAATAACAAAATATTCATATGCTCAGTAAATATTGTTGTAATGCTCAGGTAATTATCTGAGAGAACAGAAAATTTATCTCTAGGATTACAGAGCAAATTTCATTTAAAATTCATCTGGAATTATTTGGATAACCAATATTTCTAAATGAATGTGTTTTCTTTATTTGAATGAAGATGTTAAGTATTAAAGGCATTGGTTAACATTGTTATGATTTTTAAAAATCTTGTTTTGTTACTTGAAAATGGGATAAACATAAGGGTTATATGTAAAAATACCAGTCTGAAAGTTTCAAAGTATAATATCCACAGGAAGTATTTTTAAATATAAAAAATGTGAACCAATGTTTGAAAAATATACGAGGGTCGGTTGCACAGAATAGACATAAGGAGTGCGCATGTGCGTATGACTCACCTTACCGTACTGTGTGTATTGGCGTATCACGCGGCGGGAGGCACATAAAGGCATTTTCAAATTCAAGCAAAGTAGTCCTCTTAGTGATTGTCTCGTGAGACGAAGGATAATAAAATTGCCGTTGCATCTAACTTTTTCATTCCAAATTATGGTTGGTTTCAGGGTTTTTGAGTACAAATACAAGTACTCATACACATGTTTCATCTTAGTTTGAGAATTTTTAAATCAGCTACTCACAAAGTTAGCCAATGCCTTTAGTCTATTGAGCACAATTTGATTTCAGTATGACATGCATCTTCCACATACCCAGCCCGAGTTATCTTGGACTTAGTATTTAAAGGGTTAACCTGCCATGCCACAACAAAGTAACTTATAAGGATCAGCCATAACTGGCAAATTCCTGTTTCTGAAAAAGAAAAAAATGCAGTTTCCATTCTGCTAACTTTTATTGCCAAGTACTTGAAGAGGTGATTTGAGTTTGTCTAAAAAAAAATTGTTTTTCTCACAGAGGATCTTGGGTGAGAAACTTTGTGATTTCTTGCAATTTCAAATCATGCCTGATGATGGTGCACTTTTAGAAATATATCTTTATGCAATTTCCCACGAATGCTGTACTTTTTATGAGCAGCAGTTACACTAATGTTTACATTTTCTCATATAATTTCTACACCACCTTAATCTGCTTGAGTTATCAAAATAATCTAGGGATATCTCCTTCATGAAAATGGGCTGCACTTGTCAGCTAAGAAAAATACTGATTGCTATCTAATGAGGCATAAAAGTTTGTCTTTTCACTTCCTTCATGTTCGATATCGAAATGAAAAAGCAATAACAGGATAACGCCACCAATGTCAAGCGGGTAGTGTTTATTATCGCGGAAATATAAAGTTTCAGCAATCCTACACCTAAGGAAAACATGGGAAGAGGCTTTTTTTAAGGTCAAACCTTGGAAGTGAAGAAGGGCTCATAACAGCTTGACAGTTTGTGTAAGCAATCAAGAAACGTGATCAGGAACAAATGAGGGACAAAATAACAGAGAGAGATAGTGTGAAGATGATGGTGGTGTTTATTGGGGGTGAAGGTGATGATTATGATGGTGGTGATGATGGTGGTGACGATGATGAGAAGAATGAGGATGATCGAAATGATGACCATGGTGATACAATAAGAAAGGTCGTTATGATGAATGATGGTGGTGATGGTGATAGTGGTAGTGACAGTGGTGGTGGGAGTAGTGGTTGAGGTGGCAATGGGGATGATGGTGGTGGTGGTTGAGGTGGTGATGATGGTGGTGATGGTGGGAGTGGTGGCTGAGGTGGTGATGGTGGCTGAGGTGGTGATGGTGGTGATGGTGGTGATGGTGGTGATGATAGCAATGGTGGTGGTGGCGGCGGCGGCAGTGGGGGTGGTGTTCGTAATGATGGTGGTCGTGATGATGGTGGTGCTGGTGATGATGGTGGTGGTGATGATGGAAGTGGCCTATGTGGAGGTTGTGGTGGTGGCCTTTGTGGAGGTGGTGGTGGTGATGGTGGTGGTGATGTTGGTGATGATGGTGGCCTTTGGGGAGAAGGTGGTGGTGGTGGCGGCGGCTCAGTGTGGTGATAGCAATAGTGGCGGTGGTAGTCAGGCATGCCAGAGCACCAAGAGCAGACAATGCACTGAGGGGCACCAATAGTTGCTTGTATAATGCTCTGCCCCCTCCCACCTTTCAAGCACCTGGTGGTGGTGGTGGTGATGGTTGTGATGGCTGTGATGGCTATGATGATGATGCTATTAGACAATTGGTAATAATTTCAATACTGAAAGAGGATGGCTGTTCTGATGGTGGTGAAGATGACTAGGATGATGATAATGATGATGATGATGACGATGACGATGATGATGATGACGATGATGATGATGACGATGATGATGATGACGATGATGATGATGATGATAATAGTGATGTTGATGATGATTTTATTGAAGATGATGATAATGAAAGGGGTAAACACACTGGATAAGGGTAGGGGTTGCTGTTAATGTTCCCTAAAGTGAGGCCATAAATGGAAGTGACTGACAAGAATTAAGTTTACTGCAAATAAAGAATGAAATGAGACTTGAAAAGCAAGGCCAAAATAGTACTTGGGGACGAGTCTGCAGGGGGTGATTCCTTCTTTCTTCATTCGTATTCCCCGACTCTAATACAAGATAGGAAATCTTGACACGGTTTAATTGTCTAACCCAGATAGCCCTCACAGATCGCCTGGTCGCTGAGTGCAAAGTTAGACAAACAATCAAGGAAAAGGGTGGGAGAGGAAAAAAGCGAGAATTGTGCCAAGGCCAGTCTCACAAGCCGAGATGAGTATTTTAATAATCGTTTTTTGTCCCTGTTCCTTCTCTTCGAAGAGTGTGCTTTCTGCAGGTAATTGTACTTTTCAAAGTGCATGCTCAGAGCAAGAACTAGAGACCGGCTTCTTTCTTGTGGAGGTCAATTTAGACTTTGCAATTAGTTGAATTAAAACAGCAAATGAAAGCTTCCAACATTTTTTTCCGCTGCTGTTACACGATGAACAGTGTCAGTTCAAAGATGAAATTAAATTCTTAAGATGGAAAATGGTTGCGAGAAACAGCTGCAAAGACATTTCAACCTCATACAAGGTGGGTTATACTGTAGGTTACTGTAAGGGTTAGGGTTAGGTCGGCCAAAGGTGTTGTCAAAGTTTAAAGTTGAAGTTATATTCAGGTAGTGTACATATACATGTAGTAGACTGCAGAGCCAATTCTCCATATCGCAAATACAAGATTAAACAGTAGAGGGCAACATTTCCTGCATATCGCGCAGATCAGCACATGCGAGATACAAATCCAGGGGTTTGTAACATAAAACATACAATCAATTTTACGATTGATATCAATCGTATGTCTATGGCAAACCATGTACTAAAGAGATACAATTGATTGTAAGATTGATTGTATCTCTTTATGTTACACCCCCCAGTACCGACAATTTGACAAGAGTTCTTCCGGCTTCCATAGAAAATGTACAGCCAGGTTAACAAATCTCTAATTAGATAAAAATATTGTTCAGGTTTTATAAACTCTCCTAATAATTCTATTAAATCTATGCAGGTTGCATCAGAATTTGCTACCTGCATTTTCTAGGCTCAAAAACTATCATTTTTATGGGACTTGTTAAGACTCGACCCATTATGTTTGTATGGAAACCGGAAGTGCCCTCTACTGTTCAATCTCATATTTGCGATAGGGAGAATTTCACTAAAGAAACTACTAAAAAAAATGGCTGAGCATAAGTAACATTTTACAAGTGCACTAATAACCAATTGTTCTTGTAACAACAACACTATCATGACAACTAAAACATAAGAATTTCTGGTAATAACCTATAATGGTCAAACTCTGTTTAAATTAGATCATTAAATGATTGGCTTCTGTCCCACATTATTATATCTTCCTTGTCAGCACTTCCTTATTCAAAAAACAATCACATATCAATGTATTCAGTGTCCTGTCTTGCTATAACTTCTCTACCAACTTTCGTTACCCTTGCTTTCGATCTGCATCATGGAGCGTGTTTATTGAGGGTAACAGAGGGCTAATAGGCGACCAAAGTTCCGAACTAGCTTACCCGTTACCCTTGATAAACATGACAGCGACTTGATTACCGAACTAGCGTATCGGACTTGAGTTCCGCAAAAAAGGTGGATTTGATTACCCGTTGAACAAGATCGGCGACTTAAGTCGTGCCAATACACACAACGCGACCTTGGTCGCGTTTCGTTTGGGAACTTCGGACTCCTGTTTCTGGATGAGATAAAAAGTAATAAGCCCACCAGATTTGACCTTTGCTTCCGGGCCATCTTGCAGTTGGGCATGGGCTTGAGGGTTTCAGATCATGACGATAAACATCCAGAAAGGCCACCCATTGTGAGCGCGATTTGTGTTCGCGACTCAAGTACCCATTTCTAATTTCTAGAAATCGAGTTCCCTCAATAAACACACCCGTGGTGAGCTTTATGTTTTTTAAAGAGGTCAATTGAAATCTTAAAGAACAGAGGTAAAGTCAAATAGTGCTGTTTACACTGGCATCAAAAGATCCAAGTTTTTCTAGCATTCAGGTTTTTCGCTGAAAGTAGATAGGCAACTACCCCTAAATACTGCAAAAAACCAGAATCGAATAACCCACCTTTGAAGTGTGTTTTTTAAAAAACTCCTCCAGTTTTTCATTGTTTTTTTGCCAATGTAAATGCTTGCTCATATCTCACTGGTATTATTCGGGTTTTTGGCCACGTGGGATCGATGTTCCCGCGTGCACAGCGAGATGCAATGACCGAGAGGTTGCATAGGCGCATCATTTGCCAAAAAGCCTGTATGAGATTGGGGTTTCTTGCACATGCGCTTTTCTAGTCAAAAACCGAAAAGCTCTAGGTTATTCTGGCACAGTGGCGGATCCAGGGACGCACAAGGGACGCACGCCCCCTCTATTTTTTGAGAATCACACATTGAACATACATATTGATATAGCTAAATCTAAGAAAATTGTCATCTGCGCCCTCTCTATTTTCAAATCCTTGAACTTTGGCAGGTGTAAACGATGGAAAAAAAACACAGGTTTTTTAAAATTTGGTTTTTGCCACTGTAACGGAGGCTAATACCCTGTGTTCAGACGCAAAAAAATTTATACTAGAACTCGATAAATAAACGACGTATAAACAATCATCATATAGCTGATAGACCGTTCAAACGCATAATCTCGGCCCTTCCGGAAAACGTCGTATAGATGCTTATGGTCATGACGTCAGCGCTAGACCCTGCTGGCCTTCCATTTCAACGAATCACGGGTCACCTTTTGCGTGTGGTCACATTAAGCTCCACCCAGTTATACCGTTCTATGGTCGCCATACGTTCAGACGTACACAGAATGCTGATTCGTTATCGAGTTCTTGTTCGAAATGATGCTCTGACCGTTGTTTCGTTATACGTCATTTCATTATATGATGTTCAGACGTATAAATTCATCATATAGCTATACAAGAATTTCTAACGTCTGAACACCCTGCTGTATGCTGAAACTTGCAAACTGAAACTGACATCTATGTACATGAGATACCGATACTGACAAGCATTTTTAAACTGACATTTACTGGAATTAACAAGCACTCTGAAACTTACACACCGAAACTTATGCACTGAAACTCTAGATATGGACACAGAAAACATTGCAATTTATCAACATATCAGTTCAAGTAGTTCAAGGCAGTATAATTAATCTTTTTTAAAAAGCAAACCAGAAAATGATAAATAACAAAAACTTATGACCCAACGGCGATGGAAATGCTTTTTGTCATGCTACTATTCCATGGTTCTATGTATGTCCATTAGGCGGTCTAAACTTGCTTTTGTTTTGTTTGTTTCTTATGAGTGGAGGTAATCTGGAGGCTACTAGAGCTTACATAGGCATTGTTTGACAAAATAATTTTGACTGATTGCATGACACTGTTGCCTAGTACTTGAGTAGTTTTGTTCAAACAGATATATCTCGCACATGATATCTCTGTGCTGCATACATCACATGTACATACATGAAGAGAATATACTGCACAATGTGTACATCCCTACAACAAACTCACTATGAAAGCACCACTCATCAAACCCATACTCCTGCAACACAGGCCGTGTTCAAACGACCATTTTTTTCACCCTAGAATCACGGTTTTCAAAGATGTTTAGTTTAAACCACGGTTGTGTTCAATCGATTTTTCGCAGGTCGTAAAAATAAGTGTCTTTCAAAACGCAAACATAAAACGCTGAAAAAGGTACGTTTTGAATCATGATTCTGCAGAACCACGGTCGCTAAAAATCGATTGAACGCAACGGAAATCTCAATCATGATTCTACTGTTGCTTTCACATCAAGGTTTGAAGAAAGATAAAACAAACAACATACAGAAAGCTAGAAAAGAAGATAGAAGGAGAAAACAAAGAATAAAATAAGAAGAGACTGAAAGATAAGGAGATAGAAGTAATAACATAGAATAACAGAAAAAGACAAAAAGAAGAAGATAGAAGAAGAAAGCAAATAATAACATAAGGAAAGATAAACAGAGAAGTGAAATGAAAGTTTGGATTTTAATGGCATAAAGGAAAAAATGCAAACAAAAACCCACCATTAAATATACCAATAAAACCTAAGTTCATGGAAAATTGGAATAAACAGGCTTCACAGTCTGAGCGATTCATGGCTAAGACTTGCTCTAAACTATCTCATCAGGTGAAAATTAAGGAGTGCGTGGGAGATCATTAGACCAAGGGCGGAGTAATCAACGTTCTTATGAATCCACACTGCGAATTTCATCTCCTCACATGGCGACCTTCATTGGAAAGCGTTCCATCGGTAATAAGGAAGGATGTGAGAAGACAAAGAAAACAGACAGACAATTGTGTAATTTCTCATTGCACATTTTTCACCTTGGCACTGATTTGACCTACCTGTACATATGCACATGGCAAGGAAATTATCTGATGCTGATTTTCCTAGGAATGTAAGTGTTTCTTTCAAAAGAATTGATGAAAAAGCAGTTTCAGTATTCAAAAACACACCATTTAATACTTTTCAAATGAAAACGAAAGGAGTCGAATTCCGCACAAATCTGAAGAAGCATTCAGCAAAGTTTCTAACAAAACAATTGCTACCTTTTGTCTTGAATGAGAAATTTGTCATCAACTAATCTCTCTCATGAAATGTACTTTTGAGAAATCAAGGCAGAGAAAACAGGCAGTAATGAGGAGAAACTTATATGCTGGATGTATCGTTTCTTTCTCTGTTGTGTACTTTCAAGAAATCTTGGGAGACCAAAATGGTTCCTACAAGCATTTAAATAAAATGATTTCCTCAGTTAGATGCATATTCTTTATTCTATTTAAGAACATTCTTTCTTTTTTTTTACTTCAAACTTTTAGAAAAAAGGGAGCATGAAGGGTTTCTCAACTCTGCAATGTAAAGAAATGATTATTATCCCTGCTGGAAAGAACAGTGTCCCACATTGTGTTCACACTGTTAAATTTGGTGTTTTAACATTGTGAATCTCATATTCACAGAGTCCACTATGTGAACACACTGTGAACACTCACATTGTGGAGGTGTCCACAGTGTGAAATTATCTTCACATTGTTAATTTTGAGCGTTTTAACACTGTGAATCACATCTTCACATGGTCCACTATGTGAACACACTGCGTAATCTCTCCAGCAGCAGGGATAGATACTATATTATACTAATACTCTCTTGGTATATAAGGAAACTGCTACAAAACATTTCTACTTTATCAGCTTACACCATAAAGAAGATGGTAGAAAAATTATTAATCCTCTATTTCTATTCAAGAAAGTGTGTCCACTGACGTCTCTTGAAATCACTTCCGCCACTGACTTTTCCCCCAACTCTGCGTGAGGTAGGAAAGGAGACAGGCTGCACTTTTCTGATAGCTCAACAGCAACAACAACAAAAGAGCGAAGCTACCGATCGAAACAGCAGACTATAGCTACTCGATTCATACACCTGGTCTATTGGTTGGCTAGGGGTAGACAAAAAGGAATTGCCCTTTTCTATTCATTGGAAAGTACAGAAAATACAATTTTTTCATTTTATTTCATTTCATTTCACTTCATTTTTGTAAAGTTAGAGTGTTTTTCATGCTCTTCCATATAGCAATTGTGAAAAGTCTAGAGTGCAGACCTGTTATCTCTGGATGCTCTATCTGAACAAGCTGCTTTCCATCACTCTTCCTTATTTTACCTATCAGTTTGGACTCAAAGGTTTGGGTTTAGGTTAGGTTAGCTTTCGGTTGGGTTTCAGTTTAGGTTGGGGTTTAGGTTAGGTTTACATCAGGTTAGGTTAGGTCCAGATTAGGTTAGAGGTTAGGTTTAGTTTGGGTTGAGATTAGGTTAGTAACATTTATTTACCACTGACAAGATATAATATAGAAACTATAATTCTACTTGGATGTGAGGTTTTACAGCTAAACAGCACTTTTCTTTATATCCCCATCCCTTTGCTCAATGCTCTCTCCATCTCCACCCTCTCCTCCTCCTTCTCCTCCTCCTCCTCTTCTCATCTTCTATTCAACTATACTAACTCCTCCTTCCTTCCCTCCCTCCCTCTCCCTCCCCCTCCCCCCCGACCCATCTTGGGGTGCGTTCAAGCGATTTTTTGAAGCTAGAATCACAAACATGAATCACAAATCAAAACGCTGTTACAAAACACGGCTACTGCGTGAGAGCGTTCAAGCGATTTTTCATCAACGCTGATTCTTGCTCATTTCAAGCCCATCCACTGCGCATCGTACTGCGCAGTTTGACCCAGGAAGGTCAACTTTAGCCACATCATTCATTTGTCTCTATATCTTTCTTATGCTATTCTTTGTTTTTCATTCTATCTTCTTCTCTTTCCATCTTTTCTTATGTTAAGCTTTGTTTTTTCCTACCTTCTTTTATATGTTTCCTTATTTTTTCTTTGTTTTTTTTCTATCTTCTTCTCTTTCCGTCTTCCCTTATGTGATTCTTTGTTTTCTTCTTTTATCTTCTTTTTTCTGTCTTCTTATGTTATTCTTTGTTATTCCTTCTATCTTCTTTTCTGTCCATCATTCCTTGTGTTATCCTTTGTTATTCCTTCTATCTTCTTTTCTGTCCATCATTCCTTATGTTATCCTTTGTTTTCTTCTATCTTCTTCTCTTTCCATCTTTCCTTATGTGATTCTTTGTTTTTCCATCTATCTTCTTTTCTGTCCATCATTCCTTATGTTATCCTTTGTTTTCTTCTATCTTCTTCTTCTCTTTCCATCTTTCCTTATGTGATTCTTTGTTTTTCCATCTATCTTCTTTTCTGTCCATCATTCCTTATGTTATCCTTTGTTATTCCTTCTATCTTCTTTCTGTCCATCATTCCTTATGTTATTCTTTGTTTTTCCTTCTATCTTCTTTTCTGTCCATCATTCCTTATCTTATCCTTTGTTATTCCTTCTATCTTCTTCTCTTTCCATCATTCCTTATGTTATCCTTTGTTTTTCCTTCTATCTTCTTTTCTGTCCATCATTCCTTATGTTATCCTTTGTTATTCCTTCTATCTTCTTTTCTTTCCATCATTCTTTATGTGGTTCTTTGTTTTTCCTTCTATCTTCTTTTCTGTCCATCATTCCTTATGTTATCCTTTGTTTTCCTCTATCTTCTTCTCTTTCCATCTTTCCTTATGTTATTCTTTGTTTCCTTCTATCTTCTTCTTTTTCGTCTTTTCCTGTTATTCTATCTTATTCCTTCTATCTCCTTATCTTTCAGCCTTTTCTTATATTATTCTTTGTTTTCTCCTGTCTTCTTTTCTAGCTTTCTGTATGTTGTTTTATCTTTCTTCAAACCTTTGTGTGAAAGCAACAGTAGAATCATGATTGAGATCTCCGTTGCGTTCAATCGATTTTTAGCGACCGTGGTTCTGCAGAATCATGATTCAAAACGTACCTTTTTCAGCGTTTCATGTTTGCGTTTTGAAAGACGTTTATTTTTACGACCTGCGAAAAATCGATTGAACGCAACCGTGGTTTAAACTAAACGTCTTTCAAAACCGTGATTCTAGGGTGAAAAATGGTCGCTTGAACGCGGCCTTGGTAAGATCAAGCAGAAATAATGGTTGCCCATTCACATTCAAATCCATTATTTTAGGAATGGAATCAACACCAGGTAAGCACACTGTAAAAATCCCCATCTCCATCGTCATGGCAACAGGTTGAAAAGGGCAGGATGAAGACTGTAAGAAACCAACCAAGGAATGTCAATGTACCATTTCAATATAAAAATGCACACATTATTCATCTTAAAAAATGAGAAAAATTGCCGAGAGAGAATGTCAATAGAACTGTACAGAATTATGATATTAACATAAAACAATACAGGTCTAAAAATGTTTTCAAAATGAGGAGAAACAATTAAAGACTCAATATACTTGTACATGCCAGTAGTTGTAACTAAAATCCTAATCAGGAAAAGATGATTCCATGCCATACATGTAAATATTTAGATCTGTCAACTGGAAACATGACATCACTTGGCATCATGGCACAATAAACCAAAGGATACACAGAGGTGAATGTTTGGTAAGTTCATCTGAAAAGACAGGTGACAATCAGAAATTTCTAAACAACAAAAAAAGGCTTTCAAATCTGGATTGGCAACTTGCACTCATTTGTTTTAATACACCTGACATAACAAAAATGACAAATACCTGTAAACGATGGTCAATGATGAATAGAATTCAGCCGCAAAAGGTAGAGCAGGAATTTCTCCAATGAAATAACAAAATCTTTGAAATCATGAACTTTTCAACAAATAATCATTTGTTTTAATTCACCTGACATAACACTATGAAGGATACACAGAGGTGAATGCTTTATGAGTTTAAGTAAAAACAGGAATGAACTTGAAACTTGAAAGGTGTCATTATAAGCTAATTGCATAGCAAGGTGCTGGAAGTCTTTTGGTATTTACAGCTGAAACATCTCATCAGAAGTGGGGGGGGGGGGGGGGGGCTACTGCATTACAGTGCTATGATATGACACCATGGGATGGGGAAGGGGAAAGGATGTGTTGTGGGGGGGGGAGCTGAAGGGAAGGGATGAGGTGTTATGTTGGGATGTGCGGGTGCGTGTGACTTTTTCTTTTGAATCTTTCAGCCTTCCTTTTCATTTTCTTCTTCATTTTATTTCTTAATCTTTCTTTCAGTGAAAGAAAAACAGGAAAAGGACCAGTTATATCTAATTACATTGTTAGTTAACTAAGATATTAAGTGATTTACAAGTACATCTATGTATATAAATTCTTTGATTTTACTGGTACCATGGTGCGTATGAAGTTACTTGTCAATTCATTATTGTAATTTGTTTGCTATGTTTGTCCATATTGATGTCACTGAAAGAAAAGAATAAAAGAATATTTTAAAACAAAAAAGTGGCTGCCAATATTTGCTGAGGACAACCAAATATCTTCAGAGCATATTAAGACTATTTCCTTTAAAATATGAAAAGATAAGAATTTCTGAGTTAATAAACTCCTATCCCATACAGGCAAAACTAAATACTTCAAAGGAAAAAAATGGTAGTAAATATTCTTTTAATAGACAAGAAACTGAAAGTTTGAGAGAAGGTTTTCCTATGCTTCACAACACTTTCTGATAAGCTTTTAATGTATTTTAATAAGAATATCAATAACCTGTTATTTTGCTGAGCTTTCTAGAACAGACTTCACGCACAACTCAACCAATATCATTTTATTAACTACAATCTTCATAAAAAAACGTCATTATATTTATTACGATTTCACCTTGAAAATGCATTAACTATTCGGAATCCTTTATCCATAACAAAGTGCTCATGCGGCACAGAACAAAAGAACTCCCCCAAACAGTAATGTACACTGGAATTAACATTTGATAGAAAGAAAACATGAGATAATGTATTCCTCAAGGGCACTGCATGTATGTGAACAAAGGCTCAAGGTTGAAAATTTCATTAAAAAAATCAAATCAGAATATTCCCTTTAGTCCCACGCATAGCAGACGGTGTGATGTAAACATGATCTATTTGTGAGTCCTGAATAGCCTTGACCTTCTCTAATGAAAGAGAATGGGAGGAGGAAATGAGTAGGAGAGGGAAGGAGAAGGGGGAGAGAGAGAGAGAGAGGGAGATAGGGAGACAGAGAGAAAGAACTGAACAGAGGTCAAACAAGACACGGAGAAGTTTAGGAATGAGGGAGGGGTAGAGAGAGAAAGAAAGAGAAAGAGAGAGAAAGAGAGAGAGAAAAAGATGGAGAGGAAATAGAGAGAGAGTGGGAGAGACTCAAAGAGGAAGAACCATGCAGAGTTGCCTGCTTGATACTTAATTGCTAGTCTACATACATGTCTTTTTAGTATTAATAATGATTAATCACTTGTAACAATAAAGATGATATCAATCATTAGTAATTTGGCAACTCTGTTATAACAAAGCATTTCTATATTAAAATAGAGAAGTAGCAACATCATCCTTATACCAAACAATGAAACAATGTACTGTAAATGAACCCCGCATTTACCTTTTAAAACATGAAGAACACGATGGCCGCTATTAATAAGCAGAGCCGAAAATTTCTATACACAGTAGGCAACAAATATGGTTTTGAAAGTTGATCTCTGGAATGGAAATTTCTTGCTGAAAACTCTCATCATCTTTACATTTTTCCATTTTCATGGACTGAAGGAGTAGAAAGAATGAAAGATGACAAGAGATTTGCAAGAAATACTGTTTAAAAAGTACAGAAACAACCTGCATGACAGAAAGATCGATGCAAGAGGATTAGAAAATCAAAGCAAGTCTTGACTGAAGGTTAACCCGACAAGGCAATGAACTCGGCTACCTGCCGAGCAATCTACGTTTGCTTGACTTCCCCTCAAAGTACACTCGCTGTACTTCAACTAAGGGGTCATTCCCAACTATTGATCTTTTTCTCTTTCTCATTCTCTCACTTCGACAACGTACAAGGTCAGCGCTGATTACCGTACGCAACGTGCCGGCCTGGCCCGGCTCAGCCGAGCAGAAGAGATCACTTCTGCTCCATATCCTGTGATATTTCTTGCCCGATTGTCGCGAATCTACCCCTCTTCCTCATCGCAACCACGTGTATATGGCCGGAGAGCGGGAGAGAGTGGTGAAGAAGCGACGGGACGAAAGCAAAGTAACATGCATCCTGCCGCTGAGGTTCGCACGGGCCAAGGAGAAATGTACCGGGCGTGAGAAATGCGCACTCTTTCGGCAAACGCGCGCCGATGTGATAATCAGTTGATACCTGTTCATCACCAAGGACAGTGGATGGGGCCACCGAATAACGCAAGGACAGAAATGCCGTCAGAGATGACGAAGTTCAGAAACGAAAATTACAAGTACAAGCAAGTTGTCTGACAAGTGACGGGGGTGACAACAATTTTATAGCAAATTCGATGGGTAGAAGAATTAAAAGCGCAAATGAGACTACTTTAAAGTGAGAGAGGTCACAATACTTTTCAGGGGATATCAAAGAGAGCTGTCAAGGATGGCAAGAAATAGATAAAGCTGGAGAGTACAAGAAAAGGGGAAAGCGAGAGAGAGAAGAAAGGAGAGACAGAACAAGGACAAGGCGAGAAAACTTTCACTGAAGCGACTAGTGGCAGTCAGGAAGTATTGCGTAAATGAAGCAAAAGTGTGTTGACAACGCCCAAAGCTTGGCGAGAATCGTGGAGTGTTGTTACCGAAAGAGGGAGAGAAAAGAACAGAAGGTGGTGAAAAGGAGAAAGAGAGAAGGAGAAAGAGAGGGCACAATTAAATGTGGATGTTTCAAGGCTGATCAGATATTAGAGTCTTCTTATATCTCTTGGCCACGTAGTCTCTTCAACTTCCCACCTACATTATAGGTCCACAATTGCAGGCACTGTGAAAAGGTAATCGGCCAAGCGAATGTGAAAGGAACACTGCGCCACGTGCAGTCTGGAAGCAGGCAGAATAACAACTCTGACGTCGTCGTCAGCTCGTCATCCGGCGTGCGCCACACTGCTTTTTCTCGCTGGAGTCAAAGTCAGATTTCAGGGGAGCTGTACTTTTTATCTACCGCTCAGCAGGCAGTCCAACCAAGTTCAGGGACTAATAAATTCTCAATTATTCCAGCATGCCTGATCCTTGCACAAACTCCCCTAGAATCAACCTGTAGTCCCTCCTCTAGTCATCTGGGTGTGTGTATTTTCTGCTAATGCGTGGGTGCAGGTGTACAGTCCGTCGAAATGACAATAATTCTTGGTAAAGCTTGTCGTTCCAATGTGAAACATCTTGAAAGCATTCTAAATGATAGTCATATGCTGCGTAATATTGTTCCTTCCACACATGTGCGACCTGGTACAATAACAGGTACATGAACAGAATGTGTACTGTGAACAAGTTTTCACTATCACTTCATAGTCTCTCCTTCATACCCATTTTCATCAAATCTAAAGCCATGTCCGTCTTCCACACTTTGCTACAAACCAAAGTCACTACCTTTGCAGGAGCCAAGCAATTCTTGACGTCTTTGACATATATTGTAACAGCTACAGATAAAACTTGAAAGTGTGACCTTTACTATTTTTGGTAATTACCCGGGGGGGGGGGGGGTACTTGCCTAATATGGTATATAGGGGTGTTCCACTCTGATGGGTCGCTTTTTTGCAAGAAATCCTAAACATGGGGTATGACTTTGAGTCGGAAAATCCCTAAACATGCCCCTCACTTTTTCTGAGCATCAGTAACTTTATTGTTTAGAATGATATTCTCTCCCATAATGAGGCTTAAGTACACGCCCAAGATGCAAATCCCTAATAATGGGTACCCTTTTCTACCAATATGACCCTTAAAATGGGTATGGGTATCGAGGCTTCAGCGGCACACCCCCGTCGGAACCAAAAATTAACCTTTAAAAAAGCTGTTAACACAAATTTTGTAGCTATAGTTTTTCTTTGCAAATGCAGAATTATGCAAAATTTTTATATAGAAATCCATACTCTATGCATATGGCTAGGCCAAATTATAAATAAACTTACAGAGAAAAACCTGATAAAAAAAAGCTTGCATCTACTGTTGGTCTTTTGTATAAGAAAGTTTTAGTGATGTTGCAGGCAAGTACCAAGAGACCTTTTGCAAATGATAAAACGTGACTCCCTCTGACATTTTGATTTATAAAAATTAAAGATTCATCCTACACTTTCAATAGAATTTTATAGATTTTGTTCATGCTTAACGTGAAACAAAAGTTTTACAGCTTTATACGCAGGTTTAGAATGGAGGAAACTACAAGGACTATATTAATTTTATGCATATTGCAAGGCCATGTTACAAAAAGAAACTTAAAGCCAAAAAAACTCAAATAATTTCATAGTCAATGTTGCTCTTTTAATAAGAAACAATGTTTCTATGACGATGCATCAACCTAATCAAAATAAAAGAGTATGTGAAACCTTTCACAAAATTAATGATTACGAAACCTGCAATATGGATCCACACATCTATCATGCATAACATTCTGAAAATCAGTAAGGGAAAACTTTCCTGTTATGGCAGGTTGGAGATGACATTGTAAAGACTTGTACATCAACTTTATGGTGCTGAATTTAATCGAGCAAATAATTTGTAATTCAATTCTTGAATGTATATAGATTTAAATGATTATGCCATGATTATGTAAAGCAGCACTTCTTAACTGGTGGTCTGCAGCCCACTGGTGGGCCACGAAGCTTTCTCAACTGGGCCGCAAGGTCAGTCCAAAATATTTTGGAAAAAATTCTTGAATTCAGCTTTACTGTGAACATCAAATTGAATTGAATTTATCAAACATATTAAAATAACATAACAGTTGTGGATTATCATCAATGCAATGTGCTGAAAAAATTTCTGAAGATTTCTGTACATTTGGGGTGGGGGTATTATATCAATCTAAAAATTTGACCTTTGAAAGTTTATTTCTGATAGCTGCTTGCAAACTTGAGTAGCAGAAAAAGGGGCTGGACTATAATAAAGAAAAGACGCCCCCCCCCCCACGCCACTACATTGGAATGGGGTCTGAATATGCAAACTACTTTCAAAACAAAGTACTGCACTTTTTGGGTGGCCAGCGAGAAGAGTAAAATGTCAAATTACAAAGGCGTAAAAGCTAAGACGATGGTAAAGACAGTATTGTTACCATGTGATGAACTGTATGAGGCATTCCTATTAGAAGTTTTCCTCCACAATATGCTGGAAAATGAGGGGTATTTCACCACTTTCTCCATTCACAAGGAAAATTATAATGCACTGTTATCAAGTATAACTATGTTGACTGGCAGTAAACGATGGTGTTTTTTATAGTTTCCAGTCAAAATGAAAACAAAACGTGTGTTTTATTCAAAAATTCATGTATGAAAATAGAAAATAGTTCTTTTAGATAAATATCTAAAATAAACAAACAGGAAACTAAGTGAAATTAAATCAATAAAAAAGGGTATTAGATACTCAAAGAACAAACCACTGAATTCAGTCTGAATTTAATGGACCATGAGATAAAATAATTCATTATTTATTTCCTTTCCTTTCAGTTGAAGCAGCAGATACTTAATAATCTTATCATGCAGGCCGACATTGAATGATGCCGAAAATATTGTTTTAATTACAGATTTTATGCGAGGATCTTAGGAAAACAATACTGGTTCTGTATTTTCTTGAGATGATATGGACTTGAAGCCTGCACCATATTATACACAGTGCAGTGACCTGACCACTATACTACAACTACATGTGAATGTATGTGTACTTATCACCATAAGATATGAACACACTATCCGAAAACTATCCTCTCTCTTCATACTTGGCAAAGTAGAACAACAGACAAGTCAAAAATATCAGTCAAACTGAAACTGGGTTGTAAGCAGGAAGGACAGTTATAAATAAATGCATGGAAAACGTGCATATTCATCATATTCAACTGCAAGGAAAAATGCGCATATATTCATCATCATATTCAACTGCATTGGAAAATATGCACATCCATTATATTCATTATATTACCTGGAACAAGTGCATATCATCATCATATTCATCATGGTAAGATGGTGGAACTACTATTCGACAGGTATGAAACCTTTCTTGGCAAAAAAAAAAAAGGAATGGTGCAAGAGCTGAGGGGAATAGTAGTTTCTCTATCTCTCTATTTCAATATCTATCAATCAGTATATCTTTTCTCCCTTTCTTCTTCCTTCTCTCCATATTTCAGTCTCTATCTCTCTTTCTCTCTCATTTCTTCAATCTCTATTTCTACTTATTCATACATCAGAAACGAAAATTACAAGTACAAGCAAGTTGTCTGACAATCTTTCTTTCATCTCTGGCTATCAATCCCCCTTTTCTCCCTATCTCTCTCTCTCCTCTGTCTGATTTATATTGTTCTCTTTGTACAGTGAGAGATATATGGAGGAAAGTCTATCAATAGAAGCAAATAAAAAGGAGCTGTAACAATTAAAGCTACTATGATGCCACAAACGGGAAGACTAGATATGGACAAAATGTGACAAGATGGCACAGGTGTACTGGTAGTATTTCACCTCCATACAGAGCTCGAGAAAGCTAGCTGGAAAATCAAATATGGCCGGTTATTTAAAGTCTCGTCCCGCATCTTTGATCGTCTTCTCTGTGACCGTTCTTTTACATCGTCTTTCCCAATCCCCGTTGTTTTGTCTATGGAGAAACTGCAGGATCGGAGGTGAAAAGATGCTGAGCGGGAAAGATGCTAAAAGCCGCCTCCCAAATTGGCTCCGACCTTTGATAAGATGCCTAAGAGAAACTCTTGTACTGACAAACAAACAAAAAATTAAATAGAAACTAAAAAAAAAAAATGTTTCTCAATTTTGTTAATTGGTATAAAGTCAACTGTAGCCACAAGAAATATGTATTGATTACACTATTACAACAACAAAAAATTAATAATAATTGCATATAACCACATTGTATGACATGTTTATCAGCATTAGATGTAGAACTATTACTGATAATAATGCTTCCTTTGAATCATTTAAGATTTTTTTTTCAAGTTTAAAGCTTGAAATTATCTGGAAAAAAAATATAATGAAGTATAAATATTCTGAAGTACCTGGAAAACTTGTCTTTAGCAAGTTTTAATCTAAATATATGGGACATAATTGTTTAAATCTTTTATCAGTTATGTAATGTAATATTATTTTGATAGTAATTATGAAAAATACTCTGAACAAAGCATAGAGAATATAGTATTATGCCTTATACAATAACTACTATATTATCATAATTATCATCAAGACTTCTGACAGACTTTTCTACATAAATTTATATTGTAGTTCATTTCAAATGTGTCACATCCTCCCAGGCCCACAAACCTGTATAAATGCAAATTTTCAATTGATTATCCATCCGCTCATCCCATTTCTTCATATCGCAATATACCATATTCAACAGTTGAGGCCGACATTTCCTTCATACCGCACAGGTCAGCACATGCCCAGATACAAATCCAGAACCAACGATTTGACAAGATTTCTTCCGGCTTCCATAGAAAATGTACAGCCAAGTTAACAAATCCCTCATTTGATGAAAATATTGTTCAGGATTCATAAACTCTCCTGATAGTTTTATTAGATCTATGCAGGTAGCATCGGAATTTGTTGCCTGCATTTTCTATGCTCAAAAACTATAATTTTTATGGGACTTGTTAAGATTCGACCCATGATGTTTGTATGGAAACCGGAATTTCCTATGCCTGCACTGTGTGTGGGAAATATCGTTCTCTACTGTTGAATATCATATTTGCGATAGGGAGAAATAATGCTCTCTTTAATTCTGCACTAATTTTTTCCTACAAAAATCTAAAACATCCTACATACGTAAGCAGTTCTTAAAATAGAGCATACTCTGTTAACTTGCTAACCCTCACTAAACAAAAACAAGACTTGCAAAGTCTGTTGATTGTTAGGGGGGAAAAAAAGCCACAGATTTAGCGCCACTTCTGTGCAGTCTATTTTTATGACTCCTGACCAAAAATGACCTTCAAAATCATGAAAGAAAAGAATGGATACGTGAACAGCGGTAAATCCTCGCTGAATTAAAAAATTCATGTGAGTTTGAAACATATTATCACCCCAAATTGATGATTTCCTGCATGGTAGAAGCTCTTTTGTACCTTGTAAGCTGAGGAAACAATAGACGAAAGCAGAAAGCGCATTAGGGCGCTGATTACAGGAAACATACCAACAACGTGCATACCTAAAGATACACAGGAAATGGAATCTGACATACATGTATTTACAAAGCAAATTAGCAAGCTGCTTGCTTCTCGAAAGTCCATGCACTCCCCATTTAAAAAGGTGATCTGTATATAGGATCCAAGCAGATATAAATAGAAGAGAAAATCAAGAACAAGAATGGTGAATTACATTTTCATTTTAATTTTGTGGTTATATTCTGAGAACAGATTCTGATCATGGCTCTCTTGAAAAAAAAAGCATCTACAATGTATAAAATGGAACTAAACATTTTTTTAAAGACAATCTGATTTTCAACCAATCAGAATGGTGCACATGGGAGCTGCTTTTTTTTAGTTGCATTTAATTAGAAATTTCTATGTAAGAGGGCCATCTAATGTACTAGTTTATGATGATGTAATTTAACCGGTTGCCTGCTAAATTCTTTTCTTCTCAGAGGCTTAAAACGAGAACCATCTGGTTCCAGTATCCATTGGATTACTGATTGGCTGCTCAGGTCATGCACAAAAAGTCACAAATGAAGAGGGGACAAAATCAACAACATGGACAGGGATGGGCCCGGGGGAGGTTTCCTATGTTCAAACATGTAAGAGTATATACGCAAATGCCCAAATTAGGAAAAGAGATATTTGCTATTTCAGGTCAATTAACTCTAGGAGGTTCTACAAGAGCAATGGAAAACCTGAACTGATGAAAAGTAATGAAACATTCGGCAATAATCCCCCATGTATGAGTGATTACAAAAATAACTCCTCAGAACAAAAACCGATTCTCAAAGAGCCTAAGATCCGTACAAAATATATTATGTGGTTAATCATAAGTATATACTCTAATGTAGCACAGAAAGTGTAAATTTTCAGTCAATTATATGAAGAAATATTTGTCAGTACTAACATTTGAGATCTAGATACATGTGGAAACAGTGGGGAGGGGGGGGGGGAACCATGAAAGATACAATTAAGGAAGCTTTTTCAAGCTTTATGCATGTAGCATAAAAGCATAAATGAAATGCCCATGATTTCGTCTTTACTTTTTTAGTACTAGAACAACCTGTCCATTATGTGTTCTAACAGCAAAATTCAACTATTATATCATTCATGTAAACTACCTGTATCTGTGTGATACATGTGGGTCTCCAATTCAAGTGTAATTTCAAGCCTGTCCAAATATCCCAGTTCATCATTAAACAGATTGTTTTAAAAAATAACCAAAAAAGAAAAAAAAAATCAACATCTGCACAGATGCCAAGTACTGAAATATATTTCCAGAAGAGCCCCTGGAAGTGCTTAACTAATTTCATACATGAAAAATATGAAACTATGAAAAGCAGATGTGCCAAAGGAGAGGTTACAAATCATAATCCAATTATTTCATGTTACTCACGCCTGCAAGCAATGTTACGGTGTTGAAAACAATACAAAACAAAAATGAAACTTTGGACTCGATCCGCACATATGGCTCTTCTCATCAAATGGGTAATGGGGTAGGATCGAGAACAAAAGTGAGAAAATCTGGCTATTAAGCCCCTTGTTCACACAATTCAAGGGAATTCAAAAGAAATTGCGAGGACAGCTGGCAGAATAACAAATACTACCACATTATCAACAAGAGAGGGCCCACATGAGGCTATTATGCTAGTCCAATAAACAATTATTCATTTCCACAAAGGAGCCAAATCATGATTTGATACGTGCGTGGTACTTTGGTAGCGTAAGGCCATATAAAATTGAAAAGATAAAATGATTGTTTTTCACATGAATCACCAATTAAGTCATTGTTTCAACAGATGAAGAAATTGAACAATATTAATTCCTAAATCATTTACACATACTTCTTCACAATACCTTTTATGCATTCTTGTGCGCTGTTGATTTTTTTTCAATGTGCTATTTTAGTTTTTCCTACAACATTACAAGCGTGTAACAAAAACAAGTTTACCATGGCTATCATGTTGTTAAATCATCATCATCATCATCATTATTATTATCATTACAATTACTACTATCAATATTATTATTTGTTGAATCATTATTATCATAATGCGTGGTCTTTTGTGAACATTCTTGCAAGTGCAAAATTAGCAAATGGAACTTGTTTTTTCGCTCGTCACTAAAACAGGTTTGATCATTAAATTTCAAATACATTAAGTGCATCAGTGTAAGGATGGAGGCTAATTCTGGCAGACAATACTATGTAATGAGAGAGAAAGAGAAAATCCCCTTAATGGTATCTGTTAAAAGCCAGACAGCTTTACATCTATGTCCAGGCCTATGGGGAGGGGGGGGGGGGGAAGTGGTCTTCAAAACTAAAATGCAACTATAACTTGATTTACAGAAAGAAATATGCAGAGATAAGAGACCGAGACATAAAAGAAAGAAAAAAATCCTATTAAATGGCATGGTCTGTTGACAGCTACCTGGGATTATGCTACAGAAGAAATATGATTTCATACTGTTCCAGCTCCTAGTAGATGACAATGTGGGATCGGAGAGAAAAGGAAAGAGAGAGAGAGAATGCTATTAATGATATCATCTGCTGGAAGCAAGAAGGGCATTGCAGTATGTGCTTGAATAAAACTATATTAATGGCCTTCTGGCTCTCAGCGAATGTATTGTGGGATCAAGAGAGACGGTAAACACCCAGCGTTACTCATCTCATGTTGACAAAAATGTGGAAACAGCCCTCCAGAATCCCTAATTGGGTTGGTAGCCGCAGAAGTACAAGAGGGGCACAATGGCAGCGGAACCGTTTGCTGTATCCTTGATGGGAGAGGTAAACAGGCTCTGATGATGAAAAGTGGAATCAGTCCTAACTCCAGCCCCCCCCCCCCCCCCATTTTACTCGTTCTTCCTTTCTGTCGCTTTTTTTTTCTCTATCTATAGTTTCTTTCTATATATCTTCCTTTTCTCTATCTTTCTGTCCTACCTATTTCTCTCATTTTCTCTATATTCATATCTATCTTTATTTTCTTTCTCTCTTTTTGCCCACCTTTCTCCATATTTCCTGTCTTCTTCTATATCTCTCTATCAACCCCCCCCCCCCTCTTCTCTATCTCTCTCCTTACAATTACAAATCTGATTTACATTATTCTCTTGGCAAGGTAAAATATAGATACATGCAGGATAGTCTGTCATTAATGGAAATAAAAAGGTAACAAGTACCACTTTTCCCAATGTAGTACTCTGTATGTAGGAAGACCCCTTCCTCCTCTGTTACAAAAAAATCCCTCCCCCACCCTCCCCATCCCCTTTCTCTCTCCTTCCTCCTCCTCCCCGCCCCCTTTCTCTCTCTCTCTCTCTCTCTCTCTCTCTCTCCTCTCTCTCTCTCTCTCTCTCTAAAATTTACTTGTCTGAATCCAGAGGCAATGTAGTGAAATTAGATCATCTATCAATAAAGTATAATAAATGGGGGCTCTCCCGGAAGTTCTGTCACTGCATTTCAAAAAGTGCCCCCATGATGAACAAAAACTCTAACGTGATACAATGCACTGAATCTCAGAAGAAAAGTGGAATTCATGCTAGCTTAGTCCAGGCTGGCATCAAAGTTACCATACTTATAAATAAATCCACATTTTTTCCCCTGAATGTATTGCTCGAGAATGTACAGGGTGTAGTTTCCTTTAAATTGAAACAAAACAAAAACACAAAAAACAAAAAACAAAAACACAAAAAACAAAAAACAAAAACAAATCCTAACTCTTATGAAGGCTAAAACAGAAACTAGGACACAGGTCTATCAATGGTTTTTATCAGATTGAGATGGATGTTCTGAAGCAGGAGATGTTGGGGCTAAAAGGGGAGGGCTTCACAGGTATGTACATGCTACAAAACTGGAAGAAAAAAATAGCTATATAAGGGGTAGTAGAAGGGGCACTTCAAGGGGCACTTTTAGACTGAGATGTTATTACCATTCAAAACAGACTATACACAAGTTACAAGGCTCGCTGGTGGCATCGATGATACGAATTCCAAAAATACTTGCAAGCCAGAAATAGTAAGTCTCGCAGCTAAAGGACACTTGCTTGCATCAAATAGCTCAGGAAATTCACTTTGTCAGCTAAATTTTGACTGCCTTCTTTTCATGGGGAACTGAATTATATACATGGTGGTATAATTTATAAATGATAGTTCGTGAGCATTTGGGAACAAATGTTCCTTTTGAAATCTTGTTGGGCAAGAAAAACTTTAATTCTTGCATTTCATACTTCCAAAACCTCCTTAACAAAAGTTGTCTCTTACATGTATATGCCTCTACTACCAATTCATTCAATTCATTTGAGAAAGTTTCATAAAAGGGCCGGGGGGAGGGGGGGAACACCATGTTATTCAGGTTTTCACAAATATTTGGCAAAAGTATAACTACACCTTACAACATAATGCCTCAGCATCAGCTTTACAATGAACTGAACTCGTTTGTACAACAAAAAGTCTTGAAAATTAAGCAAATTCAAGACTTATTTGGAAAGAAAAACAAAACAAAAGCAGGACACCTAATGAATTCATACCTATCAAGAAGTAAGAATAATTTAGACAATGACAAAATATATTTTTTTTCCATTCCTGGGTGTCATGAATGAAGCAAAGTCAATTAAAAGAGGTTCATACAAGGGGTATTCACCTCAACACATTAATGCTAAACGTACATGTACGGTACCATAGTTAGGTGAAAGCCTCTGAATAGAAAAAAGACTGGACTTTTCACCTTGTATATAAAGGGGTTACACGATCATGTCCTATGCATCACACTTGACTATTGGAATAATCAACTAGTTCTGTGAGAAACAGTTCAACCGAAATCAACCAACTGGGTCAACAGGGCTCAAAAAGCGGATCCCGACCCAGTTATTGATCTGACAAAAGGAGGACTTCTTTTTAACGTCCGGATCATTAAATGGAACTGAATAAAAAGAGGTTTTTTTATCAAGGACAATGGAGTAGTTTAAGAGCTATTGAGTGGCTGGTATTTCCAGACATATTAGAGCCGCAAGGATCTATGTCAAGGGTAAAGATATGAAAAATAAGGAATCATGCATAGGGTCTGGAAATAGATACAAGCTTGTGTTCATACTCGTCTAAAGTAGTGTTTGAGTTTATGCTCCACTGCAGAGTAACTTTGATTTGTATGGATGGTTTGTATGCACGGGAGATTGTCCAGAGTTCAAAATACAGGAAAAGCTGATGTTTAGTGCAACAGAAAAGATTCATTATATTGTAAACGTGGAATATTTCGTGGTGTGGAAATTTTCGTGTATTTCACATGGCACGACACTTGCGAGAAAATAAAACCGTGCAAAATATTTTGTTTATTTTGTACGTGATTACAGTTATGCTAACTGTTCTGTGAAAATTAAAGATGCGCAATTGTGCTTGACTTAATAGCTGAGCGCAAAAAATTGATCGTATGAAAATTTCCACTTTTACAACTCAGTTGAAATCAATGAGTACATTTGAGTAATATTCTCTTCTTTTTAATAGCAACCAATCAATTGTTATTTTGACCTTTTGTCTACTGAGTTTGCTCTTTCCCATAAAAGCTTGAAAACAGGAACCTTTTCATTCCAGAATGCAATGGACTATTAAAATATCGAATCCTTTAACCAATCACTTTAATGGATCCAATTTTCAAAGTCGATGCCTCCAAGTCATATCATATTTCATAGTTTGGAATCACATTTAAAGAGCAAAGGACAAGTATAATTGATTTCTGGTTTTTGGACCAGATTTTTTCAAAAATAACGAGACCACCATGTACCCTGATAAATGATATTTTCCACATGTACAAATGCTTTTGGGACAATGCTTAACAGTTCTAGCTTCATTCATCCATTAGGTAACAAGCGAGATAAGCTAAAAGCCATTTTAACCCCATTCAAAGCATCCAAAACAACATCGCTTGAGATATCGTTTTCCCCAAAACGGGAACACAACCCTTAAAGAGTGCTGTAAAGAATGGGTTTTGCAGATGGAGGGCAGTTGAACGTCAGGGTCAGATCCATGGGTTTGTAGTGTACAGTGTGTCTTACTAGGAAACTAGGTTGGGTTTGCTGTACCTACATACAGGCACCGCAGCAGCGGTTAGCGGGCATATATTACATCAGGAAGCCACGGGACTAAGCCAAAGCCCACATCATCCTTTTGACGCTGACTTGGAGTAGTGAAAACTCGCAAAGGATTAGTGCGCATATCTGGTCACTACTCTAAAACTTCCATCATCGTGTCTAATCACACTACATCCAAAAGTTTAAATTTAAAGCTGCAAGCTGCATTCAGACTAAATGGAGCTCCTGGGACATAAAGTTCAAAGCTCTCCCATGCAGGGGCATCCGTATCAAATGTCTGCATGGAAGCAGCACAGGAATAAAATTAATATCATTACTGTAATAGATTCTGTAATCTGGTTCTTAATACTGTCAGTCATTTAAATGACATAAATTTCATGCCAACATACAAATATGATTTTCTTCATACTATTGTGAAGCACATATTACCATCTGTAGAAAATCTTGGCTTTCTTTAATTTTCAGGAGTTCAGGGGCCCGTAACACAGAGGTTTGCCATTGATCGCAAATTGAAAACAACCATTCTGATTGGTCCAGGGGTCACCTTTTTGAATGAGATGCACACGAGACAATAGTCTTCACTGGCTGTCACAACTTTGCGAGTGATTGGAAATCTTTGCGTTATGGAGCCCACGACATCTGAAAGTTTCCTAGGACAAGAATATAGCGCTCGAAAAAGAGGTTTCAGTTTAATATTACATGAATTTTCACAGAAACAGGTCATTATGTGCACAGAATGCACTGTTTTTCAAGCTGATATTGTGACTTTCAGTTTCTGATACTTGGTTTCGGAGATGTTGCACAAAAATGAAAAGAAGGAAGCCCTGATTCACAGCATTAATAATTTCAATCCTAATTGTGTTTTTCTCGGACTGAGCTTGTAGTTAAAAAACTTGAACGGCTGAACTTCTGAACGCGCCTTGTTTACTAACTTTCAGTTTTGTATGTATCCAGGTACATATAGGTCAGACCCACCCACCTCCCAGGTAAAATTATCTACACGTATCTCTTGTCTCCTTGATTCCCCGTAAGTTCCTCTCCTCCCCCTTCACTCCTTTTCCATCTTCTTTTTTTTCTCTCTTTCTCTTTTTCTCATGCTTCCTTCCTATCCTATTATGTCACTCCATCTCTGTCCATCTATTACTCTCTCTCTCTCTCTCATACTCAATTTTTTTCATCTCTTAGGTCAATCTTATTATCTATCCCTCCCCTAAACTGTCCATCTAGGTAAGAATATCACGTGTCTCTCTCTTCTCCTCCCTTTCCATCTCTCACTCCTTCTCTGTGCCTGTCCCTCTCCTGCTTTCTCTATCAATCTCACTCTCCTTCCCCTCTTCTCTCCATCCCCCTCTCCATCCTCCATCCACATCCAGCCTCCCTCCCCCATTTCCCTTTTTCCATAATCTTCTCTCTCTTTCTCCTTCACTATCTCCTTCCCTCTCTCTCTTTCTCTCCCTCTATCCCTCTCCAGTGTTTGGCACAAAATGAGAAGAAGTCACTGGTCTGGCCAGGAAGCCAGGTTACGGCGTTAACTCAGCCAGGGCTACGCGTGGTAAGCTCATTAGGGAGTATGTGCGTGCAAAGCTAGGCTCATCCCATGTCAGCCCCACTCGGTAATGCGACTTGCAGACCCACCGCACAACGACATACGAGGGGGCAATAGACCGATCGCGTCATGCCAAATATCAAATAGCCCATGTCAGGGACGTATATATCTCACTCTGGAGGCATATATAGAACTTCTTGGAAGACCGCAGGCCTGTAAAGTATTCTGTAGAATGTACGACATGTGTATCAATGCCCAAATACTTCGGGCATCCCCAAATTAAGATATGCCCTAATATTTTTTGCCTAGAAACAGAACTCCATAAAACAGAATTCTGTTAACAAGATGTAAGTTGGCATATAGAAATAACATCCCAGACTGTAGATCAAATGATTCGCAGTTTGATTCTAAGGAAAGAACAGTGCCAATATCCTGCAAGCAATTCTACACTATGCCACTCTCAAACCCCAGTGTAGTAAATGGGCACCTGGTACTCTGATAGGAA
>CM057160.1:15398964-15408924 GCA_029962745.1 Echinometra lucunter | reverse complement strand
CTGATAGGAACTTATTCCTTGCAAGCCTCTGGAGTGCTGTAGGATCCAATTTTAAATCAAGAATAGTACTTTTAGGTTCCTTGATTTACAAAGCTTCCTGGTTTACATTGCATGAAAAGTATCAATATTCTGTTGGAATGGCTTATCTGCACATTATAATGAATCAAATGAAAAAGTATAACATTTCAGTCTTTGAAAGAGCTCTGTAGATGCCTCAGTATGCTTTGATAAACTTGAATTAACTCACAGTTTCTCATTCTTCATAGCCATGGATATACAGGCATTGTGGGGGCTTTTCATCAGAAAAGAACAGGCCCTACATATCTGTTTGTCATTTTTTGTTTTCACATACAATCAATCTCTGGGGAACACAGGTGCAAATTGCATGCAATTTCAGTTTATATTTATTTGGCAGTCTACCTCATCTGAGCTCAGTTTCCTTGCGATTTCAGGGAAGCTTCGAGTCAACGGGGAGAGCCAAAGGAAAAATCAATCAAACTGCGCTGGGTAAACACTAAAAATAAGACACCGCTTGGTGAGTCGTAACAGACAAAATACGAAGAATGGTGAAGCCTCTAAGAAATAGAACTACTCAGAAAGACACCTAGATTCATGTTGGTTGATACAAAACTCCAAAAACAAGGTCTCAGAAGTAATAAAGGGTGAGGATTTGATATCGTTCCGGGTTGGAAATCACTACCTGTTCACCTTCGATCAGATCAATGTGGTACATAAGGAGCAAATCCTTAATAAATTGGACTACTTAACGGCAGGAAGAGCAGAATTTGATATCTTCGGTGATAATTAGATAAGCCTCTACCGGCACAGCCTACTTGTAGCTTGAAATTGCTGCCAATATCATCATTTAATTCCTTTTTAATCAAGTAGAAAGTTTTCTCCAATCACTTTCTCCTGGGTCACAGTGATATCTCTAATCACTTAAAAACTTTCCTACTACTATCATGACTGCATCGCGTCGCCGCAGCCAAGATAAACGGTTGAAAGGAAAGTCGTGACTCGCGAGATTAGGCATGTAGGACGGAGAGTGGCGTGGGTCTAGCGCAGTTGCCGTGACGACCTGGCAAGTCTAGACATTGATATATCGGATTGAATAAATGACAACATGTTTAGGTAGGGATTACACAGGAAATGAAGAGAGAAAAGAAGGTTCTCTCCGCGCTTATCTCGGGAGGAAGAGGGCTGAAAAGGCGAGGTGTAAGACATCGCGGGAGCTTGATACAGAAACCCTCGTGGGCCAATGACTCACGCTGTAGTTTGGTCCTGCAGACCCTACAATTCTGTAACTGTAAACTCTGGAGGTGTTGGATATTGACCCACATGCATGGAATAGTTGTAAGGCTCGTTACTATGGATGGGACACTGAGTCACGTTGTTCCAGTCTTTCAAGTCTTTCAAGGTCCTCGGCCGTTGAAGAAAAAGGAGGATGCCTCCCTCAGGTTCAGTTTCATTCATATTGGAGACGGTGACTCACGAGGAGTGGGGATGGCTGTAGAGATCCAGTAACCATCTTGCCCCCAAGCAAAAGTCTTTGCCCTACTCTTCCTCTTCTTTGACAACTCTTAGAACTAAAGTATGCATAAGTCTGTAACCACTTCTACTCAAAATTCTACTCTTTTTTGTTTTTAACTTTTCTATGCTACAAAGCTGAATGAGCTACATGAAGAGGTGCCCATACCAAGGTTCCTTCATCATTCATGAAATCGTAAAGCCATTACTACAACATATCTGAACCTAATATGAAGTTCAAAGTTTCAAAAATTCAATAAAAGATGTTTCCAAATCTATTGTAATACATATGCAGGCTAATGGAAAATGAAAACAAAGCATCTGAGGGTGCATGTTTCCCAGGATAATGGATACATTGAAACTATAATTTCCATATTATACTTCACAACCTCTTCCCAATGATGGTTAATGATTAAACTGAAATCAAATGAACATTTAGAAATACATTTTCAAGTTGAAATGCATTTGAAATGAAAGAAATAACGCTCCGTAACAGTTTGTGAGCGATCTATTTTACATTGTAGTATGTAGTTTTGATAATTGATATTAGAACCTGTCACCACTCAGGGTTTCTTGCAACGTTCCTCAGGAAGATATTTGTCATCAAGCATATCCCTATACGTTGTATCCGACTTGGTATTTTTAACTACATTTTTTTTCCTCTCATTTTCTTTCTCTACTTTCCAAGTGAACTGAGCTATCGATGAAGTATGTAAAATGCTCAACAACTACAACAACAACAAATGATTTAAAACACTTGTGATTATATCGTTATAGCTCTTATACCAGGGAAACAGTAAGGAATGGTGATAATATTTGCTTAAAGGGAAAGTCCACCCCGGAAGTTTCACTGTTTCAATAAAAGGAGTTAAATTTGAGCAGCATTTTAAAAAAGAATTGAGCAAAATCAGTCAAAGAATAAGAAAATTACACTCATTTACATTTTCTAGTAAGTTACTTTCGGCTCTGCAAATTGGCAACACTGATGACATCATATGCGAGCAGCTCTCCATTCACTTTGTACATGAAATTTCACATTTTCTCAATTTTCTTGAAGTTACACATTTTCTCACCCCATAATCAAAGTATGTTATGTAAAAGGCAATTCTTCTGAACATACATTGACTATGGGGGTTAGAAAATGTGTAACTTCCAAGAAAATTGAGAAAATGTGAAATTTCATGTACAAAGTGAATGGAGAGCTGCTCGCATATGATGTCATCAGTGTTGCCAATTTGCAGAGCCAAGAGTAACTTACTAGAAAATGTAAATGAGTGTAATTTTCTTAATCTTTGACCGATTCTGCTCATTTATTTTTTTAAAATGCTGTTCAAATTTAACTCCTTTTATTGAAACAGTGAAACTTCTGGGGTGGACTTTGCCTTTAAAAGCCTCTAACTGGTATGTCTACTGGTATACATGTATCATTCATTCTTATGAAAACTAATTATACAATTGTACACTAAATGTTTAATACAGGTCATTACTGACTATCTGTGGCAAAGGGGAAAATATAGCCACATGTACATGTACATTTTAAGTCACCATTGGGTTTCTATTTGAATTATTTGATAAAAAAAAAAAGGATGTCATCAAGAAGCTCCACGAAATTTCCTACACTGACCAAGTTTCTGCTTTCGACCAAAGATCCAAGCATTCACCAAAAGCCTAACCCTAACCCTAAACCTCAACCCCAAAATTACGTATCACTGTACAGTGTAAATATAAAATCCAATTGCAACCCTAATTCTACACCCATATCAATGATAAAATATAGCTCAGAACAACTGTCACCAGAGCAAATTCTGGGTCGCAAAAATGCTTAAATTACATTAATAAAGAAAAAATGCTCAAAGCAGAGTTAAGATAACATTTCAAGGTTGTCTTATGTCTAGTGGAGGTCAATTCCCCTGTAATCAAAGACAAGGTTTTACAGAGAAATGACTCATAAATAAACTCTACTGGTACCTTGCACTGAAAGATGGAAGGACAAGGCTGTCCATATTAGTTTGCTATTGAATAACCTTGTTTTGATAAACAAAATGCATTACCAGGAACAAAGGTAGATGTAACCTGTACACTAGTCTTAGCATCAACAAAATATATGCCATGATTATAGATCTTGCTAAAGATCTAGCAATAAGCAAACATTTACACAGGTTCTTTCTCACTCTAACCCTTCCCCCTCCTCTTTCTCCCTCTTTCCCTTTTATTCACTCTCTCTCTTTCTCTCTTAACTCTTGTCTATTTTCAACTGTCTGTTCATATTTCTTTTTCTCTCACACTCTCTATTCCTTCTCTCTCCCCTTCCCTCTCCTTCTCTCTCCTTCACACTGCTCCATCCAGGGCTCTCTTTCTCTCCCTTTGTCCCTCACTCTGCCCCTCTCTCTGCAATCTCCTTCAATCGCTATTCCTGCAATCTCCCATTCTTTCTTTCTCTCTCACTCTTCCCTGTTGTTTCTTTCCCTCTCCCTCCCTCTCTCTCTCTCTCCCCCCCTCCCCCTCTCTCTCTCTCTGTCTCTTCCTCCCACAAATCCATGTCGTATCCATGACGCTGAGCTTTACCATCTATTCCACACACCAAAGACGACTCCCCACGCCATCAGAACTCCAGGTGCAAGGGCAGACTGAATGCCCCCAGCCGATCGAATGGCTCTGTACCGTTGGAGTTCGATATCATCTGCACGACAAAACAGGGCCGATCCCGTGCATTTGAAGTATGGTATATCAGCGATGCATTTACAAATGCGGGGGAGATTTCCCTAGCTGTTACATACTATACAACGGTAAGTACATGTATATGCTGGAAGAATATTACTTCCAAATCATGCACTGACTAAGAGTAGGCACAATCATGTTACTAAAGGTTCTCGACACTCTTCATTCAAGAAGAGCTAATTCCCTGCAGTATTGTCCAATGCATGATTAATGTACACGCTATATATATATATATATATATATATATATATATATATATATATATATATACCTTTCGCAGCTGGATCAATACAACTTGCCCAAAAATCTATGACACGATTTTATTGTAACTATAAATTATCAACATCGTTTCATGTGCAGTAGATGGCTGATTTGGTGACATGAGAGAGATTTCCCTAGCTGATGTACAGGTATTACAAAAATCATCAGTGATCTAAGGACACAATTTTTTTTTTTTACTGATGTACAGTATGATGCACTCTCAAACACCCAGTTGGGTTGCCGATGCAAAATCAACTTTCATTTCAACTTTAGCCATGCATACCACTCTCACATTCCTCACAGTAATATTTAACCCTTTGGATACAATTCAATTTCGGTATAACACACATTTTCCACAGACTCTAGCCCAACCTATCTCAGGCATAGTATTCAAAGGGTTAAAAGATTTATCTGTTTTCACGATAAGGAGAAAAATAAAAACATATTGCTTTTGTCTTACCTGGGTTGAAGAAGATGGTTGATTTCAGATAAGCAAATTCCTTATCATCAATCTCCAGTGTCTGACACTTCTGGAAAAATGCATTTAATGTATCTATGTCCGATGTGGTGGGGATCCCTTGCGTCGCAATAATATATTTCAGTAGGGCGCCCTCGCGACAGTCCTTTTCCGAGCAGGATTTTGCGACAGGTGTCGCCGTCGACATAGGTTTACTATTTACATTGGCAGGTGGCGGTGCTGTCATGCGAGTCTTTGTGAAATGAGACCCTTTCCACTTGTATTTGGAACTGACATTGCGCCATTGTGAGTATGAGGAGTTCTGACCAGCAGTGCTGGAGGAGTCGTACGCGATCGCTCCGCGACAGACACAGCACCGCGGGTAGATTCCTGATGAAATCAACCGTCTTGAGAAGGAGCTGCGCCGCATACGGGCACACCTCCTCTGCGTGTTTCAGTTTGATAATAGTGGGTAGTGTGTGCGTAGTGTGGGGCGCCCTCAATGGACATTCCCACGAATATATTGCCTCCTGTTGGTTGTTCCCGGCCTCTGTTTCTTCCGGCTTGTGCTCGCACGCATCCTCCGCCACCGCCGATGTCGACGATGATGGCGGTGGCGTGGTCGAAGATGTCCCTGATGATAATAATGTATATAGAATGCTGTGGTGGTTCTTTTTCTCTGGACAGTCACATTGTGACGTCGTGTTGGAGGGATTGGCTTTGGCACTCATCTTTAAAAGTTTTTTTTCGGTGGGGTTTTTCGTTCACTCCTTCCTTCCTTCGCGACTTCTCTTTCCTTGGCTGCTTTTTTTTCTCCTCAGTGGAGAAAGATCTGTAACAAAGCAAAAATAGCGTAAAACATTTGAAAATTCCCAATATGCAAGCTGAGTAGTTTTTATTTTTTGGATTGTCAGCAATTTTTCCTCCTCCCCCACCCCCAATTTTATGACCCCACAAACTATGAAATCGACTGACATCCCTGCAAGAAGTCAAGTCTTCTTTAAATTGTCATCTGATCTTAATATTTCAAAGATGAGTTACACTCTCCCAAGAAGATAAAATTATCCAATAGTTGGATGGGACCTTTAAACATTCCTCTTAAATGGAATATTAATCACAAAACTCCAACCTTTGGTATAAAATCTATAATTTATCAGATTTCTGCTTACACATATCTTTTTAATCAAGTTAATTTCAAAGACCAAAAGTACAATGTACAATAAGGTGTTAAACAAACACACTGAAGTATAAATGTGGCCTTCGTACGTTTGCTTTAGAGCCAGTCTCTAGTTATGGTAGCAAAAGGAGAATTGACATTAACTGATCAAGTATAGTCTCATATTGTCCATCTTGCATGAAAAGATATTGTGTGAAATTGTACGAAATTCATTCCATGAATTCCAACAAATTTTAGTGTAAATGTCTCGAGTGAAACGCAATATAACAGTTACACTAAGCGGTATGCTCTGACACCTCCACGCCGACGAGCTCGACTTGAAACACACAGCAATTCGCTGTATACATGTACATGCGGGCAAATGGAACGCCCATTGGTTTTATGTGTGTGTGGGCACCGTGTGATACTTCCTTGACAATGTTTTGGGGGGTCCGAAAACTAAAGCTTTGACATTTTGATTGTAAAATACACCCACAGCAATGAGTTTTTATTCAGTATACTATAGACCAATTTCACAACGCAAGAGGGCAGCAGACTGTTCGGCACAGTTCGACATACTGGGGTGGGCGCTCCAACTTTTATAGTACACAAGTCAATGGTGCGTTATGTACATTCGTTCGATTTTTTGTCTATTTTGACCAGTATATGCAGATTTATTTTAATATTTGCAATGAGAAATTATCAGAGAAGTTCAGGTTGCAGCTGTGCGGTGCTCAAATGCCACAAGGATTAGAGAACGTTTAAAAATGGGAAGCTAACTGAGTGCGAAATTCACTCGCTTTTGACTCATGAAGCCTGTTTGTGTGAGAAGCCGTACTTCCTACACGGGTTTCCGTAAGCAATGTGAAGGAATTCGTCGCCAGTGGGTAAAAACATCAACAGAAGGGACTTTTAAGTCAAGAAACATATCATTATGTACTTTGGCGTAAAATTTAATGAGTGAAAACTTGACTTTGTAAACAGGGTAAGATTTAGGGCTCCCGTTTACTATGGCTTCTATGCTGCAATCGAACTTTTACTGACAAAACTATAAGTTGAAAAACCATCAAAATTACAAAAATACATCATACCTTCATCCGTCAGATATGACCATTGTCTTACCTCATCTACCCATGTATCCATGCTTTATTTTATTGATCTAGAATAAAGTAAATGGAACAATATCGGGGCATATCTCATATCTTACATTCATTTTGTACACAGAGCCAATCGCGGGCAGCGCGCTTGCCCACAGCAGCAATGGCATCGCCGATAGAGGGCCAAATACATAAACCGGCCGTGAAATTGGTCTATACATCATAAAGGTTTAATGATATAGTCTCTCATTTCATGTGGAATGAATTGAAATAGTGAAAGATACTTTTTCTGAAATTTACCAAACCTAGAGACCAGCTTTGAAGTATGTTCAATCTAAACAGAGGACATAACTATCTTGAGAAAGTACATTGCACTCAAAGAGGACACTAAATAAAGCTTGTTGATCAAGTGGCTATTTTACCATTTAATACTAACAAGAGAAATCAAAACAGGAATAATGATTTTGCAGAAACCTGTCTCGATTTACTTTAGAAAAAAAGATCCATCTAAAGTTCCTTATTGGCAATTTCAGATGCGGACGTGATCTGCATCTAAACATATACAATTAAGTGCCCTTGAAGATTATGAGAGTACAATCACTTCTCTATTCATTCTTAAAATGTATATTACAAGGTAAAGGTACTAATACTAGTGGTAGCAAAAGTAAAGATGTACAGTATGTTTCTTAAAAAAGGAAACCCAACTTTCCACAGCAATATCTTATTGATCAAGCACCATCTCTCTCTTCAACTGCTTTAAAAACATTAATTTTCGCGGATTTCACGCTATTTCCGGCAAGCGCGAATGAACTCACAAAAATATTAGCACGATTTCATATGCATTGAAATATCAAATCAAATCTCGCATTTTTGCAAGTAAATAATTGTCCAGGGCAAAATTCAAGAACCCGCCAATAGTTCTTGGGTTGCTTAGCACGAAAATTTAATCACACAAAAATAAAAGCATTTACAGGGCTAAATTTAAGAACCCGCCAATAGTTCTTGGGTTGTTTTAGCGCGAAAATTTAATCACACAAAAATAAAAGCATTTACAGGGCTAAATTTAAGAACCCGCCAATAGTTCTTGGGTTGTTTAGCGCGAAAATTTAATCACACAAAAATAAAAGCATTTACAGGGCTAAATTTAAGAACCCGCCAATAGTTCTTGGGTTGTTTAGCGCGAAAATTTAATCACACAAAAATAAAAGCATTTACAGGGCTAAATTTAAGAACCCGCCAATAGTTCTTGGGTTGTTTAGCGCGAAAATTTAATCACACAAAAATAAAAGCATTTACAGGGCTAAATTTAAGAACCCGCCAATAGTTCTTGGGTTGTTTTAGCGCGAAAATTTAATCACACAAAAATAAAAGCATTTACAGGGCTAAATTTAAGAACCCGCCAATAGTTCTTGGGTTGTTTAGCGCAAAAAATTTAATCACACAAAAATAAAGCATTTACAGGGCTAAATTTAAGAACCCGCCAATAGTTCTTGGGTTGTTTAGCGCGAAAATTTAATCACACAAAAATAAAAGCATTTACAGGGCTAAATTTAAGAACCCGCCAATAGTTCTTGGGTTGTTTAGCGCGAAAATTTAATCACACAAAAATAAAAGCATTTACAGGGCTAAATTTAAGAACCCGCCAATAGTTCTTGGGTTGTTTAGCGCGAAAATTTAATCACACAAAAATAAAAGCATTTACAGGGCTAAATTTAAGAACCCGCCAATAGTTCTTGGGTTGTTTAGCGCGAAAATTTAATCACACAAAAATAAAAGCATTTACAGGGCTAAATTTAAGAACCCGCCAATAGTTCTTGGGTTGTTTAGCGCGAAAATTTAATCACACAAAAATAAAAGCATTTACAGTAATAAATGAACTTCAAGTAATGAGAGCCTTTTAGAGAAACTTATTTTCTTTTGGTAATCTACAGGCATTAGTTGTTGTTTTCTTTTTCTTTACTTTTCTTCTTTGATTGTCATCTTCTTGTAATGTCGAAAGTAATTTGCACGTAAGAGTATTCAATTTTATTTCATTTCATATTCTTTTGCAAACCATGATAAGAAAAATATGACAAAAGTTGTACAAATATGAAAATACATCAATCTGAAAGTATAAAATGTTAAAAAGGCATAAAACAGTAAAAACAGTACATAGAAAATGAATACTGATAACAAGAGAATATTGAGAATGGAAACAACATTGTTTCAGTCTCTGATAAAATCGTTTGCAAGGCATAACTAGAAAGGTTTGGAAGCTTTCAGGCAAGGCAGCCCAATACAAGAATAGATCTTTATAAAAACAACAAAAATTACTGTACTGATCAACACAATAAACAAACATTCATTGGACCTCTCTCTTTGTTTTCATTTGCATGAGCAGCCAGGGAAGGGGGAAATGTGAAAGAACATACATGTAGTGACTAATTATGGGCATCAATCTCATTTTAATGTACAAAAAAAAAATGGCAACTGATGAATGAAAGAACATCATAAAAGATCACCTGTCTTTACTTGGTTATTGATTTGTTTTACCTGACTGCTATTCAAGAAAGCATGCATGCTGGTAAGTATTTAAAGCAACGAGAGGACCGCCAGTTTAAGTCCTCTCCTACGGACCTAGTAATGATTCATACCTTGCCAAAGGGTATTAGTGGTAGGGAACTAGTAGTAACAGTAGTAGTAGTAGTAGTAGAAGTAGTAGTAGTAGTAGTAGTAGTAGTAGTAGTAGTAGTAGTAGTAGTAGT
>CM057160.1:15391464-15393964 GCA_029962745.1 Echinometra lucunter | reverse complement strand
ATACATGTAGTGGGTACTGTTTTGAAATGTCAAGTATTCTAATTTCTGAATAAGGGAAATCAACAAAGCACTTCTTTCAGCATTGATGTAGCACTGTTGGAGATGTGCTTCGGTCTAGTGGATATGTCAGTCTCTGGAAAGTAGATAGCAAGGTACAGGGTTCGAGTCCCTGCCACAGCACTGTCAGTTTGGAAAGACACATTAATCAGCTATTTTTGCTACACTCGGTCAACCCTTTACCAAGTGATAATGATGATGCTGATGACAATCATGATGATGAAATCAAATGATTATAATGATGATGTTAATATGTCTATATGATCATCATTTTATTTCATTATCATCATAATCATTATCATTTTCATTTGTATTATCATTATTATAATTATTTTAATTATTATCAGTATTATAATTATCATTATTATAATTATCATCCTTATAATTATTATATTACTATCATTATTATTATTATCATCATCACTATTATTATCATTATTATATTATCATTATTATCATGATCATCATAACCATACTATCATTATTGTTATGATACAAAAATAATAATTCTCTTTGAAACCTGTAACATTATCTTTTTAAATCTAACTATGACCTGTTCTAGGGAAGTGTGTTTCTAACAGACATAAGATAAAGCAAAGTGGTATACTTCTATTGTATTTCAAGCATTCTAATTCTGATTAAGGGAAATCAATAAATTGTAGCAGGGAGGTGTGTCTGGTAGACATAGTGGTGTACTGTTGAAATGTCAAGTATTCTAATTTCTGAATAAGGGAAATCAACAGAGCACTTATGAAAATAATTTATAGCCAAACATTTTTTCTCATGTCTCAGGTGCAAACCATTGTAGTCACTGCAGAGTGTATACTACTACAATATATAGGCTGTCAATTGCCATCTTCAAATCATCTACATACAGCCTACAAGTTAAACTGTGACTGAACTTGAAGCAATCAAGTAAATAACTCAGTTCACTATTGTTTACTTTAGGTCACTGCCAAGGTCTACACGGTCCCTGGGACAAAATACACAACATATCAACATTCAGCTCGACCCGAAGTTGATAATTATCATCTTCTTTTTTTTTTTCTAGCGCGGACCTGCTTGGCAGCATAGCCGGTGGACCGGCGACTCTCGCTTGCAATATTCGCAGAGGCTCTATCTAGTTCACGTTCAATTTCAACGTCATGTTTACATGCGAAACCATACAACATGCACTATGCAGCAGTGTGTGGATCCCGCACGCTCTGTTATCGCATAACAATCTTTTTCTTCGGCCTCATTTAACACGCAATGCAAAGACGTCTACTTTCATAAATACAAGCATTGTAATCATACTCTACCTTCTATCTTGGTCCAGGTGTACGGAAATATTCCTTAAACTCACATTTGCACTAAGCGGTGGGTTGAACAGAGAGCGTTTACTACATGAAAATAAAATTTCACTTCATATCGCACCGATCGTTTGGTCTTGTACGTTCAAGTGAATGGGAGTTAGCGTGCGGTATATCCCAATACACAGTGCACGTATATCGCAGACATGTGTTTGGAGGATTTTTTTCCCCCCTCCATGAAATATTGCCTTTCGATTTAGAGTTCATTACCCCTGACCCATTTAGAATCTGCGCGCTGATTGGCTAATGTCACGAATTGCCGGAGGACTTCACGCAAGCTGATTGGTGAAATGTGCAAGTGACGGAATAATGACCACAGGCCCCCAAATGAGCACAAACCTTGAAGAACAAAACCACACGACAGACAAATTTAAAAGACCAAAATACGGATATCGTGAATTTACACGCATGCTGGGGCCTTACCCGACTTCAAATCTGCTTCTTTTGAGTTTGTTTGTGGGAGAGAGAAAACAAGGGACTCGATGAAAAGAATAACAGTGTAAGATGTCACTCAAAAATTGTTGTGGCAATTGAACAAACCATCAAGTATCATTTTCACGGCCACATTATTCAGCATATGAAATATGAAACCGTCGCTCATATGTCGTGAGCTAGTTAAATGATTATTTTGATGGTAATAGATGGCATTGGTTATCTGCCGTAATATACATTTGGGAGTGGAAAAAACAGAAAAGGAAAAAATAGAAAGCTAAATTTACAAGTTGACCTCCTTTTTGTTTTTGTTTTGTTTCATTTGTTTTTTTTTTTTTTTTTTTTTTTTTCCTTTTTCTTGAATCTTATTGCCTTTGGCATGATGCAGCAATACTGGGCGTGATGATAAGGTGTCGGTTTCGTTTTTTAATCACAGTCGCAAAAGATATTCATTTCCTTTCGGCTGTAACCATATACCCTATTAAAACTCTTAATAATAATTACCTAAAAAGGTAAAAAGGAATTCCCAACTACTCTAACTTTCTTGGTATACGAGGGACATTAGAAACCGAATGCACGTGAGAATGCAATAAAAAAAAGTTTAGAATTAATTAACAAGGATTGTTGACTTTCATGTTTGCTTTCTTTTCTTTTTCTCC
>CM057160.1:15374696-15390964 GCA_029962745.1 Echinometra lucunter | reverse complement strand
TAGTAGCAGCAGTAGTAGCAGCAGCAGCAGCAGCAGTAGTAGTAGTAGTAGTAGCAGTAGCAGCAGTAGCTGCAGCAGTAGTAGTAGTAGTAGTAGTAGTAGTAGTAGTAGTAGTAGTAGTAGCAGTAGCAGCAGCAGCAGCAGTAGTAGTAGTAGTAGTAGCAGTAGTAGCAGTAGTAGTAGTAGTAGTAGTAGTAGTAGTAGAATAAGTAGTAGTAGTAGCAGTAGTAGTAATATTAGTAGTTGTAGTAGTAGTAGCAGCAGTTGTAGTAGCAGCAGCAGTAGTAGTAGTAGTAGTAGTAGTAGTAGCAGTAGTAGTAGTAGTAGTAGTAGTAGTAGTAGCAGTAGTAGTGGTGGTAGTAGTAGTAGTAGTAGTAGTAGTAGTAGTAGTAGTAGCAGCAGCACTAGTAGTGCTAGTAGTAGTAGCAGTAGTAGTAGTAGTAGTAGTAGTAGTAGTAGTAGTAGTAGTAGTAGTAGCAGCAGCAGCAGCAGCAGCAGCAGCAGTAGATGTAGAAGCAGTAATAGTAGTAGCAGTGTTAGTAATAGTATAATAGTAGGAATAGTAGGAATAGTAGAAATTATAGGAGGAGGAGGAAGAGGAGGAGAATGTGGAGGATTAGTGGTAGTGGTGGTAGCAGTAGTAGCAGCAGTAGTGGTAGTGCTGGTGGTGGTAGTAGGAGGAGCTGGTGTAGAAGCAAGTCATCCTCATAGCAGCATTTTATTTTAGCACTTTACACTACTATTATAGTACTGTTATTGTAAAGCATTTTGATCCCCTTTAGAATCACAGTATTTCTTGCATGCTCTTAAAATATCTCCTATGCAGCATACACATTCAAATATTGACCTAAGGTTTATGAGAGACACTATAGTAAAATAAATCCATCAGAAATATTATTCCAAATGACCATATTTTAATACATAGTCTATTTGTACATGTATCAAATGAACTTATATATATATATATATGCTACTAATATGGTCCCACATTATTTTACCACATGTATATATGTCAACTGAAATGACACCATTGTGCATAGATCATCTTCCTTCAGCATTGATGCAACACTGTTGGAGATGTGCTGTGGTCTAGTGGTTATGTCTCCGGAAAGTAGATTGCAAGGCACAGGGTTCAAGTCACTGTCACAGCACTGTCATTTTGGAAAGACATTTATCGCCTATGTTTGCTACACTCGGTCAACCCTTTACCAAGTGATGATGATGATGATGACAATCACGATGATGACATCAAATGATTATAATGATGATGTAATGTTGATACTGATGATCATTATCATTTTATTTCATTTTCATCATAATCATTATCATTTTCATTATCATTTGTATTATCATTTATGATTATTATAATTATCATCATAATTATTATCAGTATTATAATTATCATTATTATAATTATCATCCTTATAATTATTATATTATTATCATCATTATTATTATTATCATCATCATCACTATTATTATCATTATTATATTATCATTATTATCATGATCATCATAATCATGCTATCATTATTGTTATGATACAAAAATAATAATTCTCTTTGAAACCTGTAACATTATCTTTTTAAATCTAATTAAGACCTATTCTAGGGAAGTGTGTTTCTAACAGACATAAGATAAAGCAAAGTGGTATACTTTTATTGTATTTCAAGCATTCTAATTCTGAATAAGGGAAATCAATAAATTGTAGTAGGGAGGTGTGTCTGGTAGACATAGTGGTGTACTGTTTTGAAATGTCAAGTATTCTAATTTCTGAATAAGGGAAATCAACAAAGCACTTATGAAAATAATTTATAACCAAACATTTTTTCTCATGTCTCAGGTGCAAACCATTCTAGTCACTGCAGAGTGTATACTACTACAATATATAGGCTGTCAATTGCCATCTTCAAATCATCTACATACAGCCTACAAGTTAAACTGTGACTGAACTTGAAGCAATCAAGTAAATAACTCAGTTCACTATTGTTTACTTTAGGTCACTGCCAAGGTCTATACGGTCCCTGGGACAAAATACACAACATATCAACATTCAGCTCGACCCGAAGTTGATAGTTATCATCCTTTTTTTTTTCTTTTTTTTTTCTAGCGCGGACCTGCTTGGCAGCATAGCCGGTGGACCGGCGACTCTCGCTTGCAATATTCGCAGAGGCTCTATCTAGTTCACGTTCAATTTCAACGTCATGTTTACATGCGAAACCATACAACATGCACTATGCAGCAGTGTGTGGATCCCGCACGCTCTGTTATCGCATAACAATCTTTTTCTTCGGCCTCATTTAACACGCAATGCAAAGACGTCTACTTTCATAAATACAAGCATTGTAATCATACTCTACCTTCTATCTTGGTCCAGGTGTACGGAAATATTCCTTAAACTCACATTTGCACTAAGCGGTGGGTTGAACAGAGAGCGTTTACTACATGAAAATAAAATTTCACTTCATATCGCACCGATCGTTTGGTCTTGTACGTTCAAGTGAATGGGAGTTAGCGTGCGGTATATCCCCAATACACAGTGCACGTATATCGCAGACATGTGTTTGGAGGATTTTTTTTTCCCCCTCCATGAAATATTGCCTTTCGATTTAGAGTTCATTACCCCTGACCCATTTAGAATCTGCGCGCTGATTGGCTAATGTCACGAATTGCCGGAGGACTTCACGCAAGCTGATTGGTGAAATGTGCAAGTGACGGAATAATGACCACAGGCCCCCAAATGAGCACAAACCTTGAAGAACAAAACCACACGACAGACGAATTTAAAAGACCAAAATACGGATATTGTGAATTTACACGCATGCTGGGGCCTTACCCAACTTCAAATCTGCTTCTTTTGAGTTTGTTTGTGGGAGAGAGAAAACAAGGGACTCGATGAAAAGAATAACAGTGTAAGATGTCACTCAAAAATTGTTGTGGCAATTGAACAAACCATCAAGTATCATTTTCACGGCCACATTATTCAGCATATGAAATATGAAACCGTCGCTCATATGTCGTGAGCTAGTTAAATGATTATTTTGATGGTAATAGATGGCATTGGTTATCTGCCGTATTTGGGATTGGAAAAAACAGAAAAGGAAAAAATAGAAAGCTAAATTTACAAGTTGACCTCCTTTTTGTTTTTGTTTTGTTTCATTTGTTTGTTGTTGTTTTTTTTTTCCTTTTTCTTGAATCTTATCGCCTTTGGCATGATGCAGCAATACTGGGCGTGATGATAAGGTGTCGGTTTCGTTTTTTAATCACAGTCGCAAAAGATATCCATTTCCTTTCGGCTGTAACCATATACCCTATTAAAACTCTTAATAATAATTACCTAAAAAGGTAAAATGGAATTCCCAACTACTCTAACTTTCTTGGTATACGAGGGACATTAGAAACCAAATGCACGTGAGAATGCAATAAAAAAAGTTTAGAATTAATTAACAAGGCTTGTTGACTTTCATGTTTGTTTTCTTTTCTTTTTCTCTAACTGCTATGCAAATTTGTGGTTCGATCACTGAACTACATAAAATTTGCGATCTAATATAGAAGCAAAATTGCACAATACGGATTTTTAAGGGAGATATAAATGACAAACTAACTCAGGCAGGCGCATTACTCTAACAAACAAACAAATAAACAAAAAATTACTTCGACAGAAGACTATTTTAAAGAGATTTTTAAAAATGACGCTTTGCATGCAGATATAATGATAACAAATCCTGTTGAAGTAAATCTTTGGGCAAATCATAGGTAAAATAAGGGTTCCACAAACTACAAGCAATTGCTTTTTAGTGGATCCCTCCATTTCCACAGAAATCAATAATTTATAATTTTTTCTAATCATTTATTGATTTGTTAACTCATGAAAGAAAAAAATATTATGTATAATTATATCTGTGCAATGTCATTGTATTTTTTCTGTTGGAAATAAATAAATATCAACTGGAATTGGAAACAAAATGGAAAGGGAGAAAAGAGAAAAAGGGAAATGGAATGGAGAATGGGAGTAAACCTGCAAAAATCCTCTTCTAACCTCATATCGCCATTATTGTTCGTTTCTTTGATTTAATTCATCATTTGCTATATATCATAATTGCGATTACAATAAACGTTTCCTTGGGAAGTTCCTACAAGCCTCACATTTCAACACTGATAAAACATAAATTTATTTAAGTCAACCACAAGCAGATAATACAAGAGAAGTCTACATAGAAGCAGGACTCAGTCTTGTGATTTTCCTTTTATTACAGTCAAACCTGCTTTAGTGACCACCTTTATAGAAAGACCACCTGTCTATAAAGACCGCAATTTTTGTTTCCCTTGAATAGCTTTTCCCATTGAAATATCTTCGAAAGAAACCTGTCGATAAAGACCACCTGCTCATAAAGACCGCTTTTCTTGTCTCCCTTGGGTGGTCTTAATATACAGTGTACTAATTTTAAGATGGATCAAAGAGGGGGAAGGTTTTTTTTTTCTTTTCTTTTAGTATTTATTCATCAAAACAAAGAAATACAATTACAAAATCACGAAATAAAAAACTACGCACATAATTGCACAAAGCAGCACATATTTGTACAGAAAAGCAGATCTACTAATTATCAAAATGAATTCTCCAAGTTTTGAAATGTAAAGAAAGTTTGTTTCTTTTCTTAGCTATAAAGTATATTCTAAATCCTTGGTAGATTTCAAAAGAGCCAAAACCCCCTCAATGTTAGGAGATTTACCTTGGAATTTACTAACATAAAGGTAATATCTAACATGACAAAAATACAGGTTAAATATTTATCATCTTGTATACCAAATATTTCCTGAACATTGAAAGGGCAGGATTAATTCATGAACCACTACGTTCGGAGATTAATTCACCCATTCGATTTATCATTTTATTTTAAATTTCTGATATTTACAGGGTGGCACATTTCACCAATATCTGAGCATGGGCTTCCATGAGGCCCTGTTTGGGTAACATTGCTATTCAATATCAATGAATAAAACTAAAATATACAAAATAGAGAAATAATTACACATTATCAGATTATGTAGTATTATCAGGATTATACAAATTAATTGATATTCTCATAAAAAGCAGATTATTCAAGAAATACCTTTGCACATATTTTTTTATATCTTATTACGCACAGAAATTAAATAGGTTGTAAATCTAGTCATGAGATTTTTAGACATTCTTAAAAACAAAATTAACAACAGAAGGTAGCCTCAATTCATACATGTCATAAGCAACGAAGAAGCTGTATGTTTATTACCTGATCAGCCTAACACAAGGGCTACCCAAATTACTGTATAAATATTTACATTGGATAAATCATAAGATAATATTATTAATGATTTTCCAGGAATACACTTCAGTTGCTCACATTATGATTAATGATACTCACAAAAGGAAAATATTCGACTTATGCGACCTAACTTCATTCCTTAATCCGTGGGCCGAGGGGATAAATGCTTTCAAATCAATTCTCAAAAGGTCATTTTCTCGGGAAAACAATGCAGGATGATGCGGCACTATATGCTTCTACCCTACTTTACTAATCTTCAACCGATAATACCGAAGCCATTTCTTCTTTCTTTTCCTCTTCTTTTTTTTTCTTCTTTCTTCAAAGAATCATGAAATTTGGCATCGATCAGCATTAAACCATAATCGAAAATATAGACATGCGTTTAAGAGCATGTTTTATATGTATATATATATATATATATATATATATATATATGTAAAAATAAATAAAACTATGGCACCTTATAGTAAAAATGGTTACAGTTCGCTATTCCGAAGGTTTGTTAGTCCGAAAATGAATAAGGTTCGTTATTCCTAAGGATCATTAATCCGAAAACGAAATGAGGTTCGTTATTCCGAAGGTTCATTAGTCCGAAAATGAAATAAGGTTCGTTAGTGCGTCAGTTATTTTCGGACTAACGAACCTTATTTCATTTTCGGACTATCGAACCTTCCGAATATCGAACCTTATTTCGTTTCGGATAGACTCCTTTTAATCCTGTTCACCTTTTTTTTTTTTCATTCTGTGCCATCGCACCAATCTTTGAAGGTTATTAATCGGTCCGTCGAATTCTGGGAACTCTGTGGAACATGATCTTCACACGAGCGTAGATCATGCAAGAAATGGAACACCGAATTGGTAAGCCAAGCACGGTGAATTAATGATACGCAATCTATACGCATAACGTGTCGCTGCAAACGTAGAGGAATTAAGCAAGATAACTTACTCATATCTGTTCATATTTGTGTTTATATTGATATAAATGTATTTCATTCAGTTTCCTTGTATAATTATATGCAACTATATGTGACTTATTGTGATTGTTCCATGAAATGTGATATTGATTTCAAAAGGAAGGAATAAAATATTATTAAAAACAAAAATCTGTTCGGAGCCAGAAGGGCGTTAACTCGTATGATTTTATACAGACTTAACACCCTTCTGGCTCCAAACAGATTCTTGGGATCATTGAGATTATGGGAAATATCAGTATAAGTCGATATTGTTCGAGGAAATTTCCCAAAGTTTCGATAAAAGTGATTGCACTTGATTAATCAAAATGTATATAAAAAAGATTGTTCGGGTTAGAAAAGATTAGGGGCTAGGGGAATGATTTTTCACATTTAGTCTGCTTGGTATGAGACGGTCCGTCCTGGGCCCTGTAACATAAAACATACGTACGACTGATATCAATCGTAAGTCTATGGCAAACCATTTACTAAAGAGTTACAATTGATCGTAAGATAGATTGTATCTCTTTACGTATACAGGCCCCTGTTTATCCTTTACCCCCCCCCCCCCCCCCCCCCCAATTTTGGATGTCCCGCTCAGCACTGACAAACAAGGCTCCCAACAAAATGGTAACTTTCTTCTTCTTTGCCTTTCTCTTGTTTTTCAGAGAGTTTTAGATTTAAAAAAATAATAAAAGCACCCAAAATGACAAAAGTGCCATTATAATAATCTCTTTACTTTCTCTCAATTTGTTTTTGTTTTGTTGTTTTGTTTGTGTTTTTATTCTTTTTATGCGTATGTGGGGGTATGTGTTTGTATTTTTTGTTTGTAGTTTAGCTTGTGGCCATGGTGGCACAGATCTTTTAGGGCTCCCCCTAAAAACTAAAATGTTAAATCGCCATTTTAAAAGGGTCGAGGAGTGACTACATCTTCAAGATGTATAGATTAACACTCTGAAGTGTTATTTTCAAAGTGTTAATCTAGCATTTTGAAAATGTAGTCACTCCTCGACTCTTCTGAATGGTGATTTAACATTATAGTTTTTCGAGTGCCCCCACCCCTCGTACATGTACCATACACATAAAACCCCGGATCCACCATCCATATGCATACGACTCCTATATCTTTCAGTTGACTAAAAAGTGAGTCGAATCTATGCATCATCCTCTCAGCTTCTAATGCACCTATCCATCTCCTTGCTCGATCATTAGGTACGGGATGCGACAGCAGATGAATAAATAAAGAAAACATAAACAAAAAAACAAAATAAACAGAAATATAAAGAGGCACCACTCAGTGATCAGTAAAAGAAAAGAGCTTTAGCAACAATATACAAGATAAGAGAGAGAGAGAGAAAGAGAAAAACTCATGAAATGTAGAGCAAAATAACAACGACGACAACAACAGAGGAATTCAGAGAGGGGGAGAGAGAGAGAGGGGGGGGGGGGGGTAAGAGAGAAAGAATGGGGAAGAGAGATATATACCAAAACAGAAGAGGAAAAAATAACAATTACTAGACAGAAATACAGAGAGAGAAAAAAAAATCAAGAAAAAGTAGAGCAAAACAACGACAACGGAGAAACAGAGAGAGAGAGAGAGAGAGAGAGAAGGAAAGAAAAAAAAGATTTAGTGAAAGAGAGTATATCTGGAAAAGAGGAGCACAACAACAACATAGAAAATATAAAGAATGAGAGAGAGAGAGATAGCAGACAGAGACAAGAGACGGACACTACAGAGAGAGAGAGAGAGAGAGGAGAGAAGAGAAGAGAAAGAGGAAGCGGGAAGAGGGGCGACATCAGGAAAAAGAAGAACAAGAGGAACAATAACAATAGGAGAAGAGACAGATGAGCTTTCAAGTTCGCGTGGCGGCGGATGGCACAAAGAGATGGATGAATGCTATTAAAACATATACAACTACAAGGTCATTAAGGGAGAAACGGCCAAATTCATCCGCATCATTTACGCCTCGTTCTTACCCTTGGACATTAAAATGACAAAGAGATAGAGAGAGAGATAGGAGAAGGAAACGGGAATAAGGTACTGGCGTATTAAAGGATGGGGGCAATTTGCCCCCCTCCCCAATATCAGATTTACGACCAAGAAAACAAAATAATGCAGCAGTAATGGTGATGGGGGGGGGGGGGTAGGATTTTTCAAGTTGACGATTGTATGAGACTGCTCTTAGGAAAGCATGGAACTTAGAGAAAAATCATATATTCTCAAAAATCTACTGTTATTATATATAAATCGCCAAACAGTGATAATCATTTTTAAGGGGGCACCCACATGACACAAACCACTGCCATCGAAGTGGTTTCTTCGATAAACTCCCAGCCTTGCTTCAAACCAAGGGGTTTTGCCCCACCTGAGGCTATGGTCTGCTGGATACGCCACTGGAAAGAGGATGGCTATAGCTCCCCCCCTCCTATATTTTTTTCAAAATAGAAGCAAAAGCGGTTGGATGCATCATCAGATGATAGCGCACTGGCGAGCGACCTTGGCCTAAACACCGGGCAGTTCTATATAGCGGTCAATGCTCTCCTATTCAACGTTAATTATGCATTACTTTTATGCACTCTGTCGCTTTCACCAAATTGGATTTAGTATAGGCGATAAAAATTTCCCGTTTGCGACAGATATTTATTTCTTTTATCTTTTTTTTTCCAGCAGTATAGTCAAATGGTCCTCTGCCCTTTCTCCCCCCCTTTTCTCCCTCTTCCTCCTTCTTTTTCCTTCTCCTCCTCCTCCTCTTTTCTTCTTGTCTTCCTCTTTCTTCTTCTTCTTCTTCTTCTTCTTCTTCTTCTTCTTCTTCTTCTTCTTCTTCTTCTTCTTCTTCTTCTTCTTCTTCTTCGCCTTCTTCTTCTTCTTGATCTCCTTCCCTCACAGCATCTGTACAATTATCATCAAGGCCATTTCTTTAAGTCCTTTATTCATTATGTTGTTATCTTCCCAGCCCCCCCCCCCCCTCCTTGTGGGAAAACATTCAAAAATAGCGCTGCCATGCACGAACAGGATCATAGCAATTTTGCATCCCAAATGCAACAATAGCAGCACCTTTTGGGGTGCAAATCTTGCACCCTTTTGTACTTGTTTGCACCCGGAAATGCCCATCCGTACCCTTAAAGGTGCAATTATGCATAAATTTTTGGATCAAAAATGGTGCAAATTTGCTCCTTCCCTAGAGGGTATGGCTCTGCATCCTTGAGGGTGCAAAATGTAGCTCACTGCACCCTTAATGGTGCTTCTTTGGGTGCAAAGTTGCACCCATAAAGGAGCTCCCAGGTGTTGCATTTTTTTGAAGGATGCAAAATATTGAACCTTTTTTTTTCTTAGTGTGTACGCACCACTCCAATTGTAATACCAAGTACCACCTCCTTGGTAGTACCGTTCATGTTACAGAGCCACGGTAATTTGAATATGTACCATCAAATTACCGTGGTTGCACCATGGGTACCTTCATACTTTCTTCTTTTTTTTTACAAGGGCTATACAGTCAACAAAGGGGTGGCTTTTCCCTTCTATGGAAGATCAAGGAAGGTTTATAGCGGCGAAGGGGCGAGGGGGAAGGGGGGGGGGGGAGGAGCGAGGGAAGTTCTGTTCGAATTTCCTCATCTTCATCATGCATGCGCATTGTATATTTGATGCACGATCAAACAGCTTGCCCCAAGCGATAAATTCATCAAGGAAAAGCGTGAGCAGCTCTTTATAATGGGTAATTCTGAGGGAATGGTCACTTTAGCTTAATCAAAAGTGACCATGCTCTTAGCGTTTGCATGGCTTTTTAACAAAAATACAGTAAGGGCATTTTCGTCCCAGGGAGCTTCAGCAGCACCAATACTGCTTGATGACCCTGCATTTACAATAATTATCCTGGCGTTTCCAAATATTCATGTTATACCCTAGGCTCGTGAGGGACAAAATGCCTAGTGGGTAGAACACCAGGATATATCAGCACGAGGGAAGCCGAACAGTCCAGAACCCCGTTTCATAAAACTTGTGATCAGTTTCAACTGCTACAATAATTCTTTGATAAATGTTCTCTCAGCCAATCATTTGCAAGGATTTCAGTAGCTTATAGCAGTTATTGCAACTTGTTATTGGTAACATGTTTTATGAAATGGGGCCCAGGACCTCTCTCAAGAGAGCCAAGAGCCTTGCATGACCAAAGTTGCCACACTGATCTTGATGATTGTGATGATGCAGTTTCTAAGGCTCTATAGGCCTAGGGTTCTGTTGATGAGCCATCCACATGCAATGATATTCTTATTTTGTTACTCTTTCTTTTTTTAATTACAATCATTAATAAGAAAGAAATATTTACATGAAATAACTAACACAATCTGATGAACCCAAATGCAGTGCAAGTCTAGCATAGGATACAGTTGTTGATGTAGGAATGGGAAAAAGAACTCGCGTGCCCGAAAACTGGACAAAAATTATTTCAGTGGAGCGACTTAGAATGATCATAATAAGCTGCATCTTGGGAAAAATATTTGCTCGGTAGACACGTGATGAAAGTGATCCTTTTAATGCAAATAGTGACATGATGCAGGCAGGCATCACCGCCACGGACACGTGATGTGGACGGACTCCATTCAGTGTCTCTATAGGCTGCTTGTCCAGTCGTTTTATTTGATGATCATCACTGTTTGATGCTGATTTCAGAATTCAGGTGGTTCCTCAAAGCTTCACGGCTTAAAAATGGGTGACCAATATTGTAGGGGGCATGCAATTAAGGAAGCATTATGGATATAATACGGATATAAGGAAACACTTTTTCAGTCAAAGGGTCATCGACATTTGGAACAAACTCCCAGAAGAAGCCATAAAATCGCCTACACTCTTCACCTTTAAACATAAGCTGTCCAAATTGGGTTATTAATGGGCTACAAAGCCCCCTAAACCCTGCCATACTTATCAATCTATCTACGTGAAGATGGAGGTGTGGCGCTTCAAGGTATGTTCAAGGTATTTATGATAAAGCGGCAAATGATCTATGAGGGAGCCCCGCCCCTTAAATAAGAAATTTAACATTTACATTCCAGCAACACCCCTTAGTTATTCATTTCTATATCATGTTTGCGTGCAAAGAGGCACAGCGTCTGAGTGAAATTTTGCATGCTATAGAAATCTCAAACTTACTTTTTGAGTGGTTTTCTAAATTTAAAAGGACAATCGCCCTTAAACAATATGTTATGAGGCGCTCGTCTCCCGCCCCTCCCCCGATCGCTGCCAGTGCTTTTCATTTGGTTATATTTGAAATCAAACAGGAAAAGATGACTCAGTGACAAGTATATTCTGCTATTTGCATAGTCATTAAACACTTGGCTGCAAATAGATCAAGAACCCAGCACTACGCGTTTTATAGAAACGTAAACAAACTTTGCCTCGTATTTCCGTCCAAAACACAATATCTAAGGACAGTTTTTTTTCTTACTTTCTATTGCCATTTCATCCAATGCTAATTCGTCAAATCCCATTTCGTCTAGTTCAAGATTGTAGACGCGATTGGCTTTATCACGTGTCTGTTTTACCTGGAAAGAAATTGCTGACAATCTAAAACAAACAAACAAAAAACAAAAAAACAAAAAACAAAAAACAAAGAACAAAAGAAAGGTTCTCGGCACTTTCAGGTGTGTATTTTACCCCCAAATTCGCTGATAAGCAAAATGAAACAAAAAATGTCCTCGGCTTCAAAGGGAAGGGGTGGTGGGGGGAGATTTGGCCCCCTGAATGAATCTATCTATATTAGAGGGCCTTTCATACTGAAATTAACAAATCGAATTTCGGTCTCAGTCCATCATTTCACAGGACCTGACTGCATACATTTTTTCAAACATTTCGCATTATATTGGTTGGTTAATTTACCTGACTGCTAAGAAAGCATGTGTATGCTTGTTGGTAAGCAACCAGGAGACCGACGGCTTTAAGTCCCCTCCGAAGGACTTGGTAATGAGGATTAATACCTTACCAAAGAGCATCAGCACATCCACTTGGTTTCGAACCCGGTACTCCCGGTTACGAGACCACTGCTATATCCAATGAGCCACTGCGCCTCCTTGAAATATGGCTGCCTATAAGACAAAATTTAGCCAAAGTAGAGGTCGGATCACCTCAACAGCCAATGACCAGTAATAAATCCCGATCATCATAGACCGGGAGGGGGGGGGGGGGGGCGAAAATTCATGATTTCGAAGCACGAATTTACCATAAGGGGGAGGGGTCCATTACTGGATCATATTTCAGAACATTCGGTGAATTACTACAATGGTTTGCTTATCTGAAGGTTCTTGATTCCGAAAACGATACAGGATTCCATTACATTCTTTTTCGGAAACATAAACCATCACGATTTTCTCTTTTCTGTTTTTTAAATCATGAACATTCGGAGAACGAACTTTCGGAAAAACAACAGCAACGCTCATAAATATGTTGACGATACATGACATTCAAAGTTTTGGTAAATTAATGTTTTTAGCTACGTATAAAAGAGCAAAGTTACTCACTTTTCAAGATAGCCTACTAGCGACGAGCTTCCTATATTTTCTTGTTGGCACCAAGATTTTTGTAAGAATAATGTAGTCGCGAATTGCAAAATGCAATCGAAAGTAGTGACTGACATATCGTAATTCGTTGAGTTCTTATTGCGGATTGTGGTCTTACTCCACTTAAAATAAAAACATTGATTGATAAAGTATTATTCTAGGAGAGTTGATTAAAAGTAGCAACCCCCGAACCATAGTAATTACTATCTCTTACCATGTACCCGCAAGAAATCTTAAAGCCATTTCTCAAATATCCAAAAACGTCTGTTGTCAGGCGATATGAAAGGCTATCAAATTCTGTGCCGTGTGATCAAACCGCAATATTTCTGCAAATGACTGAAACATGATTTATTTCCTTTTCTTTTCTTTCTCGTTCTTTCTTTCTCTTTCTAGAACTTTGTCTGATTGCATTTTTTATAATCAGGCGATTAAACGAACTGAAATATCATCGATTCCCTACGGACGATCACGATAACTGTGTGACTTGTTATCGGGCGGGTTGCCAGGCAACCGTTCGTCACGTGGACAAGTTCAAAAAACCGAAACTAATTTCGGTTTCCCGGAGCCCAGGGATATCTGTCTAGCTATGATTGTTATTATTACTTCTTTCATTTTTTTTTTCTTTCGCTCATGAAATCAAGGTTAATGTTTTCTTAAGAGTGTAATTAAATCGAGGACTTTCGGAAGACGGGGAAAAATGGCAAGGCCGTTCAAAAGTTCATTAGAGACCGAGGGGAAATGGAACAGGGGAGTGCTTGGGGTATCTTCGATCTTCCTCTTCCTCCTGCTAACTAAAACTTGCAATTCTATTATCAAAGCACGATAATTCCGGTGTTTTTCTGTTGTTGCAGAGGCGGCGCAACAGGGAGGGGCAGCGACAATTACCCTAATAATTCGGCGCACTTGCAAATACAAAAAAAAAAAAAATGCATTCATTAATTTCAATTTTGTTCCTTTACATCTTGTCTTGTTTTGTTTCGTTTTGTTTTTGTTTTTGTTTTTGTTTTGTTTTTTGCTCATCTGAAATCGCAGAGACATAACGCCTGAGGAAGATATAAAAATCAAACTTATTTATATATATATATATATATTTTTTTTTTTAATTCATTCATTTTGTTTCCATTTTTCTTTCTTTCTTTCTTTCTTTATTTATTTATATTTCTTAGTTTTGTTTGTTAATTTATTCATTCATTGGTTTATTTATTTATCTTTGCTCGTTAGAGATTTTTTTTCGAGAAATATCAATATCCTTCAGGTTTCTATTAGTTTTGTACTAACCATTTATCAGCTGGGGTTTTCCCAAACTGATATGTTTGATTTTTTATATTGTCTGGATCCAAATGTTTCCTATTTACGATTAATATCTAATTTGTCTAACATAGACGTAAAAATCATATAGGAAAAAACAATTTCTAAATTTAGTTAGATAGATTCGATTTGGCAACACGGAAATAAACTGCTTTCACGATTTGTCTTTCACGGTCATTGTATGCAAACATCCTGCTTAATTGCGCTATCAGACTGGTACGCTCAGGAAATGACTTTCTTCTCTTCTGTTATCACGAGAAATATTCAAGGTTGGCCAAAAGCAATATCTTACGATAAGTCTCTTTTAAAGATACACTTAAGTTTTGGTCATGCGGTTACAGCGCGAAAAAAAACCTCTTTCGAGCAATGGGAAAAAGGTTAAGTAGGTAGGTTTGAAATTGCCAATTGTGGTTATCTCCAAAGAAAACTAACAAATTATCTTCACGAAATTTAAGAAAACAATAATAATGTACCAATAAGTGCCCTTCCTCATTCGTATTTCATAATGCAAATAAAAGCTTGGAATAAACATTTACCAGTTTTGTGACACTTATCAAAATTTATGCTTTCGCCATCCAGCCACTGCTTTTTCTTGTTTGTTCGTTTACCATACGGTACATATTTATTTATCAACTTCACAAAAACTTCTTCCTATCTTCCTCCATTTTTTTCATTTCTCCCTTACTCTTACCCTCTCTCTCTTTCTTTCTTTCTTTCTCTCTTTCTTCGTCTCTCTCACTCTTTCTTCCTCTCTCTCTCTCTCTCTCTCTCTCTCTCTCTCTCCTCCTCCACTTTGATACTGTGCAATATAACTCACTGAAGGTGGAGAATCTAACAGTCTTATTGTATCCATGGTATATACACTTATCATAGTTGTTACATATTTTAACGTGTTATCTGAAACCCGTTGCCTATAATATTTCAAGATGCAAAGTATATCTTATAATCTAGGATTCAATTGTATATGTTCTATGCACAACTGCATTTTAGAAAATTAAATAATGCAGGTATATTTTAATCTTTGTATATAAAACTATACAATTCAACGTTGCAACGTTGCAACGCGTTATGTACTAACAAACATGTTCAAATAGACCTTTACTGAATTGGATTGGATTGAATTGAATTGAATTGAATTGAATTGAATTGAACTGAACTGAATTGAAGTGAAGTGAAGTGAACTGAATTGATTTGAATCGAAATGAAATGAAATGAAATAAACTCGCTCTTACTGAAAAAGACACGCTCTGCTCACAGAAATATTATATGTGGGACTTATACACAATTAAGTGTTCTTGCCAAAGACTCGAGCTGTTACTTGTCGTATATTCAATATGGGGACATATCCTTTTCAAGGGATAATTCTATTACGATATTCTTTAAAAATGAGTTAGAATAATTACGAAACTCACAAAATTACATTTCATCTTTCCCAGAACTTAAGTTTCTCTTTAAGTTTAAGTCTTTTGTAATGAGATCTAAATATACTTCTTTGCTGGTACGTGCTCTCACTCATTTGAATTATATAAAAAAAAATCGAGCAGGAAAAAAGGATGTAGTTCTTAGTTTTGAGACTTTTATATTAAGATGTGTTTTTTAAAAACCCGCGAATGTTGATCATTATGTTCAGCATAGAAATAGATAAATATTTTATCTGAATTAAAACAAGCTAAATAATAAAATTAATGAAACAAAATCACTAAAAGACGATTTTTGGATTTTTGTAAATAATTCAGACAGCAAGTTTTAATTTTTGGATTTTTGTAAATAATTCAGACAGCAAGTTTTAATTCTGGTTATAAAAAAGGTTATAAAAAAGAAAGATGAAGCTAATGCAGGCACGGTTAAATAATTAAAAAAATGTCAGTATTGCACACGGGAATCAATCTTAATCATCACGTTTAGATCATTTTGTTCAATCATAATCATCACTAACAAAACTAATGTACATAGCATGATGAACTGCGATCAGCAAAAACGATCAGTTTTGTGAACAATTAAGGCCGCCAGCATGAATGGAAGCTATAGAAATAGAAAGCAGAATAGCAACATTGTCGAGTAGTCAAGGACATGCGGTCATGTTTAAGAGACTTTTCGAATTCCCATGCACTTTCACGCAAAGGATATTATATTTCGTCATTACGTTATACTTTGGTAATAT
>CM057160.1:15358241-15374196 GCA_029962745.1 Echinometra lucunter | reverse complement strand
AATTTCCAGGACATGCAGTCGTAATGTCAAATACTTTGGGAATTTTCACTTTCTCATTAAAGTATTTTTGGTAACCACGTTCACTTTCTGATATAAACGACTTTCGATTCCCTTCATTAAAGCTGTAAATGATGACTTCTTGTTACGAAGGTTCGATTATTTGAGAGGCCTCTTGAAATTGTCACAACTTCAACCAGTTAACCTTGATGGTATATGTACTGGCGTACTGGGGGGGGGGGGGCTTGGGGGCTGCAGCCCCCACATGTTCCACGCCAAAGAAAATAGAAAGGAAAAGGAGGGGTGAATGAAAGTACCAAATACTACCTGTTGAAATAAACTTATTCACTAGCAAACGAAATTGATGGAGATAATCAATTTTGAAAGCCGAGTAGGTGAAATGAAAATCAGAAGTTGGTTTAAAACAATAAGAACTAGCAGGTAGTCAATAATCATAACGATTATAAAGAAGCATGTAATCCAGTTGGCTCTATTAATCGGGCGCATCCCAAGGGGCTACCGGCCCGGCCCCATCAGATCAATAGCCCGTAATACCGACAATGTTGGTCTTGTTGTTCTTCTGAGCAGTTATTCGAGGTTTCACGGGACCAACGGCCTATACAAGATCAACTGCCAATGAGAACGACATTACTGTTTTTTTTTGGTTTTGTTTTGTTGGTTTTTTTTTTTTTTTTTTTTTTGGGGGGGGGGGGTGGTGTTTTTGTTTTTTTCTTTCTGACAAGCTCCTTGACTTCATGAGGCTGACATTGTCGGTTTCATGGGATATCCGCCTATAGTGGGATGTCCACTTCTAATCTCCTGCATGTTTTTTGCATTGTTTATTTTTAGAATGATTAGTGTCATTATTTATATCCTGTTTCGAAGAATGATTGGGTACTGGTTGGTTGGTTTTACCTGACTGCTAAGAAAGCATGCATGCATGCTTGTATGTAAGCAAACATTTTTTATTTGTATGTTTTATTCAATCAAAACAGAATCACAAATTTCCATATGATTTACAATAATTAAGTCAAGTAAGCAACCAGAGGACCAACGGCTTTAAGTCCTCTCCGAGGCACCCGGTAATGAGGATTAATACCTTATAAAGGCACTATAATAATTATAGCGTATCGAACGTGGTTTCGAATCCGGGTCACAGGAATGCGAGACCAATGATCTACCAACTGAGATATCGCGCCTCATCAAAATATTCAGAAAGATTTTTCATCCATTTTCATGACTATGAGTCACTGCAAAAACTTGAGAATTTCTTAATTTTTGCCTCGAAGGAAGCAATACTCTTTACTTTCATCGCCGTTATCTTAATCTAACCTAACTGGCGTAGCTCTAACTTGATGAACGCAGGTCTCTTGTTGCTGTATTGCGTTACAACGAAACATCACACACCATGTAATGACAGACGGCGATGAAGTTGAATAAGTGCTTCTAATCGGAACTAACTATGATAATGAATATCATTCCAGTCACTTAATTTGATACTCGATGTGTCTGGGGAATAACAGTATCGATTAAAGTATAATTAAGGTTACGAAATAGGAAAGGGAAGAAACTAGAGAAGCAGGACCACAACTTTATAAAGAGAAGAAGTGAAACAAGTTAGGTCTTTCCGAGATGTGAGAGTTTTGAAGTTACGTAATTGCATTTAAAGGTGCTGCATGTAACTATGGTTAAAAACGAAGTTGGGTACTGTCGCGTGAGTTCAAAATCAACCAGCCAACAAAGATGCCCATGTTTTAGGGGGGGGGGGGGATCCAACAGGATTCTCTTCCCTGCCGGTGGGGAGGGAGGGTGGACGCTCGTTCCACCATCCGAATCGGCCAATTCAAAACTTGTTGAAAACTCCCCTCTGCATTATTTTAATGCCATCTCAGGTTTGTTTATATGAAATAATCAAATTCAAAGTGCATGTCACGGTGTAAACACGATAGTCACCACGACTCGTTGCTCAGGTACACCCCCAATTAGCCTAATCATTGGAGACATGCTGTGTTGCTTACGTCACAATAGCGGTGTTTCTAAATCATGTAAATAGCTGGATATATCAGCACACAGGCTGCGGGAGTAAAATAATAATGTGAGATATTTTTATCATTACTGAAGCAATGCATACATTAAAATAACCAGAATTTATTCGGAATTAATACACAGGCATGCCTAACAATTACTTCCGTATAAGCCGGAGGGAAGGGGGGGGGGCACCAGCTGAAAAGCAAACGGGGGTTACCAATGGGTGGTAGCATAGGTGTGCCCCTTCATTAATTTTTTGGGTCAACTGTCATAGTATGTACAAGGTACAATATTTTGCGTGAACATGTCATGTACCACCCCCCCCCTTGAAAGGCCAAATCAACTTGTATTTATGTACAGCTTAGAATGCCAAGTGTGCATCCCCCATTTACGATCGGTCATCGTTTATCTAACGTAGATGTTAAAAACGTGTGACTGGACGGACTATTGTCTTCATGATACATGTATACTCAAGTTTTTGAGGACCTTGTCAATACATAACTGGGGAGAACGCGGTGAATTAAGAATACAACTATTAATGAGAACATTTTATCAAGCGTTTTAAATCAAAGTTCCAACTATAACTCACAATGACTTGATTCCTTAACTATACACAATGATATGCAAATATGTTTTTTTTTCAGAGACTTTCTTTTCTACCAAAGTGAAATGGAACACTTAAAAAACATAATTCAATCTGATACAAATTACAATTTTTTCTAATCTAATAAAAGGAAACGTCTTCTTGAAGGTCATAAAGGGTATAAAAAGGAGAGTATAGGAGACAAGAGGGTAAAGAATATGATAGGGGAATAAAGATGATTAAGTAACAAGGCAGACTAAGAAGGCGGAATTATTTGGGTCGAAGAAGTAATTCCTGCCTTTCCTTCTCTACCCCCTCCCCCTTTCCGTAGTGTCTCTTACTCTTCTGTTCCTGGAAGAAAATTTGTTTAATTATGAAAAACAAACAACAAACAGAGGAAAGAGAAAAGCATATAGCAGGATAAAGAAGGGACATCATCATGGTCAAGAGTCAAGGTTTATTTTTTCTAGACCCCCCCACCACCACCACTATCGTGAAGAGAGACAAAGGGGTGGTGATGTATGGGTTGAGGAAGTCACAGAAGTGTTCCTTTTCTATCTATGTTCGCTGTCACCTTTCACTCTCTCTTCTTGCATCTTGGGGATAATACTCATCCATCATTTTCAGAAGCCAACAAGCTTGTCTTCTTTGCCCAAACCCATACCTTGCACCCCCCCCCCGGTCTGGCAGAAAGGTGAAAACAAAGGCGAGATTTGGATTAAAGTTTGTCTGTTTGTTTGTTCTATATAAACACAACAAAAAAGTAACTCCCCCCTAATTCAAAATAGCATAACTTTTTAACGTAGACGTTTTTAGGAAAATAATTTGGCAGGAGTGTTCCTACACTTATTGACTAACTTTTGTTTGAAAATGAGATTGATCTGTCAAGTCATGCATGAGTGAGCAGACATTAAAGGCAAAAATGTCACTTTTCAAAAGTCACAAGAGTCATTTGGGGGGATTTGTGAAACAAGATTTTTCTGGCGTTTTTTTTAAGTGTTGTTGATTTTTTTTTCGAGGTTGTGCCATGGTTGAGTGACAAAATTGCGAACGATGAAGCAATAAATACTGAAAACTTACCGTTTAATGCCGGAAAAAACGAATACCTGGTATTTTCACATAATGTGCTGACTCATGTTGGTTGATGCCAGTTTTTTCCACAAACTGAATGGATTTTGCAGATTTAGGAGGGCTGAACATCATTTTTCTCAAAAAACTGTGTTCACCCAAACTGTGATAAACATGAAAAGTGTCAGGGATAGGCATGACTGGATCAAACAATGGAAGAATTCAAATTCGCCACAGGTTTGTTTCACAGAGCCCCAAAATGACTCTTGTGACTTTTGAAAAGTGACATTTTTGCCTTTAATGTTTGCTCGCTCATGCATGAGTTGACGGATCAATCTCATTTTCACACAGAAGTAAGTCAATAAAGTGAAGAAACACTCCTGCCAAATTATTTTGCTCAAAACCTTTTCGTTAAAAAGTTATGCTACTTTGAATTAGGGGGGAGTTACTTTTTTTGTTGTGTTTATAATTTCACTTTTCATCTTTCTTTTTATATCTCTGCTCTCTCTTTCTCTCTTCCTTCCCCTCTTTTCTTTCTGCAGTGTTCTAGCTTTCCCTTTCTTGAAACCAAAGATTGAATTCTGAGGATGAAAAATGTTTTTTTTTCTCCAACTCTACCTCCATTCCCCTCCCAGCCCCCCCCCCTTTCTCTCTTGCTCTCTCTCTCTCACTCTCTCCGATATTCATGGAAACTCATGAAGCAAGCAAAAAAATAAAGATGGGATTTTATGGGTCCAAGAAATTAGAAGTTTTATCTTTTCAACATTTACTGTATACATTTACTGTATACATCCTCCATCATATTGATATTTTTTCGCTACCTTGTCCCTCTTTCTGTGCATCTTAAGTCCATGGTCATAACGTAAGATGAACACAAACGTAGGATTCTGTGCGTCCAATAACTTTTTTATTCCTCTTACTACCTCACCCCCCCCCCCCCTCTCTCTCTCTCTTTATCTCTCTTTCTTTCTTTCTTTCGCTACGTCTTGAAGATAACACATGGAGCATGCTAACACCCATCAATCACTCTTCCAGAAGTCAAGAAGCTTGCTTCGCCTCATCTCCATCTCGCCCCGTCTGGAAAGAAGCTCGTTGGCGCGTATAGACACACGTTACATCCATGCATGCATTCTATACCTCAAGGTTACTAACGATTAATACCCACCGGCGTCGTCCAAGGGGGAAATAAGGAGAGGTAAAGACACCCTCAACCACAATCATCACCGCCACCGTCGACGTATTTTGTATACCGTCTCTCGATGAAGGCATAACAACAATCTTTTCTTTTCACTTGGCCCAAATTAGGCTAACCTGTCAATAAGTTGGGTATTAGAACACTCACCCCCACCCCTGGACTCGCCTCGTTACGCCCTTGTTCGTGCTACACCGTCGACTTGGCAAGATGATGATATTAGCAGTGCCGTAATTTGCGTCAACTTGTACTTTATGACTTAATCGCATTTCATATTACAGACGAGCGCGGGAAGAAGCCTTGAACCGCGGGAGAAGTGTAATCTACGCTTTGTCCTTGGGCCTGACTTCCAGGGCATGTAGTAGATGGTTTATCATCCGCCGACGATGATGCACTTTTTCTCCCATGATCCGACGTGGATGGAATGTTATTTTTTTCGGGAGACAGATCATGTTCTTCGTGGATGGAAATTGTTTTTTCTTCTTTTGTCCCATTGATTTGATTGGAGTCGCATGCGAACTCCATCTATTATTTACACGTTGCTGGGGTTTTATTCTAGATTTAGGTTGAAGGTCGCTAGGTCTATGAAATCTCTTTCTATTTTGTCGTTTGTGTTTTTACAAAAAATGAATCGAAAAATGACTTGAGTTACATCAACCCCTCCTCCCCCTCCTCTCTGCCATATGGACTTAGTTGTTCTACCTTTCTCTCTTGGTCTGTCTGTCTCTCTCTCTCTCTCTGTCTCATAATGATGGTGGAAGTGACAACGTGATGGTGGTGATTAAGATGATAATGATGATATTGACGATGATGATGATGGTGATAAACGTGATGATGATGGATAATAATGATAATGGTGACTGGAAGTTAATATGATGTGATCGTTATGATCATTGTTAATGATGTAGTGACTATGATTGCGATAAAAAAGGCACATCTTAAGATTCAATATTGTTGATTTCATAATAAATGAAAACAGTCCAGAGATCAAGCCGGTAGCTTGAAAAGAAAATAATCTTTTCCTCTGTTCGAAATCAGGAAAAAAATGGCATTGGATGTAAGTATGTATTATTCATCATGTAAAATGTCACTATGGCCATGATGCTAATCAGTTCATAGTACATTAACCATATACTTTGTCATGGATTTACACACTGATCCTGTTATAGAGTCCATGTTCACTTTGAGAAACTTTGGGTACAGGTATTACAAAAAGAAAAGATACGACCCCCCCCCCCAAAAAAAAAAAGAAGAAGAAGAAGAAGAAGAAGAAGAAGTAGAAGGGAAAAGCATGGGGGAATCAAAGAAAACAGACGAACAAAAACAGGAGACTTCAATAATTGTAAGACTTCGTTTAACAATGAAAAAAAAAAGAAAAGAAAAGATAAACTTCAGTGATGAGAACTGGAGATGGAGAAATAGAGAGAAAAGAGAGGGGTTGGGTTAGGGGAGAAAAGGGGACAGAAAGAAAAAGCGAGAGGAGAAGATAAAAATTAAGAGAGAGAGAGAAAGAGTGAGAAAGAGAGAGAAAGAGAGAAAGAGAGGGGGAGAGTTGGAGCGAGAAGTGGTGTAAAAAGAACATCGGAGGATATTAGAGGGTATAGGGGAAATAAGGGACATAAGAAATTGTAAAGTGAGATGGAAAGGTGAGGACGGAAAGTAGTGGAGAAAGGGAGAAGGTGTAGAAGGAGGGGGGGGGGCAAGAAAGGGAATAGCGAGCGAACAGCTCTCCAGGTAATGTAAACCTGTCATTTTGTGCATCTCCTGAAAGTCAATGTCTCGTCAACACACCGCCTGAAAAGTGCATTTCGCTTAGCTCGGCTCCTCACAAACGTAGATTAGGGTGAAGAGGGACAGCGAAACAGGTAGATGAAAGTAGGTCCGCCCAAGGCCACCGACAAGAGCATCAGCGGAATAACACTCAGGTGAATTAGTCTTGCTATTCAATCGGCTTGAGGCCTAGCCTCTTGTCGACATTGAGTCGACTCGATGTCGACTACGGACTCCAACAGCGCCAAGGGCTGATTCCCCAATACCAAAATTGAAGATTTAGACTACTATTAGCCATCAGATAGGAGAAAATAGCGATCAGCTGCGAATCCCAGTGACTAGTCGAAAAGCTGTCCCGCGTTTCACCTTTTATATCATATTCCCCATATCATATTCTTTTTTATATACAGATTTTATAATTAATGTGTCCATTTTAGAAGCATTTATTTAAAAGGCTTGCCATGTTAATGTATTCACATCTATGGTTTTGCAAATTTCATTCCAACGTTAAAGAAATCATTTGGCTCATTTCGTATGCAGTGGGATACATACTATATCAAATTCACCTCACAATAGAAGGGGTCGAAACTATTTCAAGGGCAGTGAGTTGAAGCTAAATGATATATGTGACTGTTTTGTGAGACTACACTGCACTCGCCCATAACCTTGGATGCGTATCATCTCATAAACATTTATTTAGAGAAAAAGCCAATAACAAGACCAACTCGCCCTTACGTCACTTGATATCTGTCTGCGCGCCTACTTTGTCGGCCCGTTATTATTAAAAGCATGCACACAGGTCGAACATTATGCGAGAATGCCAAGGTACTTGTGTGTCGGCAACACACAGTGGCGCAGCATGGTATGGTGCAATCATGGGGGCGGGGTCGAAAGACCAGTGGCCGATGCGATTTTGGGTATTCACAAAAGTTCTGAAAGTTGGGGTAGTGTAATATGGGGGTGTAATTAGGGCGGAGACGGAAGAGTCCGGGCCGATGTGGTATTGCGGTATCTTTTCGAAGTTGTAAAATAGCCTTTGTTCTTCTCTTTCTTCTTCTTCTTCTTCTTCTTCTCCTTCTTCTTCTTCTTATTCTCCTCCTCCTCCTCCTCCTTTCCTCCTCCTTCTTCTACTTCTTCTTCATTTCCTTTTCAAAGTAACCCTGAAACCAAGAGCAACATGAAGTCTAATTATCTGCAAAGACATGCATGTAGCATAGCATATTGTTACGGGAGCAAAACTGATGTTGGCTTTTTTTTTCTTTGAATTAAAACATCGCATAAATCATCACATCACTGTCTGTCGGGGTACATAGGGGCTCCGAATGGCATTGGAAAGGTGACATGGAAGCGGCATGAAAAGCGCCTATTTCTGAGATCAAAGAGCGCCGACCAACCGGATTAATTTGGTAGCTTATAAATGATGCGCTTAACATGCAATTAGTTCTCAATTGAAACAAAGCCCCCGCCTGCCGCCAAAGACACTAGTGCCACTGTCAATGCATTGTCTATTGTAATTACGCGAATTATACAGTCACTGTTTTACATGCACCCTAGGCGAATGGTACGGGGAAATGTTTTTATTAGAAAGTGAAATTGCAGAAAACGTGCTAATAAAAGCAAACTCTAAACGGCACCAGGTTAAGTGACTTTATGACAATGGCGGCTCGGAATAAACATGTTTTAAGAGCGAAAGGAAACAGGATGAGAAGTTTGTTACTGGCATGTGCATGTATTTTAGGTGAGGCTGCCATAAAAAGGGTTTAAGACTTAGCAAGACAGATGCTTATTTCGAAGGTAAGACTTTTCGAAAATCATAAGGAATTCTTCATAATAGCTGGCTTATTTGGGATCATTGTTTGATCATTTCAGGATGATTTATCAAAATATCATTATGGTTCGTCCAAACCCACATAATGTACAATAATTTTTATATACCATCATCAACTTTTTCCACTTATTCTCGTCCGCTTTATTTGCTGTGCGAAGGCATGACCAATACCTAACCCTCATGACCTTATCTTTAAAAGGGGGATTTCAAAAAAGACAAGAAAAATATCAGCATCACTGCGTTGTCTATACCAAGAAAAGAGTCTGTCCAAAAAATCAATGGGCCGTTTTGTTCTACAAACAATCATGTCAATGCCACGTCGGCTTTAAAACGTCGTGTTATTTTTGAGACATAAATGCCAAGGACACGCGGGCCAGTTCACGGCCGCCGATGACGTGCCCCGGTGATCGCGGGAACACATTCGTGGTCGAAAAGGGCACTGATCTTTCTTGGTTCGGTATACGAAGTCATTAAGGTATTCACTCCATATCAAATCCCAGACGGAGTGGTACGTGGGGGGGGGGGGTGCAACTTTCCACTCCAGTTTTGAGTAATGCAATTTTACATCCCCTCTCCCCCCCCCCCCCCCCCCATTTAGCGAAATGGACTTTTGTGATCGGTTTACAAAGTTATGAAGGTATGTATGTTCAAGTTCAAGCTCAGGAAAGCCTAATTTTATTCACCATTTCAAATTATAAACGTAGATAATCAATACAGTGCACAATAGAAATTAGTACAATGATAGTAGTATAACAATTATGTCTTCTCATCGATCTACGTATAGTTCAATGATCTTGAGAATGCACACATTTGCCTGAAAGCATAATAAAAATGAGAAAACGGTTGGACGTGTTAAAGAGCAAAGCTTATAAAACACGTGCCCAATAACTTAAAGGTAGTCGAGATTTCATCAGTTGACAATAGTAAATCAATTTGATGATAATAAATCAAGTTTGTAGAAAATCATTTGGAGTTACTGTGAGACAAAAAGAATAAAAGTGAGCTATGCAAATGAATAATTGTCTCAGGCCCAAAGATTACATTTTTTTCTCTAACAAATGAAGAGATGAAAGGAAGGTGCTATGTTAAATCAAGCGGGGTTGATTGCAAAGTGAGAGAGGTACAACCCGCCCCCTCTCGATCCGTGTTGGTATCTTCTTCAGAAAATTGCCTTTCTTGGTTGACGTACGAAGCCAAGAAGCAAAGAAAGTGAAAGGCCAGCAGCTGTCGTGCAACTGGCCCCTTCCCCATCAGTGCCGAAGTTGCTTTTACAAAATGGATATTCTTTTCATATCAAATGGTGAAGGGGGGGGGGGGTGCTACTTATCTCCTGCACGAATAAAGCCAAGGAATGCAGTTTGTGCACATAAAATTAAACAAAGAAACGTTCCCACAATACAGTGTGCATTCACTGTTGGTACCGTATCGTTTACAAAATGGCGCCTCACAAGCGGCGCCATTTGCCGATGTATAGACTCATATAGGTCAGGCAAAATTATGGCACCTTGAGGGGTGCAACTTATCTCCTGCTCGAATAAAGCTTAGGAATGCAGCAGTTAGTGCACACAAAATTAAAACAAAGAAACGTTCACACCGGTGCATTCACTGTTGGTACCGTATCGTCCACGAAATGGCGCCACAAAAGCGGCGCCATTTGTCGAAGTTGACATAGGCTAGGTAAAATGATGGCTCCTTGTGTATAAAACGGACATACAGAATGACTGTTGACTTGCTTTTACTTTCTCCCCGTTTTACAGTGCATGTTATATAGAAATGTTCTGCAATTTCCAGTATACGTTTCAAGCATTCATGAGAGTAGTTCATTCGATTGAAATTCCGCTGCTCAAGGAATTTTCATGTAACCGGCTCACTTCACCCACACAGATCGACCGGCTCTCAGGCTAAACTGTAGAGCAGCCCGTGCATGAGGAAAATTCCCCAAAGTCCGCTCCTCTGCAAGCACTTCCGCTCGAAAAGCTAAAAGAAGAGTACTTTTATCATAACGTTTTCATCATCGCTGTGCATCATTCATTTAATCTTAACTTTTTATCATACTCACTTTCCTTTAACGAATGATGAATCATACCATTACCAAACAGAGCAGAAAGATCAAACATTCACCCATATCTACTTATAATCTAACTGTAACCTTTTTCTTAAATAAGTTACAGTTAATCCACTTAACTTGCAGCCATTAATCTAATTATTATCATTATCAATTTGCACCTTTCTCCACAAAGATTTAATCACAGGAGTATACGCTTCCCTGCTTGTATACCATATCATGTATGTTTCAAACCCCCATGTGCTTTTCGAACAATGGTTAAACAGTTTTGCTTTGTCTAGGATATACCAAGCAAAAAGTAGAGAACAGCCTGTTAAACCCACACAGTAGTGCTGTGGGGGGGGGGGGGGGGCGAAGGATGACAGTAAAGCAATCTAGTTAAACAGCCTCCCTTTTAAAATACATAATTCACCCCTCTTACGCATTCACCATAACATCAAAGAGAATGCATTTTCCTATTTAATGATTTACTTTTCCTTTCATGCCCTGATTTTCTTGTCCAATATTATTATGCTACTACAGAAACGGTATAACAATCTAGTTTAGCTCCGACTCCTCACTGGATCTAATCCACTTAATTTGCACCCAGTATTATCATCGTCATCATTATTATTCTTATTATTAATTTGCACCCACCTCCCAAACAACTTCATCACAGAGAATACATTTCCCTGCTTATGTTTCCCACATGTCATTCGGACAATGGTTAAACAACCTAATTAATTAGGCTCCGACCCCACTGTTTTAGATTCATGAATCATTCCACACCCCGACAATGACATGACAGAGAAATCATTTCCCTATTGTTGATATCCCTCATCCAGTTGTATTGTTATTGTTTAAGAATCTCCGACCTCCTTTTTAATTCATCATTTTGTCATCCATCCCCGAACATACCAAAAATTTAGAATACTGTGCCCTGTACTTCCTTTAATATCCTTTGATATTCCACTTTCTACTTCAATATTCGAACAGCAGTTTAATAAATCTAGTTAAATAATCCCCGGCTTCCTGTTTAATCCAATAATGTTGCACTTATCCCCAAAACAATTTCCTCAGAATGAAAACATTGCTCTGCTTTACATTCCTACTTATAAATGAAATAAATCATATGAACTAATTCCTACTTAAAAGTGAAATGAATGAAATTCATGTACATTTCATTTATTTTTGTTAGTTTGTTCTTTGTCGTTTTTTGTAATTCGACAAATAGTTAAACAATCTGTTTAAACAGGTCAGGAATTTCATGTGAATATTTTCCAGTCCAACAAACAATCAGGGTCTAATTCCCTTTCCATTTTATGATTCTCCCTTGCCCCGGTCGCGTTATGTTATTCAAACAATGGTTAACCAATCTGGTTAATCAGAATCCTTCTCTTTTTTTATTTTAATTTCTTTCATAATTTTCACCATCCAATCAAGTAATTACTTTGATCAATACATTCATTTATTTTATATTCCCACTCATATATGTTTCAAGTTCACGATGCGTTATTCTTAAATTGATGTAGATAAACAGGTTCCAACCTTTTGATCACTCATATCTTATCATAGCCCCTCCCCCTTAAAAAACACACGAAAACAATAACATTACAGAGAAAATGCCTTCCATCGAAGTGTAATGTACTTTCCCCTTCTCCTAAGTTATTAAAACAATTAGTAAGGCATTCTAGTGAGCTCCGCTTTGACTTACTTCTTCTTTCTTGCTCTCAAAACAAAAGTACACTGCAGAGAGTACATTCACTTCTTAATGGGACTAATTCTTATCTCTGTTCTCATCCCATGACGTTACTCGAACAATAGTTAACCAATTTAATTAAACAGCCCTTTTTTATCACTTCAATATATCTTTCATCCCTCCCCTAGAGTTATATTTGGCGACTGTGGTTTTAGAAGGACGCTTTCAAAAGGGACCGTGTTTAATGCATACCCCACCCCCCCGAATATATATATATATGTATATATCGACAAGCTCTTAAAAGTGCAATGGCGGTTCGTGTAACCACGGGCGCCATTTAAAAACGGTGCTATTAAAAAAAAAAAAAGGGGGGGGGGGGGAGTGTATCACACAAAAAAATTTCATATTCTATTTTATGTATATTTCACATCCACAACATGTTAATCAACAATATTCATAGGATTTAGTTAAATATGTCATGAAGCTTTTATCAATGATATTTTGCCATATATCCCCCAAACTCCAGCCCTCTGAAAAAAAACCAACAACCAATAACAACACAAAGAATATGCATTCTCGACTAAATGAGGTATTTCCCCCCTACTCCTTATTCGAACAATAGTAAATCGAGTGATCTAAGTTATTTTATTCATTTATTTTTTTTTTTTTTTGCTCTCAGAACAAAAAGGAATATTACAAAGAGCATATTCACTCATCTCATTTTAAGTTCTCTCTGACATCCCCTTCTTTACACAATTAAGCATCTAAAATTCATGTCTATATTCCACATTCGCTTTCATGTATACTTCAAATTCCCCATATGTTGTTCGAACAGCGACAGTTAAACAATATAGTTAAACAGGCCCGCTTTCCATTTCTGATTCGCTTTGAATTTGACAACCATCCGCTAAAACAATTACATCACAGAGAACACATTCTCCTATTTCATATTCCCTTTCATGTATGTTTCAAATCCCGATATATAATTCGAACAATAGTTAAGCAACCTCTTGTTAATCAGGCTCTGGCCCAATTTATGAATTAATTAGTCTACACCCCGACGAAACAATTAAATCAGAAGGCAACACATTTCCAAATTTCCTTCTCCCTTTCATTATCCACTATACATGTTATCCGAACAATGGTTAAACAATCTAGTTAATTAGGCTCCGACCCCTTTTGAATTTATAGATTATTCCACATCTCTCAAACAATCGAAATCATAGAGCATAAATTTTTCCTACCCAGTGACGTGTTTCCCCCCTTCCACACGGCTTCAAGTTTTCCCATCCTGTTTTTATCATTCGAACAATAGTCAAAATATCCATTTTATGTCTTTGGCGTTCACTTTCGAACCAATTCGCCATACACCACTGCGCATGCTGTATCGCGCATAGCCCTTTGCGTTGCCGATGAGCGGTGTACATCAAACGTTGATCCATACAGTTATTAGAAGCAGATTTGTTATCTATTGATCTTATGAATAATAGGCCAGGTTCAATTGGTGAAAAGAAGGGGGGGGGGGGGGGGTAAGAGGACATGACCTGACTTTGTAAAGTCATATAAGTCTGATCATGTATGACGCAGGACAGACGTTCAATATTTTCATTTATTGCTATATCGATCGGGTTCGCCGCCTTTCAGATCGGGCTTACGATAAGGAACAGCAAATTATCACGGCAATGAGGGGGAGGGGTATAAGAGAGAGAGAGAGAGAGAGAAAGGAAGAAAATGTCGTTCTGATTTAAGATGAAATATAAATCTAGGATAAAATCCTATTAACTCGTTGAACCCCAAGCCTGAAATAACTCGTGCTCAATGGGTTAAATTGCTGGGGGGGGGGGGGGGAACATGAACACACACCCCTCCCCCCAAAATGTTATATTATCTTATTCAGTATATCGAACGAAGAAATTGTAGTAATTCTCCCTCCGACACCGACAATCTTTCATTATTTACTGTTAGGCATAACCCCTCTCATTATAGAAACGCGTTCCTTCAGAAAAGATAAAAAAGTTTTAAGAGCCTTCACTGGAGAGATAAGGGAATATTTCAAAGAATATTGTTGATTGATTTTATCCTATTCCTCGCAGGGAAATTTTTAAAGTCTTCAGACTTCTTGTCTTTTTCTTGATTGAAAAATGTTTGGCAAACCTGGGTCCGCCTCCTCAAATTCAAGGTATCCCAATGACGCCCCTGGCACACGGCATTATATCCCTCACCAATACAATCATCATCAAATGGAAGAAAATAATTTCTGATCTGGATAATGGTTTCTGAAGGACACCATAGTAAAGGATGAGTCACTAGGGTTAAGTGAGGGTGATGACAAATTAAATGGGACTGCTGAAATACGAAGTAGGCTTACTAAGACGAACGCTAATGTGCCCCAAGGTTTTTCTTCTTCCTTTCCATTTTTTCCTTCTATTTTGTTTTGAATTCTTTTAGATATGTGAATCCAACTTCACTAGCATTAAAGTGATTACACAATGGTAATTATATATATATATATATATATATATATATATATATATATAAAGAAAGATGTCCCCTCGCACCGAAAGCTTGCCAATACAATAAAAGGACAAGATTGAGAGCTACGTCAGCTTCATTCCATTTATTTTCTTTCACTATATATATATATATGATCGAGAATAGAATTCTAAGAAGAATAACATTAAAAATTTGATGATTTTTAATCGAAATCAATGCATTTTGGCTAATTTTCTCATAAAAGTCAAGAGTTGACCAAAAAAATGAGTATGAGGTATGACGTAAAAGTGGGTACCAGCTTCGCGCATTGCAGTTGTGCTGCGTGCTAGACTGTATTATACCTTGCGCGCATTTAGCTAGAATTGCGCGACAAGGTACCTACTTTGACGTCATTTTGACGTCAAAGTGGGTCACAGCTGAGGGGTCAAAAATATCCTGAAATCTTACCACATTTGGGGGTTTCCTTGGCAACACGAATTAAAAAAAAATTAGGCAGATGATTTTCTGCTAATGAAATCATGCTCTTTTAAATGAACTAACATTGTTTCAGCATTGGGTACCCCCTTTAAGTGAAAGTATTTCTGTCTTAACACTGCTTAGTAAATAAGCACAGTCAGACGTGTGTATGGTGTAAGTGACCATTAAATCTGTATTTTTGCGTAGAAATCAGTTTAAATTAAAAGATCTTTAATTGATTATGACTCTTCTGACCTGCAAGATTTCTACAGTGATTTAGCGCCTAATTTTGAAAACGCTAAATTAATTGAGACAGACTGTACGTTGATATATTGCGTAAACAAAGGATAAAAAGAAAGCCTTGAAAATCAATAATTTCTAGTTTCTAAGCTTAATAGCAGGAAATACAATTAGAGTCAAAATAACTGCTATTGTGCATTAGGGTACCATCTTGTCTAGGATGACATCATAATTGAAATCACTACATCTTCTTAAGAACTATTCGTTATTGGGAATAACAACTTTTTTTCTGCAGTCTATTCCAGTTACTAAGAAGTCATTTTCTGTTTTTCCTTTAACCGTATTCTTACAAAGATTTCCTACTTTCGTCAGTTGTATACACGTCCAAAGAATAAAATAAATATCTATTTTTTGAATAAAAGGAAACTTCAACTGAGCGTAAGATATATGATTAGAAGTATATGACAAAATACACTGGATGTGCATTTTGACATTTGGTAGTAGTAAAAATTACTTTATACAAAAACACAGAGCATGAGACTATAATTAAAACACGG
>CM057160.1:15324636-15357741 GCA_029962745.1 Echinometra lucunter | reverse complement strand
ATTGTATTTTTGTATGCTCTTTGTTGCAGGGACTGCATATCAAATGTGATCGATACCTGCAAAAAGATCATCTTCTTGACAATTGTTTTACAGAGGCTCTATTTCTGTATGACTTTCATAGCAGGGTCAAAACATGTCCTATCCTAGGGACTCATCTCAAGGATTGTATTTTTGTATGCTCTTTGTTGCAGGGACTGCATATCAAATGTGATCGATACCTGCAAAAAGATCATCTTCTTGACAATTGTTTTACAGAGGCTCTATTTCTGTATGACTTTCATAGCAGGGTCAAAAGATGTCCTATCCTACGGACTCATCTTAAGGATTGTATTTTGTATGATCTTTGTTGTAGGGTTTGCAAAGCCAATGCAATCCATGGCTGCACAGACATCTTCCTGGGAATTCTAAACAGAGGCTGTATTTCTGTCCAATTCCACCTGCAGCTCCCCATATGTTCTTTCAATGGAACTTGTTTAAGAAGTTGTACTTTCATATGATGATCACTCTGGAGTCTGCAAATCTGATGCAAACCACTTCCCATTCTCGGGACTTTCCTCAGAGGTTATATTTGCGTATGACATGGTCTCTGCATGCTGTATAGAGGTGGTTCTGGTGGAGAGCCATGGAGTAGATGGGGTCAAAGTCAGAGCCAGTGAACTCCTGCAGGAAGCCGGTCTTGAGGTTGAAGTAGAAGCATCCTCCATCATCTATGTGGAACCAAGGGAAGGAGGATGGGAAAGGGGAGGGGTGGAGAAAATAGAGGGGGAGGACAGAAATAGAGGTAGAGATATAAAATGGATAAAGAGTGGGGCAAGAAAAGCATGGCAAAGAGGGCAGAGGGAGAGGGAGAGAGGGTGAACAAGAATGAGAGAAGAAAAGATACCAGTTATAACATACCATTCTGCAAACTTTCAGCTTTTTGGGAATCAAAGCTAATGTTTATCAGACATGGACACCATTCTAGCCTCTGGAAAATAAACAATCAAAACTTGATTCTAAACAATGAAACATGAATAATATAAACAGGAAACTAATCAACGGGATAGGACTATATGAAACGGGTCAGTCCAATATCCTGTCCTCATCATGAAATTGCATTGCTCATCCTTGGAGGATGAGAGCGGATGAGGTTTGTTTATGTAAAGATGAGATGGGAGATAGGTCTAATGTAAACATGAGGGTCGTGTTTCAGACAGAAAGTCATCATAATAATATGTAGGATGATCCTAAAGTACGCTGTGCAGCATAACATAAAAGATCATGATGACGAAAGTGATGTTGGTGTTGGTGGTGGTGTAGAAGGTAATGATGATGATTTTAGTGAAGATGGTTACAATGAGTGGTGGTGGTATAAGTGAGGATGATGATGATGATGATGATGATGATGATGATGATAGTGATATGATAATGGCAGCAGCAATAGTACATGTCAGGAGATCCTATATGATGCAGAAGGATAACATTAATGAAAATTAGTGAAGATAGTAAAAATGATGGTGATAGCAGTGGTGGTGTGGCAGTGGTGGTGGTGGTGGTGGTAGTGATGATGATTGTGATGATGATGATGATGATGATGATGATAGTGATATGATAATGGAGGTAGCAATAGTACATGTCAGGAGATCCTATGATGCAGAAGGATAACATTAATGAAGATTAGAAAAGATTGTAACAATGATGGTGAGAGAAGTGGTGGAAGTGAGGATGAGGATGATGATGAGGAGGAGGAGGAGGATGAGGAGGAGGAGGAGGAGGAGGAGGAGGAGGAGGAGGATGATGATGATGATGATGATGATGATGATGTTTGTGATATGATAATTGCGGTAGCAATAGTACATGCTGGGAGATCTTATGATGCAGTATATTAATGAGGTTGAAACTGAAAGTGATGATAATGATGGTGACGATGGTTCTGGTGTTTGTGATGATGATGATAATGACATGATGATGGTGGTAGGCAATAGCATATCATATCAGTGATGGTAGTGGTTGTCTTATACCCATAGTGGAGAAAGAGTCAGAGTGCCCTATTTCTCATGCAGTCTGATTTATTAATAAAACACCCAGTAAAAAATAGCCCTAAGACACACACACTGAAATGAAAAGTTAAACTTGCTATTTTCATTTGTTTGCTGGTGAAATTAAATCATATATCATTTCAGATAGGGCATCAAATGGAATAAATTCATTTATTTGTGATTTCCTTGAAGCCAGGCAAACTTGTGAGTGAAAGAAGAGATATGTGTTTATGCCCATGTTACGCTGCCAAATCTGCCTCTCCAATTTCAGTTCTGTCTTTAGCATGAAACATAACCTAGCATAGAAAAGACCCCCTAGTTCAAGGTCTTCAAGTGGGGGGGGGGGGGGGGGGGGTGGATTCCAATGTGGGTTTGATAACTTGATAACTGTTCAAATACCTGATTTGGTAGGTTTACCCAGAGGTGTTTCATTATTGAGGCTATAAAAAGAGGGCAATTTTCCCCTTAAAAAGCATGCAAATTATCCTGTAATTTCTTCTGCATAAAACATGATACCTGACAGTGAAAGGACCCCCTAGTTCAAGGACTTAAAGTAAGGGGGATGAAGGGGGTAGGCTCTACATTTTTAGTTATAAATTGATATTGAGGTGATTCAATATCAACTTGCTAGATTTATTCTAAGTTGTCCTGCATCAAGCTATAAAAACAGATAATTTATCCTGTAAGCAGCAGGCAATTTATCCAAGATGTCTTTTTCTTAAATTTCATTTTAATTTAGTTTGATATCCTGTTAGCAGATTGTTGGTTTTGCAATGAATATTAAGACTTTCTTGTTTGAGGACAAAGGTAATTTTGCTGTTCTTTCTTTCATCACCTTATCAGTTATATATAAATTGGAGTATTCATAGCAGAAGCAGTTATTGTCTTTGTCCTCATCATTTTGGTAGTAGTAGTAGTAGCAGTAGAAGTAGTAGTAGAAGTAGTAATACTAGTAGCAGCAGCAGCAGTAGTAGTAGTAGTAGCAGTAGTAGTAGTAGTAGTAGTAGTAGTAGTAGTAGTAGTAGTAGTAGTAGTAGTAGTAGTAATAGTAGCAGCAGTAGTAGTAGCAGCAGCAGTAGTAGTAGCAGCAGTAGTAGTAGTAGCAGTAGTAGTAGTAGTAGTAGAAGTAGTTGTATAAAACATTGCAAAAGTAATGGAGGTGGGAGTAAAAGAAATAGTACTACTAGCAGTCATACAGGAAGTATCAGTTGTAACTGTTACAGTAGGGTAGAATACTAAAAATGGCAAGAGCTTTTTCAAATTTTTCAAATTCTTTATTGTATCCAAATTCTAGAACAGAATAGTTTTCAACTTCATAGCAGTGGAGTTTAAGACGTGGAACAAATGCGTGACCATAGCAGCACAAATGCAAAGATTTACAACAAATCACTGTTATTTTGCTTTTATTAGCTCTTCCCCTCCCTTCTTTCAAAGTGAACTTGGCACACATTCGTAGCTCCAGAGTTTCTCACAGCTGAGCCAGGAATTTGTTAAGGGGGGGGGGGGTCTAATTCCTTAAAAATCTCTAACAAGCACCAAAAATCTCTAACAGAGAAAGAAACATATAAATTATAAAATGAAAAGTTATCAAGCATATATAAAAAAGAGAGAAGAGAAAGAAAATGGGCAGGTGTTCAATTCAAAGAATAGAATGACAAGCAAAAAAAAAAAAGGGGGGGGGAGGGGTTCTGGCCCCTGATAGTCTTGCTAGATGTGTCCCTTGCTTTCTATCAAGTTCAAGGTCATTACTGATGTAGTGAAAGCAAACCCGAGACACAGTTGTTGCAGGGGTTTCAAATTTGTATTCATAACCGGGCTCAATATTGATGTAAGAGTGACAAGTGTGGGAACGAACAGTTTTCGTTACATCAGTCAGTACCCCCCTGCGTTCCCCTTTTCCCCAAACTCTCACTGTCACTTTCATTTCTTCTTTTAGCCTGATTGCAAGCGAGCTTGGTTTGTTTCCTCGGTCTCAATGAAAAGGCGTTGGACCAAGTCACACAAATTCCTGTCCCTCAAAATTGAGTGTGAATTCTACAAACCTTTAAAGACATTCATTCAGGATTGCTCTGCAGTGAGCTCGGTTGTTAGTTTTAAAGGGGTACCCCATGCTGAAACAATGTTCATTTAAAAGAGCATGATTTCATTAGCAGAAAATCATCTGCCTAAAGTCTTTAAAAGTCGTGTTGCCAAGGAAACCCCCAAATGTGGTAAGATTTCAGGATATTTTCGACCCCTCAGCTGTGACCCAGTTTCAACTGGGTACCCACTTTGACGTCAAAATGACATCAAAGTGGGTACCTTGTCGCGCAATTCTAGCAAAATACGCGCAAGGTATAATACATATTGCACAGTCTAGCGCGCAGCACAACTGCAATGCGCGAAGCTGGGTACCCACTTTTACGTCATACCTCGTACCAATGCCTCATACTCAAATTTTTTGGTCAACTCTTGACTTTTTACGAGAAAATTAGCCAAAATGCATTGATTTGGATTGAAAATCATCAAATTTTTAATATTATTCTTCTTTGAATTCGATTCTTGATCATATATCAATTTTTTTTTTTAACCATTGTGTAATCACTTTAAGGCATGATGACTTTCCTGCTATCCAATGGCAAAGGGTAGTAACTCTGTAGAAGGAGTTTTGTATTAAATGAAGGAAATAAGTTGCTGTTTTACATGTATGTGGAAGTCTAGGGATTTGCTTCTGTTTGATATGTCTATATTTCAGAAATCGTGGGTCATGTGACCCAAATTTTATCATCATCATATGGAGCATACTAAAAAGTACCCCAAATCAAGAAAAAGTCAATTTTTGAAAAAAAAATCAGAGTTGCTTCCATTTGCCACCAGACAGCAGTATATTAAATCATCATTAACCCATTCGTGACAGGAATTGTTTAAAGCCTAATTTGATCAGCTTTTATTCTTCAAATTGGCAACACCAATATTTTTATTTTATTGCTACATTTTTCTTATAAAACGTCATGTATCTGAAATGAATATAAATTGACAGAAATTATGATGAGAAGTCAAAAAGTTGCCAATTTGCAGGGGATAACGGTGATTTTAAACTTTATATCACATTGCCAATTTAAGGATTTTAATGCTTATTTTCCTTTAAAAAATCTTCAGCATCAAACAACAAATATTGACGCAACCAAAATGGGCACAGTTTGCGTAGAATTTTTTGCTCTTTCTGCTCATGTATTTGGTATGATTTTTAGGGCTTTGCATTAAAAGATATAAGGCCAAACCACAAAATGTGGACCCTCTGTCACAAATGGGTTAACAAGTACACATTCATTCAGTTCAATTCAATCTAATTATTCCATAAAGATGATACGAGTTACTATATATACATACTGAAGTGCAGAGGATATGTAGCAGGATCTCAAGTGGCTTGAGATACAAGCAGGATCGATAACACAGATGACAATATGATCATCAAGCAAATATAAATACATAGCTTAAAACAAAACTGGAGTACTGATCCAAATCCAATATTTCACATGAGCAAGATAAAATGCATATTTGCCCAATAACACAAGAATAGTTGAATACTTTCATCTCATATGCTTGAAAAAAATCCCTAATCCTGAAATTGTACTCTGAAGACCTCAGCAATTAAGTAGATAGATGGAATACATGATTTGGGAAGAACAGGAAATTTTATAGCAAAGAATTAGCAAGCAAGGACAGTGGGGATTACCCTATCAAACCAAAATCCTATTCAAAACTTTAACTGGACAAAAGGGCTCGGCTATAAGTGTAATGAATCTTCAGACTGATATGTTACAAAGCAGAAGGGTAATACAGATGGGCCTATTCAGACTATAACAATTAACTGTTTAGCATGAAATATCATATAGCTACATGATGAGTAATCACTTTTTGTTTTTAGTTTCTGAATATATAAAGAAATGGCATGTAATAATAATGATAATAATATATTAGATGAATTTATGATCAAAAGCTTCTGATTCTTCAACCAAACTTTGAAGATGGCAACAGACTGGGCTTTTCATATTTCCAGTGGCAGTGTATTCCAAACTTTAGGACTTCATTCGATAAAAGGGAAGTTAGATCATCATTTTGAACAAAAAAATCAATAAGAACCAGTGTGGACACTGTAACGCACAAAACCTGTAAAACTAGGTGGAGCTTTTATAAGCATGCACTAATTTATTGCCAGCCAGCTGTCATCTTGACTTGCATCCTCAAGCAATGGTGTTCCAAGGTTTGCTCCACAGACAATTACTCTTGCTTTGATTTTGTGTTTGGGGTCTAGAAGTTTTTAATTATTTTGTTTGGTTCAGGGATAAGTACAGAATATGTATGAAAGGGTATGATGCCATGCTCACAGGAGCAGGGATCAACCCCAAACAATATGAAAAAGTCCAGCACTAGGCACATATAGGCCCGAATTTACAAAAGACATTTTAAATCTAAACCATGGTCTAAATTTCCAAAAGCGTAAAACGCGCATGTCATCTAGTCCAATGGGCAAGCAGTGATATGCTTTTATGCGCTTACTTATGCTTATCTACGCTTATTTACCATACTCTTATTCATGCTTATTTTATTGACATAAACCATGCTTTAATTATAAACCTCTTTTGAGAATTCTTGCCAAAGAGTCAGGTGACCTCTCCAAAACTAGTTTCTATATTCTATGTTTCTTTCTACCATACTGTCATCATGTGACCATAAGCTTTGTTTGCTTGGTGGTGATTCTTAACAATACTGATGATAATCTGCAATAAATAATATACATGCAGTACATAAGGAATCAGCCTAGACAAGACATTAGCTTTTTGCTGACCCCCCCCCCCCTCCATCCACTCCAACTCTTCTGCAAACGCCCTATTTTCAATGTTGTATGTTCACTTTATCTTTTAAATTTGTTCAATGTTGTGTGTATTTTATTCATCGCTTATATCAATTTTGTTTGATGTTACTGTTTAATCTCAACAGTTTGTATGATGCCTATAAATGTTTGTTAAAAATGTTTGTTAAATGTATTTTTTTCTAAAGAGAAGTGAAAATAAACTTTGAACTTTGAACATTTGGTATAATTTGGTATAATTCCTGTGTGAACAGGCAAGGGCCCTGTTTCATATAATTTTTCATCAATAACAAGTTGCAATAACTGTTATAAGCCAATGAAATCCTTGCACGTGATTGGCTGAGAGCACATTTGTCATAGAAATGTGGCAGTTGTTACTGATAACAAGTTTTATGAAACGGGGCCTGATGTTCCCGTTGGCCTCCAGAAATGAGAGCTAGTGAGTATCATGTTATCAATTAGAGCTACTTCGCGATATTTGGAGGGATTTGGCAGCATCGGTTTGATCTTAAAAGACATAATGGATGCCTTGGCACTGACGCGAGGGGAAAATATGCCAGGGGGAAGTCGACAATTAGGCTAATTTATGTGAGAAAAATTACATTTATGTGCAACATGGTTCCTATGCACGTAGACACACACATGCACACTGCTGTGCAGTTGTTGTAATTTCTAAATAAAGACAAGGAATAGCACACAGCATTTGAATAATGGTACATGTTTTTAAATAGAGTCATGCTAACTCTACCATCAGCCTAAAATGTTACAATAGAACAACCTTGTAAATGTATAATACTCTCTGATTACGAAGAATATTTAAACCATAATAACTGATTATATAAGGGGTACTGTCATAGCCATTAATGCTGAAGTTGGAGGAGAGATTCATGAAGTACTTCTCAAAATGTCTGAAGTCACAAAGTGCTGATAACTAAAAGGGCATTAACTATACAGATGTATGTGAAGCAGGAGTTACATTTTTCAAGAATGTTACAACCTTCTGGCACTTACACACTTATGTACATTGCAATCAGTCATTAATGTTGAATGTGCAGCAGATATATGTCAAGTATTCTTCTGAATACAAGAACTGACTTCTGAAGTCTTTGTGATCATTTAAACTCATTTTAAAGCTGTAATCCCTATCCATTTTCGATACAGAATATGAATATTGCAGTTCATACAATTTGCTTCCAAGCATCTATATCTAGAAAATGGAGGATTGTTCCCATATAAGCAGTGGACCATGTAATGTGATCATTTCTATTTTTTCGTGAGGAAATGGTGCATGGCATCATAAATTGGCCGACTGATATTGACAAAATAGGCGGATTAGTTCAACCAGCAAAGCAGACAATGTGCAACATACTCAACATGATTTCAATAGTTATGGAGCCAGAAGGGCATTAAAGGGTAAGTCCACCCTAGAAGTTTCACTCTTTCAATAAAAGGACATAAATTTGAACAGCATTTTAAAAAAGAAATGAGCAAAATCGGTCAAAGAATAAGGAAATTACACTCATTTACATTTTCTAGTAAATTACTCTCGGCACTGCAAATTGGCAAAACTGATGACATCATATGCGAGCAGGTCTCTATTCACTTTGGACATGAAATTTCACATTTTCTCAACTCATAGTCAAAGTATGTTATGTAAAATGCAATTCTTTTGAACATACATTGACCATGGGGGTTAGAAAATGTTTAACTTCCAAGAAAATTGAGAAAATGTGAAATTTCATGTATAAAGTGAATGGAGACCTGCTCATATATGATGTCATCAGTGTTGCCAATTTGCAGAGCAGAGTCCAATTTACTAGTAAAATGTAAATGAGTGTAATTTCCTTATTCTTTGACCGATTTTGCTCATTTCTTTTTTTAAATGCTGTTCAAATTTATCTCCTTTTATTGAAATAGTGAAACTTTTAGGGTGGACTTTCCCTTTAAATCTGTATGAAATTATTATTCATCATTTATTGATTATTTACTCATTGTATATCATACTGACAGGACCGTTGCGGAAAGCATTTCTGTAACTGACAATGCTACCCTGTGTAAATAAAACTGGAAATAAATAAATAAATAAATGAAATAATATGAGTTAACACCCTTCTGGCTATGAACAGGCAATACATGAATAAAGAGAAGGATGTGATCTTCCCATGTGAAGTGTGTTCAGTACATAGCACGCAGGTTATGTAGTGAGGGTCAAAACAACTTTAACCCATGGCAGTCAAGAGTTTTTGGTAGGGCTAAATCAATCAGTTTCCCCTCCTCAAATTAGCAACATTTATTCTTATTTTCAACTCCTACATTGTTGGGAAACAATCAAGAAATGTATAACATGAACCAATGTGAATGAAAATTGCAAGATTTAATGGAAATAGTGCCAATTCACACAAATAGGGATGATATATTTTATACTGTGTTGCCAATTTAGAGATTTTGCTCTTTACTTGGGAACAATACAATGTACTGCATTTGAAATGGACTCCGAATTTTCAGTGAATTTTTCTTTTTCTGTTCATGTATGTGTAATTCCATGTATGTGGAATTCATGATCCAAGGTTACTGCCAGAGTTCACTACAAGGATACACTTTACTGCTATGGGCTTGTTAACATTGTTCTTATAATCTTAACGGAATGAGTTAATGTCTTTTGAGTTCTTGGCAGACCATGTTTTGTGAGGGATATAGCTACAGTTGAAATTTGAAACTTTTATTTCTTCCTATAAGTATTCAACAATCCCCATCCCCACAAGAAAATACAGAAAATAATGGGTAACTGCGGCAAACCCATCTAACTCTACCAATTCCTTATTCCCCAACCCAACCCCTCCCCCTGGCAAAAAAAAGAAGAAAATATACAAACTGTAAGACATTATGTAATGGATAAGAAAAAGTGAAACTATGGGCCTTCTGTCTCATTTCTTCCTTCATCTCTCTCCCTCTTTCTGTCTCTCTCTTTACCTCTCTCTCGCCCTCCCACTCTCTCTCTCTTCCTCCTTTTTTTTTCCCAAATAGGTTTCTCTGTCTCCCTAGAGTCCCATCCCACTCACCCTCCCCCTCTCCCTCTCCCTCTCCCTCTCCCTCTCCCTCTCCCTCCCCTCTCCCTCTATCTCCCTATATGCAGATCATGAAGACAGACAGCACGCAATAGTTCAGTTGCATTTGTATTTGCAATAAATCACCTCGATGGAGAGTGATTCGTTGTGGCAGATAAATTTCTCCCTCAATCGGGTGGAAACGCAAACCGATTCGGTAGCACCCCTAGTTCAAGGGCGCCTGCCCCATCCAAAGTTCTTCCAAGCGCCGATCAAGGCCGTGGAATCTAAGCTAGTCTAACAACAATCTTTGATTACTTATGCAATCAGAAGCACAGGCCAATTTGTCGCTTGATTTGGGCCGGGGCCGATGCACGAAGGCGGGACGGAAAGTGCATTGATATCAGGTTCTTTTTTAGATAGTGTAATGTGACAGAGAAAGGTAGAGGATATGGTTTTTGGCAATGAGATAGAGAAAGATAGAGAGATGACAAGAGAGAAAGAATGAAAGAGAGAGAGAGAGAGGGAGAGAGGGAGGGAGAGAGACAGGGAGAGAGAGGGAGAGAGAGGGAGGGAGGGAGGGAGGGAGGGAGGGAGGGAGGGAGAGAGAGGGAGGGAGGGAGGGAGGGAGAGAGAGGGAGGGAGGGAGGGAGGGAGGGAGGGAGAGAGAGAGAGAGAGAGTGAGAGAGAGAGAAAAGGAAGGGGACCAGTAAGATATAAAGAGGGAGGCGGACAAAAGGGGGAGAATGGGGAGGGGTAATAAGAGGTGGGGCAGAGAGGAAACAGAAAAAGCACCGTTTGAGTTTTCTGACATCAATTTTTTTTCCTTTGATCGTGCAATGTGACAGAGAAAGCATATTAACATGATTTTTATAGCAAAGTGGGAAAGAGAGAGATAAAGAGATAAATTGAGAGGTATCATTTTGCAACCTTTTGCCAAACTGAGCACGATTTGATTTCAGTATAACACACATTTTCCATATAACCCAGCCGGAGTTATCTCGGGCTAAGTACTCAATGGCTTAATATCTTCTTGCTTCACCACCCATTCTAAAGACTGAAAATAAACTCCAATCTAATCTACAGCATCAGACAGTCCAATTTATACAAAAGAGGCATTTAGATGGATACATTATGGCATGCCAATAATTTCCACCTCATGGTTGTTCTTCCATTTTCATATTAGCCACATGCTCATCATGTTCCCATTCATTTGTTACAATAATTTTTACGTTTTCTTGTAATCTGAATATTCACGTTGGCCAAGGATAATAGAGGGCGACTTTCGATCAATGGACTGAAAAAGCGAGAACGTGCCCCGAGGCTGAAGTCAGCCAAATTGGAGTTGTTTTAATGGGTCCGTGAGATGAATTAGATGTCTGCCAGAAATGGGATGGACTGGGTGGACAAGGGGGCCATTTTTCACAGGACAAAAGAACTGTAAAAAGCATTAATGGGTGGGGTTGGCATGAATGATACTGAGACCATCAAGATACTAAATATACCCTTTTTCAATATACTGTTTGAAAAAATATGGGATTTTGCATACGATTTTGTCTTATTTTCTCTAGCTCCTTCCTGCAATAAGTGATTTTAAGGAAAAGCCAATATTAAAAATACTGAATCAATATTAATGATGCATGGTAACATTGATAGTTATACATGCAAACAGACATCATAATGCCAATACTGCTGTCAATGTTAAATAAGTTGTTGCTAAAATGAATTAATGAGACTTAAAATAGGGGAAAATAGCAAAATAAGTAACTACAGCTTGCAAACAGACCCTCCAGCAGTGTGAAAATTACTGTTTAGTCATGTCATCAAGCACTTTTTCAAATATTTTCTCTCACAAAATGTACATTTCCTACAGGTAATTCTTATATACCTTTTTCTTTTTGTGTGCATGTGTATTTTGTTTTGTTCTGTAATGTTTTTTTTCTTCATCATGTTTTTATTTCTGTTTTTGTTGTGTTTTTGTTTTGGTGGTTTGTTTGTTTGTTTGTTTGGTTTTTTTTTTTTTTTTTTTTTTTTTGGGGGGGGGGGGGAATTTTCATTAATTTTTCTAACCAGAGGTATTCCACTTTTTCACAGCCCTTTGTGCTTCCAGACCTATTTTAAACTGCATTCGGGTTCTTGTGAAAACTGGGCCTGGAAGACAGATGAGGGCTGATGGGGTGACGAGGGCGCGACAGGAGGATGATCCATAATAGATGGGGTAGCCAGGACATATAGCTCGTTCCTATCAAACAAAGTGGATGAGCCCATATGCCCCTTTCACACACATATCAAAAGAGTGCATGGGACTGCAAACCCACTTCATACTAACAGAATAAGATCATGCTACAGTGGTCTTGGAATTGTGTGGAGACATGAGGGTACATGAGGGTTAGCTTGGGCATAGTTCCGATCAAACAAAATGAAGCACTCACAGATTTTTTTCACACCACGGAAATACGATTCCACTACAGCAGTCTTGGATTCTAGTAGTGACGTAAGGATGAATACAGATTGGACAACCTGGATGTGTATAGCTACTTCCTATCGAACAAAGTGGATGAGTCCACAGACCTCTTTCACACCAATATCAAAATAAAAAAGTGGATGGGACTTTGAACCTTTTCATAAAAATGAAGAAAAATGAAGAAAAAAAAGAAGAAGAAGAAACTATGGGCCTCCTTGGATTCTGGTAGTGACATAAAGATGATACATGACGGATGAGATAACCAGGATATACAGCTGGCTCCTATCAAACAAAGTGGATGAACCATGGTTGTGATAAGAGAGGAAAAAAAATGGGCAAGGAATTCAGCAGAATCTGACAGAAGGTTTCAGAACATTTTAGGAAAAAAAACCCCACTAAAATCTACCAAATTATTTCGATAGCAAATGTATAAGAACTGAGTATTGAGCAATGAGAGATGAGTTTTCACTTTTTCTATTTGAAAAGAAGTCCCATTACTAGATGTCATGACAAAACAACAAAGCAAGAAATAGAACTTCAGATGCAGGTGAAAACCTTACTGGGATGCTCTCTACAAGGTGGCTTATCTTTACAGTGTAAATGGGGCCTGGGACTGGTACTTGCAATTAGCTGAGATGCCCTTCTCCTAATCCACCCTATTGGGGGCACAAAGCCCCCCTTTAATCCACCCCCTTCATGGTTGAAAGCCTTCTCTAATCACTTCATGGTAACTGTAACCAATATTCATCCTCTTTCCTTCTTTCTGTCTTGGATATGACTGAAAAATTAAAAATATGGGAATAACTATTTCCGCTTTGAACTCAAAGTACTAATAATGAGTCTTTTCTTTGAACAAAAACCTTAACAAGGACTTTTGGAATTACTTTGAGCAGGTAGGATATCACTTTACTAGCACAAGGCTGTTCATATATTATCTGCTGAGAGGTAGAAGGCCATTAAATCATAAATATTAACAGAATTAAATCCCTTCTGCCTCTAAACACAAAGAAATGATTTCTCATCTACTAGTATTCAAAGAACGGCCGTCGTGCCACACAGTATCTCAACTGACAACTGGGGTACTACTGGCAACCATGTGACTTTTCATATCAATTCAACGTTCAGACAATGAAAAGGTTCTGCAGACATTTAAAAATCTGAGGTATTAAACCATAGGGGGGGGGGGGAGGGGGGCAGAGAAGGGAAAGAGAGAGTGAGAGAAAGAGAGGGAAGGGAGAGAGGGAGGTGTGTTGAAAGGGTGGCTGGTGGTGGGGGGGGGGAGGAGAGCAATTAGGAATCCACTTTACAAACATAATATATCTATTCAACACTCGCCATCAGCACCAGCTACAGAAATTCCATCTAAAATGTCTCACTCCCTCTCTTGGTGGTATCTAATAATTCATATTTCCATGCACTATGAAGCCTGATTCTGCTCCAATACAAATAATTTATTTCGTTGTTTTATCAAAAATCTCAGAGAACTTTGTCATAAACTCATATCATATTCAAATACATTCAGATATACGTCATATATATTTTTCAAGACATATCTAATTCTCAGAAATATCGCAGATTTCATTTCCTATTTTTCCAATTCTCACACTTTTTCCACCCCCTTTTCCCTCAATCTCCCCACTCTCTCTCTCTCTCTCTCTCTCTCTCTCTCTCTCTCTCTCATGCTCTTACTCATTTTCACATTTATTTCTCTTCAAATCCAATCAAATAAAACATTTTACATCAATAAAACCTTTCTTTTTTAAGCATTCATTTCATTCTTAACAGAAATTGGATGAGGCCATTTACAGATAATTTTTTTATTTCAAGGTCCCCCATCACCCGATATTTGCTTATTGTGAAATTAAACATTTAACAACCATGAAGCTCTCTATTTTACGACCAATCATACCATTTCTTAATTGGATATGGACATTTCAGATGCACTATCTTTTATTTCAAAGTCTAACAGCAATCAAATCAAACATCTTACCGAAATAAAAATCCAATCAAATAAAACATTTTACATCAATAAAACCTTTTTTTTAAAAAAAGCATTCATTTCATTCTTAAAGGGGGTACCCAATGCTGAAACAATGTTAGTTCATTTAAAAGAGCATGATTTCATTAGCAGAAAATCATCCGCCTAAATTTTTTTTAAAAGTCGTGTTGCCAAGGAAACCCCCAAATGTGGTAAGATTTCAGGATATTTTTGACCCCTCGGCTGTGAACCAGTTTCAACTCGGTACCCACTTTGACGTCAAAATGACGTCAAAGTGGGTACCTTGTCACGCAATTCTAGCAAAATGCGCGCAACGTATAATACATATTGTGCAGTCTAGCGTGTAGCATAACTGCAATGCGCGAAGCTGGGTACCCACTTTGACGTCATACCCATACTCAAAGTTTTTGGTCAACTCTTGACTTTTTATGAGAAAATTAGCTAAAATGCATTGATTTCGATTGAAAATCATCAAATTTCTAATGTTATTCTTCTTAGAATTCCATTCTCGATCATATATCAAAAAAATGTTTACCATTGTGTAATCACTTTAACAGAAATTGGATGAGGCCATTTACAGATAATTTTTTTATTTCAAGGTCCCCCATCACCCAATATTTGCTTATTGTGAAATTAAACATTTAACAACCATGAAGCTTTCTATTTTACGACCAATCATATAATTTCTTAATTGGATATGGACATTTCAGATGCACTATATTTTATTTCAAGGTCTGACAGCAATCAAATCAAACATCTTACCGAAATACAACTTTTGTCTGCATCAAATAATTGCATCTCTAAAATTGCATATCATCTTCTAATATAATATTCCTAACTTCCTCCTTGTTTGCATACAATCAAATCAAATATATTACAGATGATACCAAAGTTTCATTAAACCAGACAATTCTTAATGGATAAGAAGTTAAGAACACACCAGAAGCATCATGTTTTACTTGAAGGTCCCAAATCACTCAGTATTTTGTTCACAATAATTTTGTTCACAATTTCACTGTGAACATTAAAAAAAAAATTCAAAACATCTTTTGAAAAAAAAAAAGATTTCCAAAAAAGATTTTCATTATTTTCAACTGGATGAGAACACTCTTTTGCTTATCATGAGTCTTTAAATGATGTTTTTGTATACAAGTCTCGCACAACTTTGCTACAGTGTGAACAGGCTGTTTTACTCACAATCAAATGTAATATTACGTATAAAAAGAGAACACCATTGTACAAAAAAAATGGGGGGGGGGGGGTCTGGAACCATCTTCTGTTTCATCATTCCAAACTCTCTTTGAAATCTTTGAATGTTGCCAAAAAATCACATCAGAGACTCATTTTCAGGTATTCCTATTTTCATTTTCAGCAATCATTTTATTTTTCTTAATTGGATAAGGGAATTTCAAAAGAATCATCTTATATCTCAATGTTCCTATAACTTCATCACAATTTTGCCCCCAGTCAAATTAAACGTTTTAAAGCAATACCACTTGTATTTTCCAACCAATCTTTCCCTTTTTTCCTTAATAGGATAAGAGCATTTGCTGAGAACTGTCTATTTCAAGGTTCTCATCACTAAGGGGAAGCATGAAAGGAATATTTTTCAGAACAATTCATATTACAAAGCAGTAATAATTTCATTCCACTGGATTATAACATTCAAAAGCATCATCTTCTCTTTCAAAGTCCCTCTTTGCCATTCTGCAGTTTGCTCACAGTAAACTGTAATATTCTACAAGTAACATTAATCTGTTAACCAAATGAAACTTTTGTTTCTTTTTAGATACAGGTAGATAACATTTTGGGAGAAATCATCTTCTATTTCGATGTTCCTAAGTCTCACTGCATTTTGCTCACAGTCAAATCACATAAATTTTACAGCATTACTATTCTTCTCAGCAATCATTTCATTTTTTTTAAAAATTGGACAAAGACATTTGAGAAGAATCACCTTGTTTTTCAGCTTCCTAACTTTCGCTGCCTTTTGTTTACAATCAAATCAAGCACTTTACAGCAATACAACATTTATTTTAAAACTATTCATAAAACTTCTTTCCTTAATTGGATAAGACCATTTACTGGGAATATTCTGTTTCAAGGTCCAACATCACTCAGCATTTTGCAAGCCATGAAAGGAAATTTTCTTCTCTCATATTTTAAGTAATCATTTTCATTCGATTGGATAGAAACATTTCAGATGCATCGTTTTTCTCTTTCAATGCCTCTCTTCCTCACTCAGCATTTAGCACACAATCAAATCAAACATTCCACAAACAAGACAGATCCCAGAAATCTCTTCTGATTAGAGATTGCCCCTTTGCTATCTTCTCAATTTCATAGTTCCCCTTTCGTAACTTTCACCTAATCTAGATATGGCAGACATTGATTTTCAACTAAAATATAGAAAAAAGGCTACTTTACATTCAAAATATATCAATACTGGAATTATATTAGGAAATTACCTTGCCTCAAATTAACGACAAAAACAACAAAAAAAAAGCTTGAAATCCTATTTTCATTATGGCCAAATAACAAACAAGACAGTATATTTGTTTTAAGTTTTTGACATTTTTCATATGCACTGATATGTTTGCATATTATGTTGCTATTGGGTTTTTGTAGTACATAAAATTTACAAAGGGTTTTCACCCAAGAAGGGAACAAAAGACAAACAGAAATAAAAATTTTAACTGTACAACTTATTTCATCGGTAGACCTCTCTGGAGGCTTCAAAAGGCAGAATAGATAACAGAACGAAAAAACCTGGAAAAACCTGACTAATCAAATTTCTTCCACAATTTGTCTAAATATTTTATACAGATTTCAAACTATCAAGCAAATGTTCATTTTTTGGAGCAGTCTGAGTGCTTTAATCCTGATTACATGCAAGTATAAAAGGTGCACAGCTGAAGCCATGCAGCTGCAGAGTAAAAACCTGACTGATCGAATATCTTGCACAAATTTTTAATACTTTATAAGACTTAAAAAATTCAAACAAACGTTTAACTTTTTGCACAAATTTTTAATACTTTATAAGACTTAAAAAAATTCAAACAAACGTTTAACTTCAAGTTAGTTTGAGGGCTTCATTCCTGATTAGATGACATTTAAAAGCAACAGACAGCCCCTTGAGAAAACTTGACTGAACAAAATATCTTCCCAGGATGTCTAATATCTGATTAGATTTCAGACAATCAAACTAAATGCTCAGTGCCTAAATACTGATTAGCTGAAAATGTAAAAGGGACCCCAGCTGAAGCCAGCCTTTTAGAGAAAAACTTGACTAATCAAATCTCTTCCCAGAATTTCTCATATTTGATTAGATATCAAACAATCAAACAAATTGCTCATCTTCGGAGCTGTCTCACTCTACACACACAAAAGGAGAAGTGCTTTTTTGAAGAAAAAAAATTGTATGTTCTAAGGAGACTACATTGTAGAACTATCAGGAGATTATAAGAGGCTGGGGAATAACAAGGTGCAGAAAGTAATTCTGCAATTTAAGTCAATTATATTTTTCTATATCTTGGAATCTTGTTATGTCATTGTTCTTGCATATTTCTGATATCTTGGATTAAAAACATGTACTGCAATTTTCAAGCAAGACATGATGGCTCATTGGCAGAGCTGCCAATTAATAGGATTTTATCCTATTTAGTAGGATTTTTAAGGGGAATATGACACTTAATAGGATTTTTCCTATTGAAATAGGATTTTTGAAACTTGTAAGAATAATTCTTTAATACGCATGTTTAAAGTTTTTTTTTGTATATTTTCTCATGAACATTGAAATTTACCTCACTGCTCAGTATGTTCTACCTGTGTATTTTGTACTGAAGATCATTTTAATTGAAGAAATACAATGTAGAAGAGTGAGGATATAAATAATCAAGTAAGCCCTGTATATTACTAATGATGCATTTCAGTTAGAATATGCAGAGTGGCATAGGAATTATACTGTTGGATGTTTCGAAATTTGAAACCAAAAATAGGATTTTGGGCTTGAAATAGGAGATAAAGAATAGGAATTTTTTCCACTTGGGGTTGGCAGCTCTGCATTGGTATAGTAGTGGTCTCATAACTGGAAGGTCCCAGGTTCAAACCAAGTTAATGCAATAGAGCCCACTTATGAGGCAGTTATCCCCATTACTGTCCCCTCAGACAGGACTCATACATGATAATGAGTTAACCCAAGAATTGGATGAAGTCTGCTCATACAACAATACAGAATTTTAAGTAAAAGGGAATATCTTGACAGACAAAGAGCACGAGTTTTGGAACGTGCCTTGCCAATGAAATACACACAGTTCAAGGGCAATGTACACTCAACCTAACACCAGTGAATTTGAAATGGTGTCCTCCCGTCGCCAGCTTTGCCACGACACCGGCAGCTTTGTCATTTTCAAATTCCCTATTCGCTGCTTTTAACCCCAAAATGCAAAGGATAATTGCGGTATGATGAGTGGCGCCGTTGTGGGAAACGAAAAAGATGACGAGGAATAAAAACGCATCAAAAGAGAATACCTTGAAGCGGTGTGTACGTGACAAGGTATCTAATGGATATGGAAGTCACTTTTCTTTCTCTCTCTCTCTCTCTCTTTCTTTCTCTGTGACTGTCTCTTATAATTCATTTTCTGTCATATAATCTATTTCATTCATCCTTCTCTATCCCTCTCTTCTCTCTAACTCATTACTTTCTCTCTTTTTCCCTCCCCTTCCCTCCAATCCCTTCTGTTCCCCTCTCTCTTTCTCAATCTTTCCTCCCTATCTCTCTCTCTCTCTCACATTATATATCTCTCCTCTTATTACTCTTTTATCGCTATCTCTAACTCTCTCTCCCTATTCCAACATTCTCTTTCACGAGCTCTCTGTATTTCACCTTTCCTCTCCCACATTCCCACCATCATAATCCTTTCTTCCTTTCTTTCCGTGGCAAAATCCTTCTTTACTTGCTCTCTCTAAATCTTCACATCTCTTTCCTCTCCTCTTATGTATCTCTTGTATAATTTCTCCTTCCCCTTCTATCCAAGTCTCCAATGACCCCCCCCCTTTCCTTGCCTATCTTGCTATTCCCCCTTTTATTTTCACCGTTTCTACCTCTACCTCTTTCATGCTCTTCTTCCTTCTTTCCCCTTTCCTCTTCTTCCTTCCTCTCCTTTCTTTTTTTTCACCTCTACACTGTATCTCTTTCTCTCTCTCTCCTATTCATAACCCCTGTTTTTTAATTTCACAAGCTAACTCATAAAAGTGGCACAACTATCAGTGGCAGCAGCGGCGGCTTGCGAATTAAAAGCTTTTGATGATTTATTCATGATATGAGTAAGTCCAAGGTGAACCTCATGAAATTCACTCTCCGTTCATTTCGTTACTATTCCCTCATCTGAATATTGTATACCTGTCCTGCTACGCTAGCTTAAGGGGGATGTACGCTTTTAGTAGGTCTTCAAAAACTATTAGTCAGATTTTGTTTTGCTTTTAGATGGTCAGTAGCAACTAGCAAGATATTAAAGGCATTGGTTAACATTGTTATGATTTTAAAAAATCTTGTTTTGTTACTTGAAAATGGGATAAACATAAGGGTTATAGTGTAAAAATACCGGTCTGAAAGTTTCAAAGTATAATATCCACAGGAAGTATTTTTAAATATCAAAAATGTGAACCAATGTTTGAAAATATAGGAAGGTCGGTTGCACAGAATAGACATAAGGAGTGCGCATGCGCGTATGACTCACCTTACCGTACTGTATGTATTGGCGTATCACGCGACGGGAGGCACATAACGGCATTTTCAAATTCAAGCAAAGTGGTCCTCTTAGTGATTGTCTCGTGAGACGAAGGATAATAAAATCGCCGTTTGCGTCTAACTTACACTTTTTCATTCCAAATTATGGTTGGTTTTGGGGTTTTTGAGTACAAATACAAGTACTCATACACATGTTTCATCTTAGTCTGAGAATTTTTTAAATCAGCTACTCACAAAGTTAGCCAATGCCTTTAACAAAACTATGAAGCTCCTCAAGTTGAATATTACACAAATGAAAGGCAAAAAATATTTTTGATCTCGTGTTAGCTAACTAACATCTAACTTAAAGACATTGGTTAACATTGTTATGATTAAAAAAAATCTCATTTTGTTACTTGAAAATGGGATAAACATAAGGGTTATAATGTAAAAATACTAGTCTGAAAGTTTCAGAGTATAATATCTACAGGAAGTAAACATTAGAAATGTGAACCAATGTTTGAAAAATATACGAGGGTCGGTTGTACAGACCAGACGTAAGGAGTGTGCATGCGTGCATGGATCAATGGACCATACTCTGTGTATTGGCGTATCACGCAGCGGAAGGCAGATAACGGTATTTTTTAATTCAAGCAAAACAGTCCTCTTAGTTTATTGTCTCTCAAGACGAAAAACTAATAAAATCGCGGTTTGCGTCTAACTTTTTCATTCCGAATTATGGCTGGTTTCAGGGTTTTTTAGTACAAATACAAGTACTCATACACATGTTTCATCTTAGTTTGAGAATTTTTTAAGTCAGCTGCTCACAAAGTTAGCCAATGCCTTTAAACTGCTTGGACAAAAAACCCCAATAAAACCACATTGAAATATAATTTCAGTCAACTTTTTTTGAGGGTCATTTTCTGTTTTGAAGTACCAGTAATCAGATGAATTACTGTTAAGAATTTAAGTAGTTTTGATAGTGAAGCAAGTATTTAGTCAACAGTCATCAGTGTTTTTGGAGTGATAATTTCAAATTTATATACATGTACACTGTTGCATTCATTAATGACTAGAATGCACTTTACTGATAGGTGGCAGTTAACCACCTTTTTACAATAAAAATGGGGCTGATAATCACAGGAATAGCTTTTCACACACAAAAAAGAAATGGTTGAAATGTTTCCTCATTGTTTTGAAACTTCATGATCCTTCTTAAAAAATGGACCAAATGGCTTAATTTTTTAAAGATTAAGTGATCAAGAATTAAAAAAAAAATCACTTTCCCATGTCCTCATGAGTTTTCTCCTTGGGGGGGGGGGGGGGGGGGGGAGGCAATGACTAAAGAATTCCAGAACCTATAATCAGAAAAAGAATTTTTTCCTGTATCAAGCACGTATCTCTAAGCATGCTATCTCCAGCTCATTTAGGTAGGGGGGGGGGGTGGTGGTTAAGTAGCTTAATACAAAATAAATTCACGTTTCCATTCATTTATCTTTTATGCTTCTTACTGATTATCTGCTACTTTGCTGACAAATTTGCCCAAAACAGTGGAGTTATTTTATAACAAGTGGCTCCGAAACTAAGGTAACAGCCCCCCCCCAACAGATCGTGTAAAGTTCTTTGCTTCATGATATGCACCAATTCCAGATATGATCTCTCAAATGGAAAGACTATAAGAAATCTTTTGCTGCCTCGTCATTACGTATTCCCTGCTTAGCCTTTTCTGCCTTGCACACTTTCCGTTTGATGGCAAGCCGCTCAGCAGAGAGGCCAATGGCCTCGGGTGGTGGAATTAATTAACCTAGATCTACGGCCAAGGTTGTGGTCCGCACTAAGAGGGAGCCTTAGGATGGCTTTGTGATGTGATCTCCTGTTGTAAAATAATGCTTTATTATTGTGCAGGAATATAAATGCATTCTTTTAGTCTTTTGCGAGTTATAGAAGAGATTACTCTATTTTAGAGTGTAAAATCATGAGTTAATATTACTATTAATATAGTCGACTTTAGTCGTTATTATTTTTATTTATCATTATTGTTATTATTAGCATTATCACCATTATTTCATCACTATTATCATATCATAGCAATATTTATTAATACATGAATTATAATTATCATTATAATTATCATTATCATCATCATTTCCATTATTACTATAATTATCATCATTATTGTAATAATAATCGTAATGACATGAAATTATTATCATTATCATTATAATTATCTTACTTGTCAAATCAACATAAAATAGCACAACAAATATTTGATATACCTGAAAGTCGATTGTATCACTGTCGTCATCAGGCATTAAGCTCCCTAATACCCCTTTCGCAGTGAGCTCTTCCCCGTTGAAGTTAAGCGGGGAAAGGCGGTGAAAGGTGGTGAAAGATGCACTGTGAAAGGTGCAGGTGAAAACTTCCCCATTGAACTTAAGCGGGTAACTTCTCCACCTCGCGAGGTGGAGAAAAAGTGGTGAAGTTAAGCGGGGAAACGGTTTACCCGCTAAAACTGGCCACTGTGAAAGGGACGCTACGAGTTTCCCTGCTTAATGACGTCAGAGGTCAATTCTCATTTCCGCCTGAACCGAGATTCCACCACAGAACTTCATTGGATTCCGCGTGCTGAGCTGATCCCTTAATGACCCCAGCCTGCTGTACTTCCGGCAGAGCTCCATCGCACGCCTCGCATTCACCGGGGAAGAGAAGGCAGTGAGAAAGGCAACACTTCTTTCTTCCCCGTTGAAGTGAGGAATGCGTGCTCGTAAAGTTAATCGGGGAACTTCAAAGGGTAAAGGGGAAGAGCTCACTGTGAAAGTGGTATAAATTAATCCACTCTCAAAAGTGTGATCAAACCACTACTTCAAAGTGGATTCAACTCCTAAAAGAGTGAATTCCACTTCTCCCTAATTAGGACATTTCAGTGGTTACTAAGTGGCTAGTACGGTCAAGCACGTGACCTGAAATTGAGACTGAGAGGGCCCTGGAAGAGCCTTTAGAAAGGAAATTGACACTGATCTATTCATTGTTTGTTGTGGTAGATTTGAAAGATTAGACTTATGCAATTTCTGACGTCTCTCGTATTGATACTTGTACATCATGGGTGCCTCTTTCATAATTATATTGGATTGTAACGGAGTGACTTAGCTCTCTAGTTTGATTCCATTATTTTCTGATGTAATTTAAAGTAGCTCAAAGCTAGTGACTGAACAGAGATATCTACAACCAGCACAAACACTTTCTAAACCATGAATTCTGTGAAAACAGTAGCAGGGTAAATGGGCAGATATAATCTAAGTCTACATGTACCTAAACATTTGTTATAATTGTATTTGTGAGGTATAGATTTGAAAGATTAGACTTCGGCAATTTTTTGACAGCTCTCTGGATTGATTACATCACGGGTGCCTCTTTCATAGATTGGATTGTGACGGAGTGACTTAGCTTTCTAGTTTGATTCCATTATTTTATGATGTAATTCAAAACATTTCACAGCTAGTGAGTAAACAGAGATATCTACAACCAGCACAAAAACTTTCCAAACCATTACTTATGTGAAACAGTAGTAGGGTAAATGGCAGACATAATCTAAGCCCACAAATATGTTATAGTTGCATTTGTGAGGTATTCATATTTTGGAGCATTAATGTTGATACAAACAACCCTGCCAATAGCAATATTTTGGCATGCACTACATCATTTTCAGCTCTTAATAAATACATCGCTATGAAAGACACACAAAACAATAATCACCAAGCACCCTCACATCCTTCCAGAACAAAAAATAAACAAACAAAATCGACAACAAATCAATATATGCAGGGTGAAAAATTGCTTTTAAATTGGGGTTGCATCACCAAAACCAAAATTTGACGCAGTTATTTCTGGCCAGAGACATCAATCTCTCTGGCACCAACAACTTGTTTCTGTGCCCCAAAACCCCAAAATAATAAACAAAAGAAACATTTGAAAAAGCCACCTCTTCCAAATCTTTTCACATCACAGAGAATTAACACTGACACATGGGGGGATATCAAGTGATTCCACGGATCAAGTATGAGTCGTTTTGGTCAAATTCCGATCGTTTTTAATTTGCTTGGCATTTGGAAGAATCCAAGCAGGATACGGAGTTAATTGAATCAGTGAAGAAGAGGATTTATGTGATGGTACATAGCACAAATGGTAGAATGTTTGGGGTGAAAACGGTTTATTTTAACTCTTTAAGGTGACAAATACATAGTAGCACTAGAAAGCTCTAACAGATTCTGTTAGAATCGTTTACATCTAGAAATCACTACAATGTCAGCAATTTCTAGCAGTGATTACTTTAAGAATGACCAAAAACAGAGTTTGGAAATAAAAGTAAACTGGTATTAGTGGTATATTATATGAATAACATTTGAGTTTTCTTGTATTATCATGCCATTGTTGAGAGTCAAAACTCACAAGGGTTGTATTGAATGTCATTTGCATGGAGAATCCCTGGTGCAACACTTATGTCCTTTGGCGAGACATTAATCTACATGTGCCACACTGGAACCAGGTGAGGTAAATGTATACCTGGCAGGAATTAGTTCCTTGAAATGCTTGAGGGCTGTGATGGCAGCTTGGCTGAAGCCAGCGTAATGATATCCGAAGTCCTGTGAAACTCATAAAGGAGTTATATCATGATGCGATTTGTGCTACATAGGAATGGAATACCTTTTAACATCATTATCGTTATTATTATTATCATTATTATGATCTCTATATTTGCTTTCATCATTATCATCATCATCATCATCATCATTACAAGCAGTAGTACTTAGTAGAATTAGTAGTAGCAGCAGCAGCAAGTAACTTAGGGGTATTAGTAGTACAGTAGCAGTAAGCAGCAGCAGTAGCAGTAGTAGTTGCGAAGTAGTAGTAGTCATAGTTGTAGTAGGTGGTGGTGGTGGTGGTGGTGGTGGTGGTAGTAGTAGCGGTAGTAGCAGCAGTAGCAGTAGTAGCAGTAGCAGTAGTAGTAGTAGTAGTAGGTGGTGGTGGTGGTGATGGTAGTAGTAGCAGTAGTAGTAGTAGCAATAGTGCTAGTTGTGGTAGTAGTGGTAGTAGTGGTAGTAGTGATAGTAGTGGTAGTGGGTGGTGGGCGGTGGTGGTAGTAGTAGTAGTAGTAGTAGTAGTAGTAGTAGTAGTAGTAGTAGTAGGTAGTAGTAGGAGTAGTAGTAGTAGTAGTAGCAGCAGCAGCAGCAGCAGCAGCAGCAGCAGCAGCAGTATAGTAGTAGGAATACCCAAAGTATAAACCATTTTTAAAAATATCTTTCCTTTCCCCCCAAAATGTGACCATGAAATGATCACCTGAAATAGTAGAAGCTTTGTTGCAAAGGACTGAGCAAAATGGTATACAGCATCTCTACTATTGCTGAAATTACTGTTGTTATTGTTAATGTTGTTTGTATTTGGTGCCATCCTCAATTTGACAACCTTGATCTAGATGTGGTTGCAGTCTAATGAAGAATTAATCTCTTGTTTTTCATGCAGGTGAAATATTTCATCCACCCACCTCTTATTCAGACCACACGAATAGAATTCCTATTGTTTTCTAACAATAAAGACAATAATCTGGTTTTCCCCTGAACTATAAAACATCTGAAAAGAGCAGTCTAAATTTGATTGACAGCAGCTGTGCTTTGCAACATGAAGTCAACTACTCTTTTAAGGACAATATTTTGCTATTTCCCAAAAGAAGGGCCAGACAATATCATCAATGACTCAGGTGCATCCCTGTGCCTATTTTGGTTTAAGTTACAAACAAGTTTATTGCCCGACAGTCCCTCTAGGTTCAACGCCTTCATATCTATCCAAGTAATCATGATATAAACTTTTACTGTGCGTTTACTGCGTTGCATTCGCTTACATCTGAAAACGCATAAATTATACTGCGCGAACATTCTTTGTTTTAACTGCACGTAACAGGTACTTTCCACATTCCTCGACATTAGACGACATACATACGGGCATTTTGTCAGGGTTGTTGTGAACACTGTCAGGAAAAAATTCGGGGATATCCTGGAGGAAGGGAGTACAGCTGGAATTATTGCCCATTGTCACCGAGAGAGGAGACAAAATAAGAGTATTTAATGGCATAGCCCCAACATCCTTCTTCTTCTAGACAACCAAAGCCTCCTGAAATCTTCAGCCATTATATTTGAGTGAACTATACAAGCTATAAGGAGAAACATTAGATGGTTACAAGAAGAATTTATCTGACACGAACATACCTTACTTCCCCACAAAGCCACACAAAGCTAGTGTCAATTTCTTGATGGAATTATCCTAAAAATACTTTGAGTGGCCTTGGCAGAAGGCTACCCCTGGCACGCGCTCCTCAAACGGGAAAGGTTTCAGTCATTAATGCTGTGGATCTTATCATTGGCTGCTTAGCCTTGGTGACCTACTTTCTTCCAAACTCATGAAATTACAAAAGCCAGGCTGACGTGATGAACAAGCACCCATGTTCTTAGCTTTTGTTGATTATCTATTTATAATCACCAAGGCTTCTCGTGGAGGGTCGAGACATGTTTGCGAGACTTGCCGTCGCCATGGACTTTGTTGGGTGGGAGCCCAGGCTTCCTGTCAAAAAGGTGTTTCAATGGGTGGGGGTAGGAATGTTAAGTAATTTGTTAGGTTGATTGGTTTTGTCATGAGTTTAAACGGAACCCCCTGATGCCCCTGGATGCCCCTGTACTTTAAATGAAGAGGTAGTACATAATGTTGATGACATCAGGTGTTACAGAGTCAAGGCCTGCTTAGAGCAGGTGGTTGGTTTCAAGGTAACAGCACTGAAGACTTGACATGCAAGGGATCAACTATTATTATCAAGTATTACTGCTAAGTTGTCTTGTATCTTGCCTCAGACAATGCCCAAGTGACATGGGTTTTGCCTGATACAGCAACAAGATGGTTGTACAACAAATTTATGCTTTGGCAAATATTGCTTTACAACTTTTCATACCACTCGTAGTTGAATTCTATACATTAACCCTTGCTTTAAGAACAAGGTAGGGATATGAGAGTGAAAGAAAAAGAACAAGAATGGAGAAAAGAAGAAGAAATAAGGAGAGAAGATGAAGGATGTGGGTGGAGAGAAGATGAAGGATGTGGGTAGAGGAAGGGGAAACGGAGGGAAAGGGAAGAGGAAAAGGGGTGGGAGGGGAGAGAAAGCGATGGTTGGGATGACAATCGGGAGGGGTTGGAAGAGGGAAAGGGAGGTAGGAAAGGGAAAGGGAGAGGTAGGAAAGCGGCCCTGGCGGGTGTCAGGTGCCGCCTCGGGGGGTTTCTCTTCCTCTTCCCCTGTCTTCGTCGACCGAGGCCCGCGCGTTTTTCGGGCCTCGCCTCTCGGGCGGGTCTTTCCGCGGCCCGGGCGGGGTCTTGCCGCGGCTCGGGCGGGTCTCTCCGCGGCTGGGAGGGGTCTGGAAGACGGCCCGGGAGAAAAGGAGAGGAATGGAGAGGAGTGAAGAGGAAAGGTGGAGGGAAGAGGACATCTTTAGTCTTTCCCTCAATGGTCAGGACTTGCAAAAAAATTATCACGCATCTGACAGCTAACCATATCATTAATCTACATAATTAGCTTTGAAAATTAATGATCACTAAAATTGTAATCAAGGGCATCTGTAGGTCTTTTGAAGTATTTGCATATCCTATCCAATCAGGAAGTGGTTATCAGACCACATCCACATCATACTCAAATTTAATCACATTAACATGTAAACGGATCCTATGTCATGATCTGACCAGGGAGGTGGCAGTGGATGTGACAACAACAGACAAACTACAAGGCAGTGAGAGGACCCTCCTGGTCTAAACCGGTCAATTACCAGCTTAATGTGAGAAGTTTTAACAGTTTGTTCAGACACAAAACGCTTATCCCAGAACTGAATAAAGAAACGTCATTAAAATGATAATATTGCAAAACGAGTGTCTAGACCACATCCTGTACTCTTTAAAGAAGCGTTGTATAGATGTGCAGTTTCCTACTGCGCATGATGTCATGGCAAGTCAGATTGTCCTTTCACCTGCACTCACGTTAAGCCCCACTCAGTTATACTGTTCTATGGACGCCGTGTGTTCAGATGCACACGGACCGTGATTCTTTATCGAGTTCTAGTTCGAAACTATGTTCACCTCGTGTTCAGAGAAAAAAAATCTGTTGTATAGCTATACCAAAACAGTATAGCTATACAATGAATTTCTGTGTCTGTACAATCACTAACGAAACGATGTAAGAAATGTTGTATAAGGAAACTAGGGTCTGAGGATCGTTTTGAACTAGAACTCGATAAACATCCATGGTCTGTGTGTGTCTAACACAGCGAACATAAAATGGTATAACTGGGCAGGGCTCAACATGAGCACGGTCAAAAGGAGACATGATCTTGCCATGAAAACATGCGCACTAGAAAACTGCACATGTATACATTTTCTCTAAAGAGTTCCGGATGTGTCTGAACACTGTTCGCAATTCGATGATTCTTTACACGACGTTTCTTTTATCAAGTTTCGGGATGAGCATTATGAGTCTGAACAAGTTGTTAATTAAGTCTCATTGTTGAAGACTAGACTCAGAATAACTTGTAACGTGATAAGAACAATGCTACAAAGAGTCACAGGTCTTTCAACCTTGGACTTATTTGGGAATTAACCCTTGTTAATGACTTTGAACAGTTATTGCATTAATTTATAAAGAGAAAGAGTAAACGATCGCACTGGTAATTCTTTAATGGAGGAAACACCTCCATAAAAGAGAATGAAGAGAGAGGAAAGAAGGGAGGGGGAGAAGGAGATAGGAAGAGGGAGAAGAGATAGGAAGAGGGAGAGTGAACACTGCCAGGCCATCTGGTTCTTTCATCCTTCGACTAATTGGGATTCAACACTTGCTAATGACTGTGAACAGCTCCGCTTCAAGATGGTTGATATAAGGGGAAGACAGTAGGTAAATGATCAGGTAATTCTAAAAGGAAGGAGAGAGAAGACATTCAGTCGCGGGCTTCTGTGGGAGTGGATAATAATTTGCTGACACCAGACTTTGTGAAAAGCACTGGAATACCTGTAATAGAGCTGCATTCCTGGAGCACAGCAAAACATGCTGTCCCACCATAAACATTCTTCGGCCTGCTTCGGGCATTCTCGGGCAAAGGAAAGTGAGATAAGACTTTGCCATATGGGGCAAAAGTGGAATATACAGAGCATTACATAAGGTCTGTTGGTCATAAAACTCATAGTGATGGACAACACCTGTTACTGGGTAAGCACCCATGGTGTCAAATTCCCCATGAAAGCCCACTACTGAGCGTCTTTAAAGAGAATGGAAGAGAGAGAGAGAGAGCAGAAGAATGTGAGGGAGGGAGGGAGGGTGGGAGGGAGGAGAATAAGAGAGATAGAAATATAGAGAGGGAAGGATAAAGAGAAGAACGGAGAAAAAGAGAGGGAGGGAGGGAGATAAACAGAGGGAGGGAGAGAGGGAGATAAAGGGAGAGGATGAGACAGAGAGGAGTAGGAAAGGAGATGATGATGAGAGAGTAGAAAATGATAGGAAAGAGGAAAAAGGAGAAGGAGAGACAAGAAAAGAGAGGGAAAAAGAGAGAGGATGTGAGTATAATGAACACGTATCATTGTCCTTAACCGTGGACTAATTTGGAATAATATGAAAGCAGGACAATCAACTTTATATGTACTATCTGCATGACAAATGGTTTGTTAAAAATCAAAATCATTCAAAATTGGACTGTCTACACCAGAAGTTTAAGCTTATCAGAGCAGAAACAAGAAGGAAAAAAAAAGACAGAAGAAAGAATTACAGATGAAAAATATGTTGAGTTATTCACATGCAAATGTAGTCACTCATCTTGGTAAACAAGATGAACTTGACAAATTACTGGAGTGGAACAATACAAAAATAAAGTTCATTATGTATGAATTTTGCATGGTGTCTACATTTGATCATCATAATGATCATCTGTCCATAATGGATAAAAGTGTTTGCACACAGGGACTATTGTGAACTTGAGCATGAATTATAACTAAACCAGCATCAAGTCAAACTGGAACAACTGCCCCCCCCCCCATGCATAAGACATGCGAAAGCAACTTGTAGTATAAAGGGAGTGTATAAAAATGTAGTGGAACTAAAAGATGTATCGGGAAAGCAAATGCATATTGCTGTCTGTGTTGTTTGTGATACAGGTTTTGTGTCTTTTTGTACCACACTGTTTCGCTGGTTACCTAAGGAGGCCGAGTTACATTCTGCATCTGATCCACGTCTGGGGTGAATTCCCCCCCTCAAGCCCCTCTCCCTCCCCCCCCCCCCCCCCCGAGCCCCCCCCTCCCCTTAGTAAATGATGGGCACACCACTGGGCTTCAATATAATGTATCTACCTACAGCATATATACACAAACAAGCAGCCCCCACATGGCCCAGAGAAAGCTGGAAAAAAAACTAGATTAATTACATAACACACCCCTAAACCTACAGCACCACAATGCTCAGCTTCACATTCTCTTGGTAAAATTCTCTTCAAAGGGCTATAAGCATAAACCATGATACAAAAAAAACACTTTGTAGAGCACAGAGCTGTTACTACAAGTATATGGGACACTAATGCACAAGAACTAATTAACCTGTTGACTACTGAATTCTCTCGTTCCCATAGCTTTATACACAGACACCTGGTTCTGGTAGGCAGTGGTTAAACATTCACTATATTTTCAAGGCAGAGTGTGTTGCATAGTAAAAAAATCATGGCAAACTCCAAGCTGCAGTATTCTCTTTAAAAATGATTGGTTGGAACATGTGAGCTGTTATCCTTAAACACATCAAGCCACAGTGTTTTGTATTTAAATCATGGTGAACCATAAGCTGCAGTATTCTCTTAAAATGATGGTTGGAACATGTGAGCTGTTGTCCTTATACACATCCCCTATCTTTTATCAAAACACACATTGACGGTGTGAATGCTGCAATTCTTGGTAAGAACGCACCCCATCTCCACCCCAGTTACCTCAGCGTCTTCTGTTTAGTTTCTGAAATTGGACCATCTTGCCCTTGTTGGTGCTGACGTGTGTTTGCATACCCTCAATCTGTCTAATTTACACAGCCTCCGCTTACTGGCTTTCCTTCTCCCCGAAGATGGACTCAAAACCCCGTTCTTGATTCTAAACAGTTCATTTCCTATGTTTCATCACCAAGGCAAACATTAAAATGGGGAGAAAGCACTTAGTGAGATTTGCCAAAATAGAAATGCTAAGCTGTACAGAGAAATTATATTTTTTTCTTTTCAAGATAAGTTATCTTTTGCATATGGCCATTCAACTTTCAGATCTTTTGTGTAAAATATGGAAAAATGGGTGATGGCACGTTTGCTTTTTTTTTTTGGGGGGGGGTCTAAGCTGTAAATGAAAATAATTTTCGTCTGTTCACAATCATTTTACTTTTGGATCTTTTTGTAAAGTGAGAAAATAACGAGACTGATAGAGCTAATCTGTGAAAGAGAAAATGCTGAAAAGCAAAATTTGTATCTTTCTTCCCTGTATTGTTTTACTTTTGTCGAGGCCTTTGAACTTAGGAACATTTTTAAACAAAATTAACCCCTTAGCAATAATCTACTTGATGGCTTTAGCTGAAAGCATCACCAAATAGCATGAAATCAAACTATAATGCTTGGATGTTGGAATCAGTTCTAATGAATCATGTGTAGGAAAAAAGTGGAACTCTGGAAATAAAAATGCAATATTGTATTCAGAAGGATATTCTGAGTTTCCTAAAACTATATTTTTGGGGTTAATTTTTTTTTCTTTTTCCATTTTGTATACCAAGTTATCATTTGTTATCATTTTTCTTCTACAAGTTTGTATGATTAACATTTCATACCTGAAAAGAGAGAGAGAAAAAATCCAGATGAAAGTTAGCATGAAACAACCATGAAAGTCAGAGATAGAACCCGAAAGAAGATTGTTCAACTTAACTTTTGCAAAGACATAAAACAAATTCAAATAATTTAGCTTTCCTGTCTTTAATCCAACCATTTGAATAATTTCATATGAATTGAAGATGTGAAAATTTGGTATCTATGGTATAAGGAAAAAAAATAAACGCAAGCTATAGGTACACTGAAATATCATAATGAAAGTAAGTGAAGCTACAAATTATGGCACTGTTATCTAATTTTTTTATATTTGGAACTGCATTACAACCAAAAATGAGTATAACACACAGCATCTACGAATGTTTTGTTTTGTTTTTTTGTCTTCAAAATATCCAACTAATAATGTTTGTGAGAATTTTTGTTACAAGTTGGGTTTTCACACATCGCCCATAACCTTTAACTGGCAAGTTCAAGGCATTAGTATTGCATTCCATTATCACCAAATATTGATAAAATGTCAGTGTTGCTAACTGGTAATGAATTGACACCCTTATCATTTCCTTGATCAGACTAAATATCAAGTAATAAGAATTTGAATTGTATTCAGTATTCCATAGTATCTGGTGAAATGTGGGAGGGAAGATGCCTGAAGACCTTGGAAAAAGGTTGGAACATGAGTGTTCCGAAGCTTTCAAACGTCATAGGGGTTAACGTCGCTCGCTGGAGGGCAAACATTTGCCTACCCTACTTTCATGACCAATTTCCCATGGCTAAAACTTTCTGGAGTCAAGTGGTTCAGTCAAACCATGTTAATTAGACCCTCCCTGCTTGCCATCTTGAGTCAAACATAGATCTAGGGCATGGATGTAATCAGCAGGGCGTGTTCACACATTTCAAATTAAACGTTTCTGATTCAGAACTTCAGTCAGTTTGAACATTTGGTCAAACATAGAGTGAAGTGATATGATCGCAAGACATGTTCACATGATCTTAAGTCAACATTTCTGAGTTAAATCTCAGTATTTGTTTTAAATCAGATCTCCCCTCCTGCCTCCATCTTAAGTCAACATAGATCTAGGTGATGATGTCATTAGTAGGGCATG
>CM057160.1:15303912-15324136 GCA_029962745.1 Echinometra lucunter | reverse complement strand
GCGGCGGCGGCTTTCGAATTAAAAGCTTTTGATGATTTATTCATGATATGAGTAAGTCCAAGGTGAACCTCATGAAATTCACTCTCCGTTCATTTCGTTACTATTCCCTCATCTGAATATTGTATACCTGTTCTGCTACGCTAGCTTAAGGGGGATGTACGCTTTTAGTAGGTCTTCAAAAACTATTAGTCAGATTTTGTTTTGCTTTTAGATGGTCAGTAGCAACTAGCAAGATACTAACAAAACTATGAAGCTCCTCAAGTTGGATATTACACAAATGAAAGGCAAAAAATATTTTTGATCTTGCGTTAGCTAACTGACATCTAACTCAAAGACATTGGTTAACATTGTTATGATTAAAAAAAAATCTCATTTTGTTACACGAAAATGGGATAAACATAAGGGTTATAATGTAAAAATACTAGTCTGAAAGTTTCAGAGTATAATATCCACAGGAAGTATGTTTAAACATTAGAAATGTGAACCAATGTTTGAAAAATATACGAGGGTCGGTTGTACAGACCAGACGTAAGGAGTGCGCATGCGCGCATGGATCAACGGACCGTACTGTGTGTATTGGCGTATCACGCAGCGGAAGGCAGATAACGGTATTTTTTAATTCAAGCAAAAAAGTCCTCTTAGTTTACTGTCTCTCGAGAGAAAAACTAATAAAATCGCGGTTTGCGTCTAACTTTTTCATTATGGTTGGTTTCAGGGTTTTTGAGTACAAATACAAGTACTCATACACATGCTTCATCTTAGTTTGAGAATTTTTTAAGTCAGCTGCTCACAAAGTTAGCCAATGCCTGTAAAACTGCTTGGACAAAAAACTCCAATAAAACCACATTGAAATATAATTTGTCAACTTTTTTGAGGGTCATTTTCTGTTCTGTAGTACCAGTAATCAGATGAATTACTGTTGAGAATTTAAATAGTTTTGATAGTGAAGCAAGTATTTAGTCAACAGTCATCAGTGTTTTTTTGAGTGACAATTTCAAAATTTATATACATGTACACTGTTGCATTCATTAATGACTAGAATGCACTTTACTGATAGGTGGCAGTTAACCACCTTTTTACAATAAAAATGGGGCTGATACCGGTAATCACAGGAATAGCTTTTCACACACAAAAAAGAAATGGTTGAAATGTTTCCTCATTGTTTTGAAACTTCATGATCCTTCTTAAAAAATGGACCAAATGGCTTAATTGTTTAAAGATTAAGTGATCAAGAATTTAAAAAAAAAATTACTTTCCCACATCCTCATGAGTTTTCTCCTTGGGGGGGGGGGGGGGCAATGACTAAAGAATTCCAGAACCTATAATCAGAAAAAGATTTTTTTTTCCTGTATCAAGCATGTATCTCTAAGCATGCTATCTCCAGCTCATTTAGGTAAGGGGGGGGGGGGGTGGTTAAGTAGCTTAATACAAAATAAATTCACGTTTCCATTCATTTATCTTTTATGCTTCTTACTGATTATCTGCTACTTTGTTGACAAATTTGCCCAAAACAGTAGAGTTATTTTATAACAAGTGGCTCCGAAACTAAGGTAACAGCCCCCCCCCCCCCCCAACAGATTGTGTAAAGTTCTTTGTTTCATGATATGCACCAATTCCAGATATTATCTCTCAAATGGAAAGACTATAAGAAATCTTTTGTTGCCTCGTCATTACGTATTCCCTGCTTAGCCTTTTCTGCCTTGCACACTTTCCGTTTGATGGCAAGCCGCTCAGCGGAGAGGCCAATGGCCTCGGGTGGTGGAATTAATTAACCTAGATCTACGGCCAAGGTTGTGGTCCGCACTAAGAGGGAGCCTTAGGATGGCTTTGTGATGTGATCTCCCGTTGTAAAATAATGCTTTCTTATTGTGCAGGAATATAAATGCATTCTTTTAGTCTTTTGCGAGTTATAAAAGAGATTACTCTATTCTGGAGTGTAAAATCATGAGTTAATATTACTATTAATATAGTCGACTTTAGTCGTTATTATCTTTATTTATCATTATTGTTGTTATTATTAGCATTATCACCATTATTTCATCACTATTATCATATCATAGCAATATTTATTAATACATGAATTATAATTATCATTATAATTATCATTATCGTCATCATCATTTCTGTTGTTATTACTATAATTATCATCATTATTGTAATAATAATAGTAATGACATGAAATTATTATCATTATCATTATAATTATCTTACTTGTCAAATCAACATAAAATAGCACAACAAATATTTGATATACCTGAAAGTCAATTGTATCACTGTCATCATCAGGCATTAAGCTCCCTAATACCCCTTTCACAGTGAGCTCTTCCTCGTTGAAGTTAAGCGGGGAAAGGCGGTGAAAGGTGGTGAAAAGCGCACTGTGAAAGGTGCAGGTGAAAACTTCCCCATTGAACTTAAGCGGGTAGGTGGAGAAAAGGTGGTGAAGTTAAGCGGGGAAGCGGTTTACCCGCTAAAACTGGCCACTGTGAAAGGGATGCTACGAGTTTCCCTGCTTAATGACGTCAGAGGTCAATTCTCATTTCCGCCTGAACCGAGATTCCGCCACAGAACTTCATTGGATTCCGCGTGCTGAGCTGATCCCTTAATGACCCCAGCCTGCTGTACTTCCAGCAGAGCTCCATCGCACACCTCGCATTCACCGGGGAAGAGAAGGCAGTGAGAAAGGCAACACTTCTTTCTTCCCTGTTGAAGTGAGGAATGCGCGCTCATACAGTTAATCGGGGAACTTCAACGGGTAAAGGGGAAGAGCTCACTGTGAAAGGGGTATAAATTAATCCACTCTCAAAAGTGTGATCAAACCACTACTTCAAAGTGGATTCAACTCCTAAAAGAGTGAATTCCCCTTCTCCCTAATTAGGACATTTCAGTGGTTACAAAGTGGCTGGTACGGTCAAGCACGTGACCTGAAATTGAGACTGAGAGGGTCCTGGAAGAGCCTTTAGAAAGGAAATTGACACTGATCTATTCATTGTTTGTTGTGGTAGATTTGAAAGATTAGACTTATGCAATTTCTGACGTCCCTCGTATTGATTACTTATACATCATGGGTGCCTCTTTCACAATTATATTGGATTGTAACAGAGTGACTTAGCTCTCTAGTTTGATTCCATTATTTTCTCATGTAATTTAAAGTAGTTCAAAGCTAGTGACTGAACAGAGATATCTACAACCAGCACAAAAACTTTCTACACCATGAATTATGTGAAAATAGTAGTAGGGTAAATGGCAGATATAATCTAAGTCTACATGTACCTAAACATTTGTTATAATTGTATTTGTGAGGTATAGATTTGAAAGATTAGGCTTCTGCAATTTTTTGACAGCTCTCCAGATTGATTACATCATGGATGCCTCTTTCATAGATTGGATTGTGACGGAGTGACTTAGCTCTCTAGTTTGATTCAATTATTTTATGATGTAATTCAAAACATTTCACAGCTGGGGAGTGAACAAGAGATATCTACAACCAGCATAAAAACTTTCCAAAACCATTACTTATGTGAAACAGTAGTAGGGTAAATGGCAGACATAATCTAAGCCCACAAATATGTTATAGTTGCATTTGTGAGGTATTCATATTTTGGAGCATTAATGTTGATACAAACAACCCTGCCAATAGCAATATTTTGGCATGCACTATATCATTTTCAGCTCTTAATAAATACATCACTATGAAAGACAAACAAAACAATAATCACCAAGCACCCTCACATCCTTCCAGAACAAAAAATAAACAAACAAAATCAACAACAAATCAACATATGCAGGGTGAAAAATTGCTTTTAAATTGGGGTTGCATCACCAATACCAAAATTTGACGCAGTTATTTCTGGCCAGAGGCATCAATCTCTCTGGCACCAACAACTTGTTTCTGTGCCCCAAAACCCCAAAATGATAAACAAAAGAAACATTTGAAAAAGCCACCTCTTCCAAATCTATTTCACATCACAGAGAATTAACACTGACACATGGGGGGATATCAAGTGATTCCACGGATCAAGTATGAGTCGTTTTGGTCAAATTCCGATCGTTTTTAATTTGCTTGGCATTTGGAAGAATCCAAGCAGGATACAGAGTTAATTGAATCAGTGAAGAAGAGGATTTACATGATGGTACATAGCACAAATGGTAGAATGTTTGGGGTGAAAACAGTTCATTTTAATTCTTTAAGGTGACAAATACATAGTAGCACTAGAAAGCTCTAACAGATTCTGTTAATAGAATCGTTTACATCACTACAATGTCAGCAATTTCTAGCAGTGATTACTTTAAGAATGACCAAAAACAGAGTTCTGAAATAAAAGTAAACTGGTATTAGTGGTATATTATATGAATAACATTTGAGGTTTTCTTGTATTATCATGCCATTGTTGAAAGTCAAAACTCACAAGGGTTGTATTGAATGTCATTTGCATGGAGAATCCCTGGTGCAACACTAATGTCCTTTGGCGAGACATTAATCTACATGTGCGACACTGGAACCAGGTGAGGTAAATGTATACCTGGGAGGAATTAGTTCCTTGAAATGCTTGAGGGCTGTGATGGCAGCTTGGCTGAAGCCAGCGTAATGATATCCGAAGTCCTGTGAAACTCATAAAGGAGTTATATCATGATGTGATTTGTGCTACATAGGAATGGAATACCTTTTAATATCATTATCGTTATTATTATTATCATTATTATGATCTCTATATTTGCTTTCACCATTATCATCATCATTATCATCATCATCATCATAATTACAAGCAGTAGTACTTAGTAGAATTAGTAGTAGCAGCAGCAGCAATAGTAACTTAGGGGTAGTAGTAGCAGCAGCAGCAGTAGCAGCAGCAGTAGCAGCAGTAGCAGTAGCAGTAGCAGCAGCAGTAGTAGTAGTTGCAGAAGTAGTAGTAGTCATAGTTGTAGTAGTGGTGGTGGTGGTGGTAGTAGTAGCAGTAGTAGCAGCAGTAGCAGTAGTAGTAGTAGTAGCAGTAGTAGTAGTAGTAGTGGTGGTGGTGGTGGTGGTGGTGGTGGTGGTGGTGGTGGTGATGGTAGTAGTAGCAGTAGTAGTAGTAATAGTACTAGAAGTAGTAGTAGTGGTAGTAGTGGTAGTAGTGATAGTAGTGATAGTAGTGGTAGTGGTGGTGGCGGTGGTGGTGGAAGTAGTAGTAGTAGTAGTAGTAGTAGTAGTAGTAGTAGTAGTAGTAGTAGTAGTAGTAGTAGTAGTAGTAGTAGTAGTAGTAGCAGTAGTAGTAGTAGTAGTAGTAGCAGTAGTAGTAGTAGTAGTAGTGGTAGTAGTAGCAGTAGTAGTAGTAGTAGTAGTAGTAGTAGTAGTAGTAGTAGCAGTAGTAGTAGTAGTAGTAGTAGCAGCAGCAGTATAGTAGTAGTAATACCCAAAGTATAAACCTTTTTTTTAAAAATATCTTTCCTACCCCCAAAAATGTGACCATGGAATGATCACCTTGAAATAGTAAGTAGCTTTGTTGCAAAGGACTGAGCAAAATGGTATACAGCATCTCTACTATTGCTGAAATTACTGTTGTTATTGTTAATATTGTTTGTATTTAGGTGCCATCCTCAATCTGACAACCTTGATCTAGATGTGGTTGCAGTCTAATGAAGAATTAATCTCTTGTTTTGCATGCAGGTGAAATATTTCATCCACCCACCTCTTATTCAGAACCACACAAATAGAATTCCTATTGTTTTCTAACAATAAAGACAACAATCTGGTTTTTCCCCTAACCATAAAACATCTGAAAAGAGTAGTCTAAATTTGATTGACAGCAGCTATGCTTTGCAAACATGAAGTCAACTACTGTTTTAAGGACAATATTTTTGCTATTTCCCAAAAGAAGGGCCAGACAATATCATCAATGCCTCAGGTGCATCCCTATGCCTATTTTGTTCAAGTTACAAACAAGTTTATTGCCCGACAGTCCCTCTAGGTTCAACGCCTTCATATTTATCCAAGTAATCATGATATAAACTTTTACTGTGCGTTTACTGCTTGCATCACTTACATCTGAAAACGCATAAAATTATACTGCGCGAACATTCTTTGTTTTACTGCACGTAACAGGTACTTTCCACATTCCTCGACATTAGACGACATACAATACAGGGCATTTTGTCAGGGTTGTTGTGAACACTGTCAGGAAAAAATTCGGGGATATCCTGGAGGAAGGGAGTACAGCTGGAATTATTGCCCATTGTCACCGAGAGAGGAGACAAAATAAGAGTATTTAATGGCATAGCCCAACATCCTTCTTCTTCTAGACAACCAAAGCCTCCTGAAATCTTCAGCCATTATATTTGAGTGAACTATACAAGCTATAAGGAGAAACATTAGATGGTTACAAGAAGAATTTATCTGACACGAACATGCCCTACTTCCCCACAAAGCCACACAAAGCCAGTGTCAATTTCTTGATGGAATTATCCTAAAAATACTCTGAGTGGCCTTGGCAGAAGGCTACCCCTGGCACGGCTCCTCAAACGGGAAAGGTTTCAAGTCATTAATGCTGTGGATCTTATCATTGGCTGCTTAGCCTTGGTGACCTACTTTCTCCAAACTCATGAAATTACAAAAGCCAGGCTGACGTGATGAACAAGCACCCATGTTCTTAGCTTTTGTTGATTATCTATTTATAATCACCGAGGCTTCTCGTGGAGGGTCGAGACATGTTTGCGAGACTTGCCGTCGCCATGGACTTCGTTGGGTGGGAGCCCAGGCTTCCTGTCAAAAAGGTGTTTCAATGGTGGGGTAGGAATGTTAAGTAATTTGTTAGGTTGATTGGTTTTGTCATGAGTTTAACGGAACCCCCTGGATGCCCCTGGATGCCCCTGTACTTTAAATGAAGAGGTAGTACATAATGTTGATGACATCAGGTGTTACAGAGTCAGCCTGCTTAGAGCAGGTGGTTGGTTTCAAGGTAACAGCACTGAAGACTTGACATGCAAGGGATCAACTATTATTATCAAGTATTACTGCTAAGTTGTCTTGTATCTTGCCTCAGACAATGCCCAAGTGACATGGGTTTTGCCTGATATAGCAACAAGATGGTTGTACAACAAATTTATGCTTTGGCAAATATTGCTCTACAACTTTTTATACCACTCGTAGTTGAATTCTATACATTAACCCTTGCTTTAAGAATAAGGTAGGGATATGAGAGTGAAAGAAAACGAACAAGAATGGAGAAAAGAAGAAGAAACAAGGAGAGAAGATGAAGGATGTGGGTAGAGGAAGGGGAAACAGAGGGAAAGGGAAGAGGAAAAGGGGTGGGAGGGGAGAGAAAGCGATGGGTGGGATGACAATAGGGAGGGGTTGGGAAGAGGAAAGGGGGGTAGGAAAGAGGAAAGGGAGGGGAAGGGAAGAGGTGGGGAGGGGTAGGGAAGAGGATAGGGAGAGGTAGGGATGAGAAAAGGGAGGGGTGGGGATGAGAAAAGGGAGGGGTTGGGAAGAGGATAGGGAGGTAAGAAAGGGGAAATGGAGGGGTAGGAAAAAGGAAAGGGAGGGGTAGGAAAAAGGAAAGGGAGGGGTAGGGAAGAGAGGAAAGGGAGGGGTAGGAAAAAGGAAAGGGAGGGGTAGGAAAGAGGATAGGGAGGGGTAGGAAAGAGGATAGGGAGGGGTAGGAAAGAGGATAGGGAGGGGTAGGAAAGAGGATAGAGATGGGTAGGGAAGAGGAAAGGGGGGTAGGAAAGAGGAAAGGGAGGGGAAGGGAAGAGGTGGGAGGGGTAGGGAAGAGGATAGGGAGAGGTAGGGATGAGAAAAGGGAGGGGTAGGGATGAGAAAAGGGAGGGGTTGGGAAGAGGATAGGGAGGTAAGAAAGGGGAAATGGAGGGGTAGGAAAAAGGAAAGGGAGGGGTAGGAAAAAGGAAAGGGAGGGGTAGGGAAGAGGAAAGGGAGGGGTAGGAAAGAGGATAGAGAGGGGAAGGGAAGAGGATAGGGAGTTGTAGGGAAGAGGATAGGGAGGGGTAGGAAACAGGATAGAGAGGGGTAGGGAAGAGGATAGGGAGGGATAGGGAAGAGGAAAGGGAGGGATAGGAAAGAGGATAGGGAGGGATAGGGAAGAGGATAGGGAGGGATAGGGAAGAGGATAGGGAGGGATAGGGAAGAGGAAAGGGAGGGGTAGGAAAGAGGAAAGGGAGGGGTAGGGAAGAGGATAGGGAGGGGTAGGGAAGAGGATAGGGAGGGGTAGGAAACAGGATAGGGAGGGACAGGGAAGAGGATAGGGAGGGATAGGGAAGAGGAAAGGGAGGGATAGGAAAGAGGATAGGGAGGGATAGGGAAGAGGATAGGGAGGGATAGGGAAGAGGAAAGGGAGGGGTAGGAAAGAGGAAAGGGAGGGGTAGGGAAGAAAGGGAGGGGTAGGGAAGAAAGGGAGGGGTAGGGAAGAGGAAAGGGAGGGGTAGGGAAGAGGAAAGGGAGGGGTAGGGAAGAGGATAGGGAGGGGTATAGAAGAGGAAAGGGAGGGGTATAGAAGAGGAAAGGGAGGAAAAGGGAGAGGAATGGAGAGGAGGAGTGAAGAGGAAAGGTGGAAGGGAAGAGGACATCTTTAGTTTTTCCCTCAATGGTCAGGACTTGCAAAAAAAATTATCATGCATCTGACAGCTAACCATATCATTAATCTACATAATTAGCTTTGAAAATTAATGATCACTAAAATTGTAATCAAGGGCATCTGTAGGTCTTTTGAAGTATTTGCATATCCTATCCAATCAGGAAGTGGTTATCAGACCACATCCACATCATACTCAAATTTAATCACATTAACATGTAAACGGATCCTATGTCATGATCTGACCAGGGAGGTGGCAGTGGATGTGACAACAACAGACAAGCTACAAGGAAGTGAGAGGACCCTCCTGGTCTAAACCGGTCAATTACCAGCTTTATGTGAGAAGTTTTAACAGTTTGTTCAGACACAAAACGCTTATCCCAAAACTGAATAAAGAAACGTCATTAAAATGATAGTATTGCAAAACGAGTGTCTAGACACACATCCTATACTCTTTAAAGAAGCGTTGTATAGATGTGCAGTTTCCTACTGCGCATGATGTCATGGCAAGTCAGATTGTCCTTTCACCTGCACTCACGATAGGCCCCACTCAGTTATACTGTTCTATGGTCGCCGTGTGCTCAGATGCACACGGACCGTGATTCTTTATCGAGTTTTAGTTCGAAACTATGTTCACCTCGTGTTCAGAGAAAAAAAATCTGTTGTATAGCTATACCAAAGCAGTATAGCTATACAATGAATTTCTGTGTCTGTACAATCACTAACGAAACGATGTAAGAAATGTTGTATAAGGAAACTAGGGTCTGAGGATCGTTTTGAACTAGAACTCGATTAACAACCATGGTCTGTGTGTGTCAGAACATACAGCGACCATAGAATGGTATAACTGGGCGGGGCTCAACATGAGCGCGGTCAAAAGGAGACATGATCTTGCCATGAAAACATGCGCACTAGAAAACTGCACATGTATACATTTTCTCTAAAGAGTTCCGGATGTGTCTGAACACTGTTCGCAATTTGATGATTCTTTACACGACGTTTCTTTATCAAGTTTCGGGATGAGCATTATGAGTCTGAACAAGTTGATAATTAAGTCTCATTGTTGAAGACTAGTCTCAGAATAACTTGTAACGTGATAAGAACAATGCTACAAAGAGTCACAGGTCTTTCAACCTTGGACTTATTTGGGAATTAACCCTTGTTAATGACTTTGAACAGTTATTGCATTAATTTATAAAGAGAAAGAGTAAACGATCGCACTGGTAATTCTTCAATGGAGGAAACACCTCCATAAAAGAGAATGAAAGAGAGAGGAAAGAAGGGAGGGGGAGAAGGAGATAGAAAGAGGGAGAGTGAACACTGCCAGGCCATCTGGTTCTTTCATCCTTCGACTAATTTGGGATTCAACACTTGCTAATGACTGTGAACAGCTCCGCTTCAAGATTGGTTGATATAAGGGGAAGACAGTGGGTAAATGATCAGGTAATTCTAAAAGGAAGGAGAGAGGTTTATTAAAGACATTCAGTCGTGGGCTTTCATGGGGAGTGGATAATAATTTGCCGACACCAGACTTTGTGAAAAGCACTGGAAATACCTGTAATAGAGCTACATTCCTGGAGCACAGCAAAACATGCTGTCCCACCATAAACATTCTTCGGCCTGCTTCGGGTATTCTCGGGCAAAGGAAAGTGAGATAAGACATTTGCCATATGGGGCAGAAAGTGGAATATAGAGAGCATTACATAAGATCTGTTGGTCATAAAACTCATAGTGATGGACAACACCTGTTAATACTGGGTAAGCACCCATGGTGTCAAATTCCCCATGAAAGCCCACGACTGAGCGTCTTTAAAGAGAATGGAAGAGAGAGAGAGAGAGAGAGAGCAGAAGAATGTGAGGGAGGGAGGGAGGGTGGGAGGGAGGAGAATAAGAGATTTCTGTTTTAATTGAGCGTCATTTTCATGTCAAGTAAGCGACACTCCTTTTCAACTGAGCGACAGAGGTTGCTAACTGAGCGACCAATGTGCTGTTTGAGCACCAAAATTCCCAATTGAGCCACCGTGATTGCAAAGTAAGCACCCAAAATGGACTCTGACGCTCAGTTGACGTGCAATTAAGCTCCTTATTGGAGAGAAGTGAAGGTACACCAGTCTTCTTTTCCCTTTTGTTATTGTTTTTGTCGCTATTATGTATATATATTAAACATCTGTGCTTTTGATCACGTGGGTAGTCTAATTATGCACAGACATTTTATTTTTATAGCTAGGGATTCTATGTTTGGATAATCATGATATAGATATGTTTTTTAAAATTTTTACCGGTAAACTAAGTCCCCCCAAAACAAACAACAAACATCATCGATACACTCAGAAAAACTATAAGTTTATAAGAAAAACCGTGAGTCTACTAAAAAAAAAAAAAACTACATGTTTTTTTTTTCTCCAAAACATGTAACCATTTATTTTGTTTGAGATAACTCCGTTTATCATGTAAAAAACTCAGTTTGAGACAAACACGGCCTATCGACTTTTGAATTTAGGGGCATATGGCTTGCCATAATTGAAACTTAAATTGGAGAAGGACAGTTCCGTCGATGATGACAATGTCTTACTTAGGAGATTCCTCCCCATTTTCTCTATGATTGAACAGTCAAATGAGCAGCTGTGTGAGTGAGTAAGTAAACCTCTAAACCCTTAATGTAGTACTGCTTTAGTCCAAGTGATACTTCGTGATCTCCTGGACTTTTTATTTCAGTTAATACTTCATCAAGGTCATGGCACTGACAGGGGCTAGGGCGAGACCAGAACAGCCCGGCCGGGCGGGTCGGCGTGGCAGCAACCTTGGCACCGGTACCCGCTGGGCTTAGGCTTCAGTAGCGTACACTACAGCCAAAGTAGACAGAAATCACCGTTTGATCTGGGGAATCACTGACATAAATTTGTAAAACTTTCCCATATAGTGATAAGACGGCAATATCGTGTTTCAGGCCCCACCTCTAATATAGTTTGAATGTGGGGCTGATTCCCCCACGTCCACGAAGTATTTTATTATTCGTTCAATAGTTGATCGATCATGAAACTCATTTTTACATTTTCACATTTTTAACATTACTCGATTGACCACTCCCTAATATATACTTGTGTTTACGGCCCCACCAAACGGGATTATGAATTGATTATCACGGTAGAGCCGGGCATCAGCCCCGCTGCTGTGTTAATCACGTTTGGATCCCGTTTGGTGGGGCCGTAAACACAAGTATATATACTGTGCTCATCAGCCCCGATGCTGTATTAATCATATTTGAATCGCGTTTGGTGGGGCGGTTAATACGAGTATATATAAGAGAGTTTTAAAAGAAGATGATGATTAAACATGATGATCGATCAACACATTCTTTTCAAAAAATTGTGAAAGTCCGTCGTCTTCTATTTCTGTCCTAGTTAGCTGTGGTCTAAGTTAGGTCAGGAGAGATAATTGATCATGATGTATGTGGGCATCAGCCCCACTCACCATGCATTAATTGAGTGGGGCCTGAAACACGATTATGCCGATACGACTATTGTATAGCCAAAATACATAAAGGGGAATGCTTGCGCAACTACATTTCAGCTGTCGTCTGACTCTACGTACGAACGATATTCTATTTCTAGAACAGTTAGACCTAGACCGAAGTGTTCTGTCTCTAAACAGTCGTCGTTAGCCTCGTATTTTGGTAGGGTTGGCACTCCTCCTTTATAGAGACAGAAGCGCCCCGGTGCGTTGTGCATGCAATCTCATTGTGATGGGCAAGACAATGAAAAACTACCTCAAATCATCGATTTTCCCCTTTTTTCAAGGTTATAAAGCATATAATACGCTATAGAGTATACAGCTTACCAATTTCTTGATTTATTTTTCTTCTCACTCTTCATTTTCAGGTGAATCCAGGGTCCTAACATTAGGTCCTCTCGGTTGAAAATCTTGCAACAGCCAGCTCTATATCTGTTCGCCTCCACGCTTTTCGCAGTAGATCAGCGAATTCGCGACTCCTCGCATTTCAACCGGCCGTATTCAAATGATCGACCACGTATGTACGTTTGGGCATATACGTACAAACGATGATGTTTTTGTTGTTTCGTATTGGTCGATCGTTCGACTATACTGTTGAAATGCGAGAGTCGCAAATTCGCTGATCTACTGCGAAAAGCGCAGAGGTGAACAGAGATAGAGCTGGCTGTTGCAAGATTTTCAACCGAGAGGACCTAATGTTAGGACCCTGGATTCACCTGAAAATGAAGAGTGAGAAAAAATAAATCAAGAAATTGGTAAGCTGTATACTCTATAGCCTATTATGATATGTTTTATATCCATGAAAAAAGGGGAAAATCGATGATTTGAGGTAGTTTTTCATTGTCTTGCCCATCATAATGAGATTGCATGTACAACGCACCGGGGCGCTTCTGTCTCTATAAAGGAGGAGTGCCGACCCTACCAAAATACGAGGCTAACGACAACTGTTAAGGACAGAACACTTTGGTCTAAGTTAGACCCTAACGTTATGGAGTCTATAATACATGCATTTTCTTTCTTTCTTTTCTTATATTTGTTTCAGACTCATCACTCTCAATTTAGTGATTGATTAATATCAAAGCAAATTTAAGTTCCAGTTTTATTTCCAAAATAATAGGAAACATGAAATATCTCTTTTGACAGTGATTTGTGAATTTCATTTTCTCTTTTTTGATATTAATACTGCAGAGGTGGCAGAATGTCAAGCTCAGACAATGAAAGTGGAGGGGCACCTATTGTTTGGCAGACAAAAGGTGCCCCTCCACTTTCTTTGAGCCCAGTGTTTGCAATTCTGAATCATGATAGAGCAATGGGTGCCACCTTGCGAAATCGATGAATGGGGCGTTTGCCTACTTACAAACATCAATAACTTTATTCATGAATATTATTTTGAATGACTGCACAGTTCAAATACTACAGCATATCATACAGTCTTCATGTACGTAGGCTAGTGGAGCCAGCATCTTTCTTCATTGCTTGTAACCAGTAATCTCCTTGAGTGGTGTCACTTATTTTTCATTTTGTTCCTACTCAGATTCTCTACTGCATGGAGTTCCAGTTGAGTTTAGCAACCTGAAAACTTCCATTGATTATGAAATGGTCACTATGTTCGTAGATGGTGGGCACCAAGGAGTGAAGTTGCTTCTCCAGTGATGCTGATGCATTGCAAGTCCATTCAGCTAAAGAACTTATTGAAGATGGAACAGAAAGACACATCATCAAGGTATGTATTATCATAAAATAAGTATCATCTGTGATGAAATTATGTAAATTGTACAATAATAACAGCAGTACATGTAATTTGTAAAATGCAAGATCTTGGGAATACAAAATATGCAATGATTTACGCCTGTGCATTTTTTTCAGAGGTTGTAGAGTTCTGTCCATATCAGTTTAATACCCTGAGGTAAACTTCATAATTTCATTGCATTTTCTCTTCTCCTTTTATCAATCTTCTGTTCTACCATTAGCATAAGAACATACATCCTGGACTTTAGGTGCTTTGTACATGTATTTTTGATCATTTTGAAATAAACCTGTTTTGTTTTATAGGTGAAACAGCATAAGATTATAAGGCACTATGGGGCTGCTGAAGTATGTGGGACTGAATGCACTTGAAACTCATAACTTCTTGCTGGAACTCAGTGGGATCCTCTCAGAAGTTGAATCCACCTCTCTTGTGAAAGACAGTGGTAACCTCTGTAAGTTGCTTCTATCACTTCTATCAACCCGTTGAACACGACTTGATTTCAGTACAATACACATTTCCATAGACCCTAACCCGAGTTATCTCAGGCATAGGGCCCTACGAGTTAATATCTTGTGTTACCGAAAAAGGACCCTCTTCTCAGTGGCTACACTGATACCAGCTGTATGTTAGGAGAAACCATTTCCTCCCACATTTTGTTCCTAATCCCTGTTTTGTTTTTACTCTTTACTCTTCACTTACACTGTATTTGCCTCCTCCATAACCAAGTCATCTATTTCCATGGGTTAGAAATCTGAATGCTAAGTTTTTATTAGGCTTTATTTATCTTTGACTGTTTAAATTTCATTTATGTAACAAAACATGTTGTCATGGAGCCCAGTGTCATAAGAATACTCTTTCTAGTAGCATTTTTTTCTTCCTGACAGTTGCTTGTATTTCATTAATAACATTTTATTATTTATTAACAAGAAAGAACTAATATAGGAATGCAAGATGTAATGCCACTGTCTGCTGCCTGAGATGATGAAAGATAAAATAAAACATGACAAAGAGATAGAAGCACAACATTTCCATCATGAGGCTTTTGAAAATGTATTTTGATACTTCTTGCCTCTATTTCTCTGCTTTGTCTTAAAGTTTTTTTTTTGGAAGTATCACAGTATCCAGTGATGAGGGTAGTTAGTGTTAAGCCCTCTTCATAAATTTTTGAAAAAATGAAATGAGACTTCAAGTGCAATTTTGTTTAAAGTCAGTTTGAAATTGGATATTACCTATGATGTGAGCACAATGATGATGATGATGATTGTTTTTGTACTTGTTATAAATATCTTTGCCATAATAATTTTTTCTGTTATTATTATCATTAATTTTTTGCAGGCAAGACATCTGTAGCTGTGCAAGTGGAAGGGGCTTGGAAATTCAAGCTGCATACCCAGGGAACTGCTGATCATTTCTATGGGGTTGTTGCAAGAAAATAATGGCCCCCCTGTCGAATTTTTGTCGGTACTTTCTAACGCCTCAATATTTCAAAACAAAATTTCATGACTTTTTTCTCTGATCCTTCCCGCACATTTTGATACCAAATTTATGGCGATCGGACCTACCGTGCGGGTGTCAGATTACGTTTACCGAACACATGTCACTGAAATTTCGCTATTTCTCTATATGACTGTGTATAACCCTATGGACAAAATCAGGAGCTTTTCCAATTTATGTAAATACTTTTCTAGTAAGTATCATCATTGTTTCAAATAGTGTAAATAATTACCACACACACCCACACACGCAATATAAAATGAAATGTGGTTGTAATTTTGTCAAATAGCAAAAAGCGCTTGACGGAAAAACAAAGAAATACATAAGAAAATTGAAAAACAATAAAATAGATAAGAAATAATTACCACAACCTATCTTTTTCTTACAGGAATTGATGAGAGAGTTATGAAAGACATTTGTACCAAAAATTGCTATTCCTGAGGCTTTATTTAGTGAGAAATACCAAAATCTATGATTTCTCACATAAATTAGCATAAATTAATTTAAAAAATAAAAGGACTTTCGTAAATTTAGCTATACAACTTTGTAGATTACATAATTCTTGACCCTTGTGCAAAATTTTGAGGCAATCGTGCGACCTATGGCCGAGATCTCGGGGGGGGGGGGGGGGGGGGGCATAATGCCCCCCCCCCCCCCCCCCCCCCCCCCCCCGGTAATAACAAGCTTTGAAATACCCCGGGAGTATTAGGGTTAAAGGATGCACCAGAACCTTAGATTTGAATTTTAAAGTGTAAAAAACAACGTTGTGGCCTAGTTCTGATGAATAAACCATGCTTGTTTGCACTGTAAGCACTGTAAACTGTATGTTTTGATGTTTTTCTTTAATTACATGCATCTGAATGTCATGGAAGAACCATATCACTTTGATGGAGATAAGACGTGTACTTTAATACTGATTGATTGATTGATTGATTGATTGATTGATTGATTGATTGATTGAAAGTTGTTTATTGAAAAATCATGTGTCAGGTTGAAAGTTGAGTTACATGGAATATACATATACATGAGGCCTGAAAAGGCAAAGTAAATATTTGATCTAACATGTTTAGACAATCATGATTTACAAAATATCAGTTCATACTAGATGAAGTAAAGGAGGAGAGAGAGAGAGTGTGTGTGTGATCTGGAAGGAGAGGGCAGATATGGGAGAGAAGGATAAGGATTGTGAGGAAAAAAGATAGAGAAGAGTGTAATGGGAGAGATGAGGATACGATAGAGAGAAGAAATGGAATTATTAGATCACGGAAGAGATGGCATGTAGAAAGAGGAAAAACAGGAATACTGTCGAGTATTTTATGCTAGCAATACAGGACACTATTCAAATCGAACAATGCTTTACTTTGTTTCAAGATTCATAAACTTTGACATATTTTAGCCTGGTTCCTTTTTGCATTTTTTCATTTATTTTCTCTTTCTTTTTTCTTTTCTCTCAGTGTTCAATTTAGCCCTGTTGGTTTCTCATTTTCCTTTCTTTTCTGTCATTGCTTAATTTGTTTACTCTTGTTTACTCTTGTTTGATGGCCAGCTTCACCATAACAGCCCTGCTAGAACAAAGATCAATAACACCGAGCTCATTTCATGATCTTAATCATGTTAATGATTATATGCCAGATGAAAAAAGTTCTTTTATCGAATTACAAGTGCTGCCCAAATGCTATCAATATCTCTTTGATTTTATTGTAAAGCCTAAAACAATTTGGATTATACTTATCCTCAGCTTTAATGAAAATCTAAAGAAAAAAACTTTTTTTTTTTCTTCTATCATTGCATTATTCCATTTCATTAAAGCTGAGGATAAGTATAATCCAAATTGTTTTAGGCTTTAAAATAAAATCAAAGAGATATTGATAGCATTTGGGCAGCACTGGTATGCTGAACCGGCCATCCATCGGGGCAAGACTCTTTCCTCTCTTCTTCTCTTTTTTCTTCTCATACCCCCTTTTTTCTCAACACGCGGGACTACACGCATGTCGCTCACTTGTCAATTAATTCTGTTATACCAACACATGAGGGCGTTCTTATTTTACAAGTAATATATAATACTGTGGACCCTTTGTCGCTTGTTGTTTGTATGAAAATGTATTGCCGAAATGGGCTGATTTTGTTCATAAATCAGCTGGATACATACCAAGGGTAAGAAAGAAGTACAAAAAATGAGATATTTTCTTTTAAATGACAAAAGAAAACTTATTTTATACTGGGTGCTTACTTGACAATATAAGAAATTTTCATGTAGATATATGTGAATGAAGAAAACATGAGAAATCTCATGTTTTGAGAACTCGAGCGAAATTTATTGCTTATAGCTGGTTGAAATATCTTCCTGTCACATTTCTCCGTTATTATATGGTACATATTAAACTTCCAAAGGCACCATATCAAAGAAAACTCGATTTAAACGATGTCGCTTACTTTGACATATAATGAAATATATCATTTATAGGAATACCGATGGAAAATGATTTTTCTAAAATTCATCTTACAAGCAACAGCGCTGAAAACTTGGGAATAGCAAAAATAAACATTACTCCATCGTTTCCATCTTGAAATAAGCATGAAAAAAGATTATTCTGTCTAACATAGCAATTTTTTGAATGAAGCAGAATTTGCTTTTTTGCCCAAACTATACTCAGATTTTGGCAGAATGAACATAAGTAGGAAAGAGGATCTTTTGTTGGTAATCAGCCAGCGAGAACAAACGAATAAAAGCGAGCTTAGTTTTGTCAGAAAGAATGAAAAAACTTAATTTTGGGTTTGAAACTCGCTCTTATTCGTTGAAAATTAAAAAATTTAGGTCGCAAGTGTGCGTCTTTTTGCGTGTTAAAATCGCATAGAAGGTGCTGAATTTGCAAGTGAAAGAGGAAGAAAGAAGTAAAATCCTTTCTCATACCAGTCTTGTCGCTCAGTCATTTGCGAAAGAGCATTAGAGAGATAGAAATAAAGAGGATAAAGAGAAGAACGGAGAAAAAGAGAGGGAGAGAGGGAAATAAAGGGAGAGGATGAGACAGAGAGAGGGAGTAAGAAAAGGAGATGATGAGGAAAGAGTAGAAAAAGAGAGGGAAACAGGAGTAAAGGAGAAGGAGAGACAAGAAAAAGAGAGGGAGAAAGAGAGAGGATGTGAGTATAATGAACAAGTATCATTGTCCTTTAACCTTGGACTAATTTTGGAATAATATGAAAGCAGGACAATCAACTTTATATGTACTATCTGCATGACAAATGGTTTGTGGAAAATCAAAATCATTCAAAAATTGGACTGCTACACCAGAAGTTTATACTTATCAGAGCAGAAACAAGAAGAGAAAAAAAAAGACAGAAGAAAGAATGACAGATGAAAAATATGTTGAATTATTCACATGCAAATGTAGTCACTCATCTAAGTAAACAAGATGTACTTGACAAATTACTGGAGTGGAACCATACAAAAAATAAAGTTCATGTGTATGTATGAATTTTGCATGGGTGTCTACATTTGATCATCATAATGATCATCTGTCCATAATGGATAAAAGTGTTTGCACACAGGGACTATTGTGAACTTGAGCATGAATTATAACTAAAACCAGCATCAAGTCAAACTGGAACCAACTGCCCCCCCCCCCCCCCCATGCATAAGAACAAATGCGAAAGCAACTTGTAGTATAAAGGGAGTGTATAAAAATGTAGTGGAACTAAAAGATGTATCGGGAAAGCAAAATGCATATTGCTGTCTGTGTTGTTTGTGTTACAGGTGTGTCTTATATACCGTTTTTACACAGTGACTCGGCTCGAGAGTTGAATCCTCAAGCAGGATCGAACGCTGCGAAGAGGGCAACTGTGATCGTGTTTATACCAAAACGAAAAAGGCGAGTTCGACACGGCACGCGGATCACGAACGGAAGTAGAATTAATGTCACAAATGCGGGAAATTTGCCGACTACATTTTTCCACAACGTTCATAACAAAATACGTTAAACCCTGAACAACGAGAGCGAGGCTGGGTTACGTTAGTTATAAAATTGCCGTAGTGACAGCACTATATTAAATATATAGAAGAATAAGTAATGCAAGGATCATACCAAACAGTGATATACAAACAATTTTACGAGCAAGAGTAGAATTTCACAATCCCTAAAAAGAGTATTTTTTACCTAGGGAAATCGAGCGAAGGCAGGGGCATAGCAAGGACAAGAGAGCTATCTCGCGCGATACCAGATGCGGCTATTCTGTGTTTGACCTGTGGGTCACGAGGGTTCGACACGGCTTTCTGTTTACACACGAAAAAATAGACGAGTCTGACTCGGCTCGCGGGTTGAAACCTACGATTCCGGCAGATCAAAAAAGGCGGTGTTCGACACGGCTCGCGGATCACACTGATCACGTTCACACAACATAAAATTGCCGTGTTGAGCACGGGTCGCGTGTTGAACCCCCGAGCTGAGTCACTGTGTAAACATGGTATTAGTACCACACTGTTTTGCTAGTTACCTAAGGAGGCCGAGTTACATTCTGCATCTGATCCATGTCTGGGGTGAATTCCCCCCCCCCTCCCCCCTCCCCCTCTCCCCTTAGTAAATGATGGGCACACCATTGGGCTTCAATATAATGTATCTACCTACAGCATATATACACAAACAAGCAGCCCCCCACATGGCCCAGGGAAAGCTGAAAAACCCCCCTAGATTAATTACAAAACACACCCCTAAACCTACAGCACCACAATGCTCAGCTTCACATTCTCTTGGTAAAATTCTCTTGAAAGGGCTATAAGCATAAACCATGATACAAAAAACAAAAAACAAAAAACAAAAAGCTTAGTAGAGCACAGAGCTGTTACTACAAGTATATGGGACACTAATGCACAAGAACTAATTAACCTGTTGACTACTGAATTCTCTCGTTCCCACAG
>CM057160.1:15261306-15303412 GCA_029962745.1 Echinometra lucunter | reverse complement strand
TCCCACAGGCTTTATACACAGACAACCTGGTTCTGGTAGGCAGTGGTTTAACATTCACTATATTTTCAAGGCAGAGTGTGTTGCATAGTTAAAAAAATCATGGCAAACCAAGCTGCAGTATTCTCTTTAAAAATGATTGGTTGGAACATGTGAGCTGTTATCCTTAAACACATCAAGCCACAGTGTTTTGTATTTAAATCATGGTGAACCATAAGCTGCAGTATTCTCTTAAAATGATGGTTGAAACATGTGAGCTGTTATCCTTAAACACATCCCCTATCTTTTATCAAAAACACACATTAACAGTGTGAATGCTGCAATTCTTGGTAAGAACGCACCCCCATCTCCACCCCAGTTACCTCAGCGTCTTCTGTTTAGTTTCTGAAATTGGACCATCTTGCCCTTGTTGGCGCTGACGTGTGTTTGCATACCCTCAATCTGTCTAATTTACACAGCCTCCGCTTACTGGCTTTCCTTCTCCCCGAAGATGGACCCAAACCCCGTTCTTGATTCTAAACAGTTCATTTCCTACGTTTCATCACCAAGGCAAACATTAAAATGGGGAGAAAGCACTTAGTGAGATTTGCCAAAATAGAAAATGCTAAGCTGTACAGAGAAATTATATTTTTCTTTTCAAGATAAGTTTTCTTTTGCACATGGCCATTCAACTTTCAGATTTTTGTGTAAAATATGGAAAAATGGGTGATGGCAGCATTTGCTTTTTTTTTGGGGGGGGGGGTCTAAGCTGTAAATGAAAATAATTTTTGTCTGTTCACAATCATTTTACTTTTGGATCTTTTGTGTAAAGTGAGAAAATAAAACGAGACTGATAGAGCTAATCTGTGAAAGAGAAAATGCTGAAAAGAAAATTTTTATCTTTCTTCCCTGTATTGTTTTACTTTTGTTGAGGCCTTTGAACTTAGGAACATTTTGTAAACAAAATTAACCCCTTAGCAATAATCTGCTTGATGGCTTTAGCTGAAAGCATCACCAAAAATAGCATGAAATCAAACTATAATGCTTGGATGTTGGAATCAGTTCTAATGAATCATGTGTAGGAAAAAAGTGGAACTCTGGAAAATAAAAATTGCAATATTGTATTCAGAAAGATATTCTGAGTTTCCTAAAACTATATTTTTTGGGTTAATTTTTTTTCTTTTCCATTTTGTATACCAAGTTATCATTTGTTATCATTCTTCTTCTACAAGTTTGTATGATTAACATTTCATACCTGAAAAAGAGAGAGAGAAAAAATCCAAGATGAAAGTTAGCGTGAAACAACCATGAAAGTCAGAGATAGAACCTGAAAGAAGATTTGTTCAACTTAACTTTTGCAAAGACATAAAACAAATTCAAATAATTTAGCTTTCCTGTCTTTAATCCAACCATTTGAATAATTTCATATCAATTGAGATTTGAAAATTTGTTATTATGGTATAAGGAAAAACAAAAAACCACAAGCTATAGGTACACTGAAATATCATAATGAAAGTAAGTGAAGCTACAATTATGGCATTGTTATCTAATTTTTTTATATTTGGAAATGCATTACAACCCAAAATGAGTATAACACACAGCATCTACGAATGTTTTTGTGTTTGTTTTTTTGTCTTCAAAATATCCAACTAATAATGTTTGTGAGACTTTTTGTTACAAGTGGGGTTTTCACCATCGCCCATAACCTTTAACTGGCAAGTTCAAGGCATTAGTATTGCATTCCATATATCACCAAATATTGATAAAATGTCAGTGGTGCTATCTGGTACTGAATTGACACCCTTATCATTTCCTTGATCAGACTAAATATCAAGTAAATAAGAATTTGAATTGTATTCAGTATTCATAGTATCTGGTGAAATGTGGGAGGGAAGATGCCTGAAGACCTTGGAAAAAGGTTGGAACATGAGTGTTCCGAAGCTTTCAAACGTCATAGGGGTTAACATCGCTCGCTGGAGGGCAAACATTTGCCTACCCTACTTTCATGACCAATTTCCCATGGCTAAAACTTTCTGGAGTCAAGTGGTTCAGTCAAACCGTGTTTAATTAGAACCTCCCTGCTTGCCATCTTGAGTCAAACATAGATCTAGGGCATGGATGTAATCAGCAGGGCGTGTTCACACATTTCAAATTAAACGTTTCTGATTCAGAACTTCAGTCAGTTTGAACCTTGTATTTTTGGTCAAACATAGAGTGAAGTGATATGATCAGCAAGACATGTTCACATGATCTTAAGTCAACGTTTCTGATTTAAAATCTCAGTACTTGTTTAAATCAGATCTTCCCTGCCTGCCATCTTAAGTCAAACATAGATCTAAGGTGATGATGTCATTAGTAGGGAATGCTCCAACAATCCGCAATCAGCATCTCTCATGCGATGTAAAAGAGAAAACGAGCACAAAGACTTTTAAACATTAAATGAAGGCAAACTTTATCATAATGCCTTTAGATATCATTCTGTCATTGCTTATGTCAATAATTTAAAAAAGTGACTCAAAAAGGCTTCTGAAAATCTGGTTATCATTTTATTCTTTGCAATCTCATTTGGTACTTTCGATTCAAAGTGTTAATACTTTGACAACTAGGGTCATGAATTTAACTACATTGGTTATCATTAGCTCTAATAGAATGTAAGAAAAAAAAAATGAAAATTTTTCATTGTCACATTCCAATTTCTTGAGGGGGAGGGATAAGATGACATTCTGTTATCCATTTAAGCCTTGGGATGTGTTGCTAAAAAGGTTCTGAATCAACCACATTTTTTGAAATATGGTATATTTGTCATCCATCAAGCCTCAACATGAAACATGAATCCAATCGATCAAATCTAAACTCCACCGGCTGATGCATGACAGGTTCGATTCTTCCTAGATGCCACATTAAAGGCTATGTACAGTTTTGGTAGGCCATCAAAAATTGTTTGTCAGATTTCTTTGTTTTAAGCTGCTCAGGAGTAGGGTAAAAGCTAAAACTAAGATGCCGCGCAGTTTTTTTTTTCCTCCTGAAGTCGAATATCAAGAAAATAAGAGGTGAAAATACCTTTGATCGCTGGGCCACGATCATAAGTCAACCACGTCGAAGTGCATCACACAATGCATGCACAAGTGTAAAAACTAATGAGAGTTCTACTGTGTGATAAGCGCTACGAAGTACTGTGAAAATTGTGCGGGGAGCCCTTGGCATGCAGGGGTGCAGGGGTCCTGCGCCCCTCAGAAAATAGTGCTATGCCAGTCACCTCAGAATCCATAATTTCAACTAGAACTTCTCAGTGCATGGTATATTTGATTAATATATAAAAATGTGGTGTACACCTTGAATATGGGGTATTTGAAAGCATGCAGTCCTTTCTAAAAGATATTGCTCTTATGATTTTCTTCCAAACTGACATGAAATTCATTTGAAAGATCACGAAATTTGTTTTTCTTCACCTTTCCAGAACTCAAGCTTCTCTTTGAGCTTGGATGGTGCATGGCCTGACTGTCTAATTAACCCATTTGTGACACAGGAATTATTTAAAGCCTAATTTAATCAGCTTTTATTCTTCAAATTGGCAACACCAACATTTTATTCATTGCTATACATTTTTCTTATAAAACATCATGGGGGTATCTGAAAATGAATATAAATTGACAGAAATTATGATTAGAAGTCAAAAAGTTGCCAATTGCAGGGGGAAAATGGTGATTTGAAACTTTCTATCACATTGCCAATTTAAGGATTTTAATGCTTATTTTCATTTTAAAAAATTTCAGCATCAAACAACGAATATTGATGCAAGCAAAATGGGCACAGTTTGTGTAGAATTTTTGCTCTTTCTGCTCATGTATTTGGTATGATTTTTAGGGCTTTGCATCAAAGATATTAGGCCAAACTACAAAATTGTGACCTCTGTCACGAATGGGTTAAGGCAAACATCAGCAAATATTGGAAAACAAGTGAATGCAAGTCAGAAGGTGTCCTATGGTCATCAGAGAACTTTTAAAAATGGAGCAAGAATCATAGAAGGTTAACAACTACCATAAACTCAAAGCCAATGGCGTACACACCGCATTTAAACTGCCTTAAAGGTATACCCCTTTCAGATGAGCAAAACCTATCACAAAGGTATATCAAGACCACTTAATTACACAGTAATAATTGATTTGTCTTGCCTGAACATTAAAGAAACTGTCGAGTGAAAACAGAGGTATGAACAATCACTTTGAACTGAAAGGTAAAAAAGGGTCCTCACAGCCTGAATTAAACCATTGACTACTGAATTCTCAAACTCCCATAGACTTAAGCATCTTATCTTTTTGTCGTCGTGCAAAAGAACGTGTCCGGAATGCAAAATGAAAAATTATTAAAAATCAAATTTTTCAAGGCAATGATGATAATTTCACAGATAGCATGTAGACCTTCTAAACTTATACAATCTTCTTGTGATATGATCTTTGCTAAAATTCTATTGCAGCATGTCAAAATATACATTTTAATTTTTGCATTTTTGTTTTTTGCATTCCGGACGCATTCTTTCGCACAATGACATAAAGATAAAACGCCTTAGTACAAAGACACCCGGTTGTGATAGGCAACAGGTTAACTTTCTAATTGCTATATATTTCATGAATAAATTGTGCCTGTAAATGTATAGCAGTGAAAAATCTTGCAATCAGACTTGTTTTCAATTTGTGTTGCTAGTTTTTCTTCTTCTGTAACAACCGATATCATTCATGGTGTTGTGATGCTGTTCCAAAATTCATTATACTTGTATTATTTTGCTATCTCAACTTGTTTTTCTCATGAAAAAAGTCCCCCAATGTACACGTTTTTCAATCAGTGGGCAAATTCAAATAAATGGCATAGAAATACAAGCTCTTTCTGATCTCACTGGATTAAATTCCTCCTTGAAAAACCTGCCAGAGTCAGCAGAGTCGTCACATATATTCTCTCTACTTTCCCTGATTTTTTTTTTATAATATCTTCAGGGAGACTGATGTGAAGAAGTCCTGCTCCAGTTTAATTCCCAAATTGGGGGATCCGTTTTCCTTCGAACGAGTTGCTCTACATCGAGAGTAAATTCAGTCTTACTTTGGAAACGGGTTTCATACATTATGCATCTAGAGCTCCGAGGGTCATGAATATGAGGTAAGGGGGGAAAGAGAGAGAGAGAGAGGGAGAGAGAGAGAGAGAGAACTGAGAGAGTTAGGAAAGAGAGAGAGAGGGAGAAGATAGCTCTAAAACAAAGAAAGAAGCTCTTCAACATGTACGTTAAAGGATAGCAGCGGTAATAAAAAGAATGCACTTATGAGGGAAAAAGAGTGTGGGTGTAAGTGAGAGGGAGAGAGAGAGAAAGAAAGAAGCTTTTCAGCACGTACTGTATGTAGTTAAAGGAAAGCAAGGGTAATGAAAAGAACATGTGAGAGCATGAGGGAAATAGATCATGGGTGAAAGAGAGACAGAGAGACAGTCACAGAGAAAGGGGAGAGAGATGAGGAAGTGACAGCGACAAGGAGAGAAAGAGAAAGAAAGAAAGAGAGAGAGGGAAGGGAAGGAGAGGGAAGGAGAGAGCAAGGGAGAGGGAGAGAGAGAAAAAAAGATAAAGTGGACACCTTAAAACTCCCTATGGGTTAACGGGCATATTACAATGGAAACATATACATGTATGATGGGTTCACATCAGTAGTAGATTTCAAGTGATATCAGTGGAAGCAAAGAATGACTGGATGCTAGTCAAATAGAGAGTGATCATTGATGACATCTAAATCAATGCTTTCAACAGAAGGAAATATTTTTTAAGCTGTCAGCATGTTGAAAATATGATACAGTGTGATTCTTAGATGAGTTCTTCCTATCTTTTCTTGACATTGCCCCTCTTTCTTTCTCATTCTCTTCATCTTTCTTCCGTTTCTATCATTCTTCCACCTCTTTCCTCCATATCCTCCTACATGGAATTCTCCCTTGTTTATTTCTTTCTATCTGTTATTGTGGCACTCGATAATCTGGCTCCAGAATATATTTCATCCCTTTGTCACCCCATTCTGCAGGTCGTTCAGGTTTACGCTCATCAAATAATGCTAGGCTTAAAGAAATAGTACTGAAAGAAATTGGGGGGATAGAGCAAATGCATCAGCAGCTCCTTCCTTGTGGAATAAGTTACCTCTTTCTCTTCAAACAAGTAACTCCCTTTTCGCTTTTAAAACTAGGCTTAAAACTTATCTAATGCTTAATGCATATTGTTAAATTTCCTTGTGAGCTTACATTTAAACACAACTTTCATTTTTCATCTTATGTAATTGAAATTGTCTTGTATGCACCTTGAGCATCTCTTGAGATGGATATGTTGCGCGTTATAAATATTGTCATTATTATTATTATTATTATCCCATCTAACTTCTCTCATCTTGTCTTTCCTTCTCTCTTTGACTGGTCTTTCTTTTTTCCTTTTAAATTTATACTCTCCTATCAGAACAACAACAACAACATAACACAAACACAAATATCAACCAAAACCCCTAAACAAAACGAAAAATAAAAGAAAGAAAACCTTAAAGTCTCTCCATCATTTTTCCCCTACAGGAAAGCCATTTGGAAAGAAAACAAAACACCAAGAAATCAACACCCAACTTTTTCATAAATGAAATCCTGAAAATTATGCAACAAGAATCAATCGAGGAGAATCCATCCTACATGTAATTTTCAACAAAGTGAACTAACCAATCGGTGCAAAATGGAAGATTGGCAAATGGAAGAGGCAAAATCTTTTAAAAGATACCAACATAAAGAAATAGTGGACAAGGGAGGGGGGGGGGGAGAAAGAGAGAAAGAAAGACAGAGAGACAGAAGGACAAAGAGAAAAGAGAGTCTGAGAGAGAAAGGTAGTTGGCTCTAATGGAATTGACCCACTTGACCACTGACCGCTTGATACAATGACCCTGACCGATTCTCTGGCCACTTCGCACGTGCCCTCAGGCGATCTACGCGAACTGGTCATTACGTTGTTCACGCTTTCACGCTGTGTTCTAATCGTTTTAATCATGACGAAAGTCACAAAAATGCGTTTGGGTACACAGGTGCCAAGAAGACGCTGGTGATTCATATCCCCAATGGCACAAATTTGTTAAGACGTTGTTTGTATTCTGTTTAATGAACCCTATACAAGTTCTAAATAACAGTGTCAGTTTAGTTTGTTCTCATTTGTCACATATCTGTTGTTACATCATCTTAATTCTGCCCCTCTTCCTATTACAAATTGTACAAATTTGTTTTGATGTTGTTTGTATTTGGTTTAATGAGCCCTATACAAGCTACCTAAAGCAGTGTGTCAGTTTAACCCATTCGTGACAGGAATTATTTAAAGCCTAATTTGATCAGCTTTATTCTTCAAATTGGCAACCCAACATTTTTATTTTATTGCTACATTTTTCTTATAAAACGTCATGTATCTGAAATGAATATAAATTGACAGAAATTATGATGAGAAGTCAAAAAGTTGCCAATTTGCAGGGGAAAACGGTGATTATAAACTTTCTATCACATTGCCAATTTAAGGATTTTAATGCTTATTTTCCTTTAAAAAATTTTCAGCATCAAACGACGAATATTGACGCAACCAAAATGGGTACAGTTTGTGTAGAATTTTTTGCTCTTTCTGCTCATGTATTTGGTATGATTTTTAGGGCTTTGCATCAAAAGATATTAGGCCAAACCACAAAATGTGGACCTCTGTCACGAATGGGTTAAAGGCATTGGCTAACTTTGTGAGTAGCTGATTTAAAAAATTCTCAAACTAAGATGAAACATGTGTATGAGTACTTGTATTTGTACTCAAAACCCTGAAACAAACCATAATTTGGAATGAAAAGTGTAAGTCAGACACAAACGATGATTTTATTATCCTTCGTCTCACGAGACAATCACAAAGAGGACCACTTTGCTTGAATTTGAAAATGCCGTTATGTGCCTCCCGCCGTGTGATACACCAATACACACAGTACGGTAAGGTGAGTCATACGCGCATGCGCACTCCTTATGTCTATTCTGTGCAACCGACCCTGTATATTTTTCAAACACTGGTTCACATTTTTTGATATTTAAAAATACTTCCTGTGGATATTATACTTTGAAACTTTCAGACTGGTATTTTTACACTAAAACCCTTATGTTTGTCCCATTTTCAAGTAACAAAACAAGATTTTTTTAAAATCATAACAATGTTAATCATGTTTTTAAGCTCATTCGCATCACAAATCTGTTGTTACATAATGCAAAGTTGGCCTTCTTTCCTATCACTCTTATATATAGTCAGAAAATACATATATGGTACTTCAACTTTAACAGATTATGGTACAAGTTAATGCAAGTTATTGACATTGCCCCATTTTGTATGAATTACAATGTTTCCACCCCTTATTTTCCTTGGCAACCCTAAACATATTAATGAATGTGTCATCTTTGGTTGTATTTCCTTGATACAGTCTTGATGGCACAAGAATTCAGATTTTATTTTTGTCATTTTGTTTTATATTCTTAATTAATCAGGATGAGTAACTTTCACTTTCTCTTTCTCTCTTTCTGTTTCTTGATCATCATCATCATCATCATCATCATCATCATCATCTTTTCTTCTTCTTCTTCTTAATCATCATCATTACTATTATTTTTATTATTATTACTATTACTATGAATAATTTGTAAAAAAAAAAAAAAAACTGACATGGCAGCCTGAACTGGGCTGAATCGCATTCAGTTTGATATAAAAAGTTGAACACACAACAGAGTCAAAACAATTATTACATATTAAATATACCGGGTGTCCCAGAAAAAGCTAAACAGCGGATTTTCAGTCCTTTTTCTCCAAAAAGTAGATCATCTTATTACATCAGTGAGTACAGGACGTTCTACCGAGGAGAATGATACCAAGATCATTGAATTTGGTGAGGTGATTTGGATTTTATGCCCTTTTCTCAAAATACAGTCATTTAAAAAAAATTTCATGTTTTTGGCGACCGATAAGCGCTGAATTGTGTCTTTTATTATATGATGTTTGAGGGAAGCCCATGATGCGTGTCGATAACAAAACATGTCATATGAAAGGCCATTCCTGACACAATTCTGCTCTCGTCTGTCGCCAAAACTTGCTAAATTTCAAAATGACTGCACTTTAAGAATTTGGCAAAGAATCAAAATCACTTCACCAAATTTAATGATCTTGGTATCGTTTTCCTCCGTTTGAAGGAAAAGTACTGAAAATCCTCCGTTCCACTTTTTCTGGGACACCTGGTATAATGTATACAGATTATTTAAAAAAACAGTAAGCATGGCAAAATATTTTGAAAGCTAGGTATATATATTATGCTTCCAACATTGCATATTTATGCACGAGGCCATCTCTTTGAAGAATCTGTTAATTCACACATATTCTACAATCTATACAAAGGAGGAGTTAGGGTTCACATGTCACGATTTTCAATCATTTGGTGCTGACATCTAGCACTGTACAAGGCCAAGCTATCACCTGTGCTTGCAGGTATCCCCAAGTGCATGGAGAGTCATCACAATTAATCACCTTTCAAGCTGAGGAAGTCCTTCAGTTCAAAAGAAGCGATTAATTATTGATCATGTTATTACAAGTTACTGATTAAAGACAGGGGCATTGATTTGCATGGACTGTATGCCTCTTACTCTGTACATGTACACGTACATGTGGCAACGGAGGTCAGCAGTATTAAAAATATATCACAATTATGCAAGGATCTGTCTTTTATATACCTTGTTTTGATGATTTTAGTAGTAATGAAGAAAGTTCGGTTTGCACATTTTTTGTTACCTGTGTGTAATTCCATCATGTTAATGAGTTATTATTTTGTTTTTTCTTGTAAAATTTCAGTTCTCGGTAGTTACCTGCACTGTAATGTTAGTTTCTGTTTTTTTCTTATGCATCATTATATAGATCTATTAATCATTACATAGATCTTTATTTTACCATCTCCCTCCCTCTGTCCCCACCCCCTTTCCCCACCCCTTCCCTCCTTCCTATCTCTATCCCCTTTCCTTCCCCTTTTAACCCCCTTCCCCTTCTCCTGCCGATTCTACATACACTACACTATCACTAATTGCACTTATTTTACCATCCCCCTCCCTGTCCCCACCCCCCCTTGCCCCTCCCCTTCCTTCCTTCCTCTATCTCCTTTCCTTCCCCTTTAACCCCTTCCCCTTGTAACCCCCTTCCCCTTCTCCTGCTGATTCTACATATACTACCACTACCACTTATACCACTTCACTTTACCATCTCCCTCCCTCTGTCCCCACCCCCTTTCCCCACTCCTTCCTCTCTCTATCCCCCTTTCCTTCCCCTTTTAACCCCCTTCCCTTTCTCCTGCTGATTCTACATACACTACCACTATCACTAAATACCATTTTATTTTACCATCCCCCTCCCTCTGTCCCACCCCCTTTCCCCTCCCCTTCCTTCCTTCCTCTCTCTATCCCCTTTCCTTCCCTTTTTAACCCCCTTCCCTTCTCCTGCCGATTCTACATACACTACCACTATCACTAAATACCACTTCACTTTACCATCTCCCTCCCTCTGTCCCCACCCCCTTTTCCCCCACCCCTTCCTTCCTTCTTCTCTCTATGCCCTTTCCTTCCCCTTTTAACCCCCACCTTCTTCTCCTGCTGATTCTACAAACACCACTATGCTCGCTAATACCACTTCACTATCAGCAACAAAATAGCTACCACTATGACAATCTTCACTATCATACATGTAGATACTGAGTAGACCTACACAACTTAAAGGCATTGGTTAACATTGTTATGATTTTAAAAAATCTTGTTTTGTTAATTGAAAATGGGATAAACATAAGGGTTATAGTGTAAAAATACCAGTCTGAAAGTTTCAAAGTATAATATCCACATGAAGCATTTTTAAATATCAAAAATGTGAACCAATGTTTGAAAAATATGCGAGGGTCGGTTGCACAGAATAGACATAAGGAGTGCGCATGCGCGTATGACTCACCTTACCGTACTGTGTGTATCGGCGTATCACGCGGCGGGAGGCACATAACGGCATTTTCAAATTCAAGCAAAATAGTCCTCTTAGTGATTGTCTCGTGAGACGAAGGATAATAAAATTGCCGTTTGCGTCTAACTTACACTTTTTCATTCCAAATTATGGTTGGTTTCAGGGTTTTTGAGTACAAATACAAGTACTCATACACATGTTTCATCTTAGTTTGAGAATTTTTTAAATCAGCTACTCACAAAGTTAGCCAATGCCTTTAAGCTACATGTCATACTATCATTACCAATAAGGACTTTGCTCAACAATTACAACTTTTTCGAAATATACTTAATCCCTTGTAACCAAACTAGACATTGATTACATATTGTCACTTTCATACTGATGTATGATTATTGTGGGCCTAAGGTGCCTCTTCAGGCAGATTTGAGTGCTATATAAATATACTATAATTAACAGATCTTACTGCGATATTTCATTAAAGTTTGATTGTGAAGGGCAAACATACGTAACTCCCATCAAATCCTCTCCACCAAAAGGCATAATGAAAATTAAACAAAACATAATGGCCTAGCAAATGGAAAGCATTTTTGAAAGGTCCTATAAAAACATTTACAATTGCACTGAAAAATATTCAGCCTTCACTTTTAAACATCCTTCAGTTTTTTGTATCAGCCCTCTTCAGTACTACATGGACTCCAGATAGAGAGAGGGAGAGAGAGAAAAGTCAAAAGTAATTCTCAATGGAATATATTCTCATAAGTATTCCCTTCTTTTTAAATGTCACAACCTCTCATTCTGGACCACTTCTAGTAATTGATTTTTAAGTACATTTTGTTGTCACAAGTGCCTTCAACAAACGTCACTACTTGAGTGGCTTCAGAAAGCTCAAGCTCTTTAAAATATGAAAACTAGATTTTCCAAGGTCTTCAAACAAAAGAATATCCTTTTTCCAGTTCTATTTCTCAAATCATTTGATACTAAACGTTGCTTTCCTCAAGTGGAAAGGCACAGAGGATATACGAAAAGGTTTCAACAGAGGAAATTATGTATAAATCAATATAATGTCAAGCTTTCAAAATAATGACATCTTGTTAAACAATGCCATAGTCCATAAAATCTAGAACACAAGGTTACATCACCGACATAATTCAAACAACATATTGATCACTTGATATGAAATGATATTTCTGTGTGAAGAAAAAAAATACCCTGCTGCTCAAATGGAGATATATTTAAATTTGAGATAAAGCTGACATGCCATCAGTTATTTCTAATGTATTTCCTTGTACGAGTAATCAATTAGAGCTCTAACTTCTAGAGCTATTCTTTTTTTTTTTCAATTTCTGTCATAAAATCACTCACTCCTAAGTACTTTCTTTTCACCAACAGGAGACAGTGTATTCAATTCAACAGTTATTGTTCTTTAAAGTGCATAGAGACATGCAATTATGCCTATGTGTTATGCACTATACAAAAATATTTAATTATGATTATCATTGTCATTATCATTGCGGTATCTCATTATCATTATCAATGTCAATGTCATTATCATTATCATTATCATCATTATTATTATCATTATCATTATTATTATTATCATTATTATTATTATTATTATTATCATTATTATCATTATTATTATTATCATTATTATTATTATTATTATTATTATTATCATTATTATTATTATCATTATTATCATCATCATCATTATTATCAAAGTGGTAGTCACATTAGTATTAATTTTATCATTATTATTATTATTATTATCATCATCATCATTATCATCATTATTTTACCCCTGCTCAAAATAGCAAAATTATTGCTAAATACCAGACAAGCTGTCTTACTGTGAGTTTCTAATCTGAACATTGTATAACTAAAAGTTATATTGAAACTAATGTCTGAGCATCAATGCCGATAAAAACTTGCTTAAGAATCAAGGTCCACATCTAGTGTGCAGTTTTAGGTGCATGCTATCATACGAAATCTGTGTGAGGCTTATAAATCGCACAAAGTGAACCAAATCATTATTTATTTAGGTAAATTTAGTACAAATTTCCTCCAGTGTGAACATGCAATGTCATGTACAAACCACAACATGACATTACAGGTAAACATGTAGAAATAGAATACAAAGACAAATGAGGAAACTCAAGCATGTACCTAAATCTAGGTCGTAACCTTGATGACCTAAATACATAAAGAAAGCTCAATATTAAATGGAGCACCAAATCAATGGCTTCTTGCCTACGTGTACTTTCGGAGTCTTTCCAATTTTGCACTTGGAAGAAAATCAAGAGTTTATAATAGTATGACATACCATCTTTAAATGAAAAAAAAAAACAAAAAACAACCTTCACCAGCATAGAATATGCCTCTGTAAATATGAAACAGGCTTTCAGTGACTTGACAAATAATACCACAACACAAATTCATAAATAACAAGGACAATTCAGACAACTTATCTTAAAAATGTAATTTCAAACAAGTAAACAAACAGTTCGCTGCTTACAGAGGAAGGAGTGGATTTGCCAACCTGTGCATCAACCACAGATGTTCGAAAATTTGAAACATTATATTTTATCATATTTCATAAAAGATGATCTGTTTCTGTGTGTATGTGTGTAAACAATCTCTACTCAAAGCATGCTGATGTAATAAATTCTTAATAGTCATATGGCAAAGCTCTTTCTCCAGCATTTTTTCACTTTTTTTTTCTTCAAAAACTCAATGAATAGAGTGCTGTTCCCAGGCTCTCTCTAGTGTGTTCCTACCATTCAAAAATTAACTTGTACAGTTTGTACTCATGTGCTACAATATATCACTAAGTGGCCACAAGGGGGCAGCATTAACCAATTCATGACAGAGGGTCCACATTTTGTGGTTTGGCCTAATATCTTTTGATGCAAAGCCCTAAAAAAATCATACCAAATACATGAGCAGAAAGAGCAAAAAATTCTACACATACTGTGCCCATTTTGGTTGCGTTAATATTCGTTGTTTGATGCTGAAATTTTTTTAAAGGAAAATAAGCATTAAAATCCTTAAATTGGCAATGTGATAGAAGGTTTAAAATCACCGTTTTCCCCTGCAAATTGGCAACTTTTTGACTTCTCATCATAATTTCTGTCAATTTATATTCATTTCAGATACATGATGTTTTATAAGAAAAATGTAGCAATAAAATAAAAATGTTGGTGTTTGAAGAATGAAAGCTGATCAAATTAGGCTTTAAATAATTCCTGTCACGAATGGGTTAAACTTTGCAAAGTGGTATGCCAAGAAGTCCAAAGGCAAGTTGTTTTGTTGTTGCTTTTTTTTTCACTTATCTTACTCTCTTCATATCCTATATGTAATGTCTAGAATTGATCTTTCTGATATCTTGATTACAGGTATTTCCTTCTCATCAAGTGTATATTTTTGAATAAAATCACACAGATCAACAAAACAGAATCATAGTTATAAATCTTCAAAAATTTGAGCAAATTTGAGCAAATTTTCATTTGGGGTTAGAATTCCTTTGTAAAAAGACTAGGCTTTAACTCTACTCCTACAATGTACATGCGGATGATAAAAATATATACATGTACATGTATGTCTCATTATTGTATGCCAACTCATGTGCAACAGAATGGCACACATGAATTGGAATTGTATGCTTCTTTCTTCTAATTCTGGGCCATTTACGTTTCAAAACTTTCTATTCAAACTTGTGAATAACACATGATAGTATACAGCATCTTCTGAATGTAATGTCACTTTCTAGTTAGTTAATTAGTCTAGTTTATAAAACGGGTTCAAGGATGTAGCCAATAGCGAGTGCGTATGCATGTCACGTGTTCATGCTTTAATTCTACGCAACCTTCCAGCCGTGCATTTTTGTGCAGCACTGTGCATTTTTTGTGCAGCACTGTGCATTTTGGATGCATCACTTAACCTCTAGCACGTAAAAACTGAGATGCGCGCCATGAAATACATGTTCTGTCTAGAAGTATATCGCAAGGATTTTGATGCGCTTACTCAGGGGCGGCGCATCACACTGGCTACGCTTGTGATATCATAAGAGAAAGCAGATGTTACCTCCTTGTCTGTGCGATCTGAGGAAATTTGGAGCGGTTTTAACAAATTTTCCACTACAAAGTCATACTGCCGACCCGTTTAATAAAACAAATAATGCACAGATTTAAATTTGTGATGTTAGTGGCGATGCAGGCATCTCGGATATTTACAATATTATGCAATAGTCGCACATTGTAAATACCCTCGAGTGCACTGCATCGCCACTAACACACTCACATCTGTGCATTATTTGTATACTAGTGCACTTTATTAGTACTCTAACACTTTAAGAAAATATGTAGCAATGCCTGGTATACATGAAGGTGTGGCAATGTCTCAAGCATCAAGCTTTAATACCTCTGTATGTTTCTGTATTATTTTGTAAAATGTATGCTAGTACTTTCCTCCTATCTTTACGAAAACTGTTTGTTCTAAAATTTACTAGAAATTTGAACAAAGTATAAAAATACCCTACTGGCATTGAAAACAAAGTAATGAAAAGTAATGACTACTTGGTAATTATTCTCTAATCTCTGCACGCCTGACTGAAACCTGTAGGTCTTACAAACGTTAGTCCCATCGAAACTTGTAACTGATCCCTTAAATTAGCATGGGTCACTGCAAAAAGCATGTTCCATGATCTCAAAGACAATAAGGTTTTGGTTTTGGATATCATTAAGTCCAAATCCTGGTTGAATTGTAGCAGACATTTCATGCAATTAACCTTGAAAATTAATTGCTCTAGATATCATGATCACGTTCTCACACTTGAGGTCATTCTACTCTGATGTCCTGGGCCCCCCATTTCATGAATCTTGTTATCAATAACAAACTGCAACAACTGCTACAAGCTAGTGAAACCCTTGCATCTGATTGGCTGAGAGCTGATTAGTCACAGAAATGTGGCAGTTGCAACTGATAACAAGTTTTATGAAACAGGGCTCTGGACGTAGAAACCATGATGCATTTTTATCTCAGAACAATAAATTCTACTCTTAAAGCGGAAATCGGACCGAATACATAAATACACACATGTACCAAAGTCGCACCTAGGTAAATATATGGAGGGTTTTTGTTGTAATCCTGTATTTTCTTTAAACATCTTAACCCATTGACTACTGAATTCTCTTGTTCTCACAAACTGAATATAATACACACCCGGTTCAAATAAACAAGGAGTTTACTGTTCATCCACAAAATACTGCAGTTTTTTTATAGCAGTGGTCTGTATTAAAGTGCCATCATATTTATATTATATTGACTGGCCTTGAGGGAAACATTAAATATGTTGCCTGCAAAAGAATCATATTGCCCCGAGTCAAAGACGAGGGCAATATGGTTCTTTTAAGGGCAACATTTTTGATGTTCCCTGAAAGTAGAGCCAGTCAATATCATTATTATTACCTACAGCTGTATATGATGAATAATTCATGTTTTTCATTTGCAGCAATGACAAACACGTCTGTTTGCCTGTTGGTCCCTCTGATAACAGCTTATAAAGTCAGGCACGTATGTAACCCTGGCTAAGCGATTGTGATATAAATTGTTACAGCGCGTATCCATTGTTTAAACCTTGATTGCGTACACAATACTGCGTGTTTGCACTTTGTTAAAAGCGCACTACAAGAAAGGGCGGAATATGGCAGAATGTTGCCCTCTAATTTAGTGCAGCGGTCTACGGGGAAAATTCCAAAGAGAGCAATATGGCAAATATTGCCCGCTTTGGTTTGGGATTCGAGGTAGTATGCAAAATATGGCTTTTTATTTTTCAGCTAAAACGTCTTGTATAGGTAATAATTACAAATGACTTTTTCAATCACAGTGCCCTTTGTTGCAGTTCATTTCAGCACCAAAATTTCTTCATGACCACACTGAGACTTCACCATTCATGAACCTGTTTTGAATGTCAAGCATGAGAGAATCTTTCCTTTATCCAAAGATATAGCATACTTGTTTCTAAATTTGGGATGTGTGAACCACTTACAACTCTGAAAGGGTTTCGTATCTGCGTGCGTGAGCTAGTGGCTGGGAAAAGTACCATGCCTTTGCACGAAGAACAATGTACAAAGCACTTGAAACATATTTTAAAAGATATGTGTTTATGAAAACAAAGAAGTGATTAGGTTTTAAGAGGCTGTTAATACTAGGAATAATTCAGTGTTGAAACGATGCAGATCTATCATGCTCTAAATGACAATGCACATGTTTGTATTTGAAAGCACAAGTGTGGTTGCGTTTTGAGAGGCTTTCCTGTATCATGTTCTCAGTTTTGAAGCGATGTAAAAGCAGTATTGGTTGGCCGTGTGACAGCTACTAGAAGAGGCAATTTCCTACTGACCTTGAGCAGCACAACCTCTTGAAATATCTACAGTGAAACCTGCTTATAAAGACCACTATTGGGGTGTTGCAAGAAAGTTGCAATTGATTGCAAGTTGCAACTGATTGTCACTGGCCAATCAAAATCATTGTTGCATGCAGGTCTTCTTAGAAGGGCAGACCCTGAGCCAATCAGAATGGTTGTTTCAAAATTAGCAATTATTTGCAATTGGTTGCAACCTTCTTGCAACATCCCATATGGGCTCGTTCACATTTCCAACATTTCCAAACATGCAGCAAACCCCTTTGGTTTCTTCTTCAGTCTCCATATATGGTGCGACAAACTGCCACACTTATATATTATTCGTGACAGAGGGTCCACATTATGTGGTTTGGTTTAATAACTTTTGATGCAGAGCCCTAAAAATCATACCAAATACATGAGCAGAAAGAGCAAAAAAATTATACACTTACTGGGCCCATTTTCGTTGCATCAATATTTGTTGTTTGATGTTGAAATTTTTTGAAAGGAAAATAAGCATTAAAATCCTTAAATTGGCAATGCGATGAAAATGTTAAATTTACCATTTTTCCCTGCAAATTGGCAACTTTATGACTTCTCATCATACATTCAGTCAATTTATATTTATTTCAGATACATGATGTTTTATAAAAAAATGTAGCAATAAAAGAAAAATGTTGGAGTTGCCAATTTGAAGAATAAAAGCTGATCAAATTAGGCTTTAAATAATTCCTGTCAGGAATGGGTTAAGATGTGTATTATGTGCCAATATCAGCTCATTCTCAACCGAAAGAGAGTTTTCCCATATTTTGCACTAAATTTACACTAATTTGATTGGTCCACACCTTTTCACCATCTGGGGAAAGAATGACCACCTATGCTACAGCATTTTTTTCCCCCTTTTCAAATATTATATATTTATGTGCAGAAAAATACTGAGGGGTTTGACGCTACATATGTGAACAAGCCTAAAATGAGACAAGAGAGGTGGTCTTTACAAGCAGGTAGGCTTTATGTACAGAGTGTTTCAACAAAGGTTTCTGTGAGAAATGCTAATCATCAAGTAAAATGTGGTCTTCACTCTTCACAGACAGTGTCCATTTAACCCATTCGTGACAGGAATTATTTAAAGCCTAATTTGATCAGCTTTTATTCTTCAAATTGGCAACACCAACATTTCTATTTCATTGTTACGTTTTTCTTATAAAACGTCATGTATCTGAAATGAATATAAATTGACAGAAATTATGATGAGAGTTCAAAAAGTTGCCAAATTGTAGGAGAAAACTGTGATTTTAAACTTTCTATCACATTGCCAATTTAAGGATTTTAATGCTTCTTTTCCTTTAAAAAAATTTTCAGCATCAAACAACGAATATTGACGAAACCAAAATGAGCACAGTTTGTGTAGAATTTTTTGCTCTTTCTGCTCATGTATTTGGTATGAGTTTTAGGGCTTTGCATCAAAAGATATTAGGCCAAACCACAAAATGTGGACCTCTGTCACGAATGGGTTAATAAAAGTATTGTACGCAGTTGCTAAAGCATTTTGATCGTCTACAGGTCTGAAGATGTTTTCAAGATATCTGAATGTGAAAGCGAAGAAGAACTTAAGAAGAAGTTGGGTTTTAAGAGGTATTAATTCAAGTAAAGATCTTAGTTCTGAAACAATACATAGGCAACATTCCTTGGCTACATGACACCTACTTAGAAGAGGTTATTTCCTTGCGACCTTGTACAGCATAACTCCTCTTGAGAGTGTATATTTACATGTCACAAGAGGTGACCTTGAAACTGATACAAGGAAATATTGTATGCATATGTTGCAATTGTTTTGTTTTTTTTCAACAATGTGTACATTGACGCAAATTTTATTTTGTATTAAAAGACCAGGAATACACATGTTCAGAGCCTGCATCTGAAAATAACGCTTCTCCATTTATTTAACTGATCAAAGCTCTTTCGAATTTTTTATTAGGAGCATCCATTCGAGCCAAAATCAGTGACCATTTGGCACTGATAGTGCACTTTCTCCACTCCACTGAGGAACATTCCAGCTTGGTGACCAGTTCAAGATGCTCAGAACTGCCCCCCCCCCCCCCCCCCATTCTGAGATGAAAGACTGAAGACTGTGTTTTTTTATGGGATAATTATGAATCCATACATTTATGTGTTAATATGAAGTAATTAATATTTCTTATTGTAATGGTTATTGTATGGTCTTGTTCTGATTTCACTAAATAATTCCTTTTAAGGGAGCAATTGTCACTTTATTCAGTCTTGCATGGCAATTCAGTGCCTAACTTTCATTTGCCGCAAGTGCTTTGGTATTAAGCATAACAGTGTCACTGTTGCAGATCAACACAAAAAGATTTGCACTGTGCATTACAGAAACTCTGCACCATGCCAGATTCCAATCTTGATTGGCTGCCTGATAATCCTTTGATCACCTGTATACAGTACACCAGCCTTAAAGTCAGAAGAAAAACTACTCTGGAGAAATATTTTGTTGTACAAGCTTTGAGTGGCACATTGAAAGTTAACTAATAAAATAATGAGGAACATTCCCATTCTGTTAGATATGGTTACATGACATTCGCTCTGGTGATAAATTGCTCCCATGGAAAATCTGCATGTTAAGCCAAACATAAAACCTTAACCAAAAACCTAACACTAACCTTAATCCTTATCATCACGATATTGTGATCCAAAGCCCCCATCACACCCCTAAACCTAACCCTATGTCTTTGGAAAAATTAAGACAAGAGTAATTATCGCAGGAGCACATGTGTCATCACGCTCATCAGCAGATTATCATAAGTGGCACGGCAGAAAGAAACCTACAAAAAACCCAGAGGTTTTTCCCCTGGGATTTGCTGCACTGTATCTGAATGAACCTTTTAACCCATTCGTGACAGGAATTATTTTAAAACCTGATTTGATCAGCTTTTATTTTTCAAATTGGCAACACCAACATTTAAATTTTAATGCTACATTTTTCTTATAAAACGTTATGCATCTGAAATGAATATAAATTGACAGAAATTATGATGAGAAGTCAAAAAGTTGCCAATTTGCAGGGGAAAACGATGATTTTAGACTTTCTATCACATTGCCAATTTAAGGATTTTAATGCTTATTTTCCTTTAAAAAATTTTCAGCATCAAACAACGAATATTGACGCAACCAAAATGGGCACAGTTTGTGTAGAATTTTTTTCTCTTTCTGCTCATGTATTTGGTATGATTTTTAGGGCTTTGCATCAAAAGATATTAGGCCAAACCACAAAATGTGGACCTCTGTCACTAATGGGTTAATGAGCAACAGTAGCTTGCGCAAATCTCTTTCATTCCACTGATGCACATGGGATAACTTTTACATCATCAATGCTTTCGTAATCAATAAACTTACTTGTGCCGGCAATGAATCCATCTTGGTATCCCATCATGCATTTCACAGGAGATGCTGATTGGTGGATCACAGACTGTGGTTCACTGTGTGTAGAGAGAGAGAGAGGGGTAACAATCATTTTCATGAACTCACTCAAGAAAAGAATCTAAAGCTAAACAGATACAAGGGGCGTTCACACACAAGGTAAAAAGTGAGATTCAAAAATCGATTTTCTAATCGCGATTAGAAAATTGATTTTATTTTGTGTGTGGACAGAATAATCTCACTAATAATCGGGATTCTAATCGCAATTCAACTCGCAGTAAGAAGTGCGATTTTTTTAGAATAATCAAAATTATTTGCCAAGCGTTGTGTGTGTGTGTGTGAACGGAATCGCGATTAGAAAATCGGTTTTATCTATCCCATCATTCTTTGCGCTTGTGCGATCGATGCCCTATGCACACACTACGCAGTGTGTGCAGTGTTTGTCGTATACGTTACGGGGTGCATGCACTGTATAACATGGACGCACTGTACGCTATCTTGGCGCCGTTGATCCCATGTAGTAAACAAATGTTTTATATGATAGTACATAATCATTTATTATCCAATTAATGAGTTTCTTGCTGTACTTTCTGTAGCCCTTTTACTGTCGATGTGTATTTTCCCCTGTCCAGATCGTGTATAACAGCAGTTAAGCATGTTAAGCAGAGAAGTTTGTGGGCTCTCCTGCCTGTTTCTGTTGCTTCTTCGTGTGTGTGAATGGTCGAAAAAAAAAAAAAATCGAAATTCTAATCGCGATTCAAATCGAGATCCGAATCTTGCATGTGAACGGTGGCTATAAAATCGAAATTTGAATCGCGATTCAAATTTCGATTCCTTTTGTGTGTGAACGAGCCTATAGTAAGCTCTTTTCTTCAAAAGGGTAGAAAGCTATGTTTTGTTTTTTCCCCTCTCTTTCAGATCATGCATACTTTAAGTAGGGCTCTACAAAAAATTTGTCTTCCTGCTTGCCCGTTTGGGCAAGTTTCTTTGAAAATTACTTGCCCAAAACATATCTTGCTTGCATACATTACTAGCTCCGTTTCCACAAAATAAGAAAATTCATGACAGTTTGAATTTAAGTTTGCAAATTGATATCTACTAGCCATTGCTGAAGATGTACTTGCACTGTGAGCATCATACTAACTGATTTTTCATTTGTTCTCATGATAGCTTTGATGGAATTGACTTGACTTTCAGTCAAGCGACTTCAAAATTCACTTGCCCTTTCATGATTTTTACTATAAACATTTTGGTCAGCTTACTGTTAAAGTGCATTACAAGAAACTGTTATTATTAGTGTTATCAATTATCAATTTGCAAATCCTCCGGGAAGGCTCTTTTTTAATGGGGGTTAAGCAAAATAAATGCCGTGATTATGTTACTTCGTGGTACGAAATTCCATGAATCTGGAACAAACCCCAAATTCACCAAAGTTTCAAGTTGCAATAGGTTCCTGGGAAACACACCTCCTTCAATCCTGCAGACTACCTCTTGTAGTCTTTTCTATGCTACCACTCTTAAAAGCAACTGTGGGAAGAGGACTGGGTAATAACCTTCCATCCAAGTACAATCAGGCCCTACATGTCACTAAGAAGAGAAAACTATCTAAGATGTATGTATTTCACCTACATGTATGGACAGGCTTTGGAGGAAAGATCTAATGCCAAATACCTTGGCATAAACTTCAGCCATGACCTCAGTTGGAACACCCAAATCAAATCCATCACAAAGAAAGCCAACAACACCAGATGCTTTCTGCAAAGAAACTTTATGAGCTGTCCAGGAAACACAAAGGTTATGTGCTACAGGGTGCTCCTGAACCTACTAATGGACTATAGTACATCAAAGATCTGGGACTCATACACACAGTCCAACATCAGGAAAATGGAAATGATTCAGCACAGGTATGCTTGTTTTGAGTGTTACGACTACCAGACCACAAACAGCGTCTCAGCCATGTTCCTTCAGCTTGAGTGGCACAACCTACAAGAATGAAGGGCACAAGCCAAGGTTCTACTGCTGTATCGCATCATCCTCATAGATGTCCAACACCATTTCCAGCATGCATCTCTTCTGACTCGTGTCACTCTTAAACATTTCCATCTGCCAGAACGCAATGATACAAGAACTCATTCTTCCCTGCTGCCACCAGATTACAGAATGCCCTCCTAGAGGATCTGGTAGACTGCATCTCTTCAAGCTTCTTCAAGAGACGCCACTAATCATGACAGGATCAGGAGTGGTTGTCAGGTTACAAAGGGACATACGCATCACTATATTCCATAGCTTTACAAAATAGCATGTCTCACTAAGGCCATGATGGCACGACTGTGCCCTACTCCTGATTGATACCTGCGATGCCCGCAGAATCTTCAAGAGTGAGGTGCTACATGTCAGGCTGTGTTAGACCAGGTATCATTTTTAGCTTACACTGTCGTGTATATATGTAGCGTTTTTTAATCAACTGTGAATACTCAGCAGTATGACAAACGTTCTCCCATATACGATGAAATATTGGAACTACTCTCCCCCACAACTTAAAATTTTAATACATTGTTAGCTTTTAAAAACAACTAGAAAAGGACCTTAAGCTGAATTAGAATTGCACGCTGCATGATAACCTAGACCAGCTCTCTGGACACTAGTGCTGTTTCAGCAATGTCCAGATTTCCATTCAGAGAGGATGAAGAAGAAGGTGCAATACATTTGTCTTAATACACACCCTCCTCTTATGTAAACAGTGTCTACTATCAACACTAATGGGGTGTTGCAATCGATTGCAAGTTGCAACTGATTGTCACTGGCCAATCAAAATCATTGTTGCATGCATGTCTTCTTAAAAGGGCAGACCCTGAGCCAATCAGAATGGTTGTTTCAAAATTATCAATTATTTGCAATTGATTGCAACCTTCTTGCATCGCCCCATAAGTGTGGTACTATGATTATGAAAAAGCATGTAAGACTGCAAAGTTTCAGTTGCTTCTATTGTTAACCTAATCCCTCTATTAATCATGATCCTGGAGATTAACAATGGTAGAGTTTTTCCTGGGCCAGGGGACAGGAAGTCTGCTTTTTGAAGGTCACAACTGAACTATCACTTATCCACCCTGACTTCACAGCTTATTCACACCACTTCCACTGCATAACGATAAGTCCTTCACAACAAAAGCATGATGAAAGACACTGTGCCAAGACAAAGATGTTGTACACCTTTCCGCATCAAAATCATGTTCATTTTCACAATCAGAGCACTGCACTTGGCCTGAATAGGATATGCCTATTCAAGCTAAAAAGAGGGCGCTGTCATGCTAAAGCCCACACCCTCATTTTACTCTTAGATTTATAATTTTTTTTTTTCTCGGAATTTCGCGTTTTAGTAACTTTATGACATTGGATATATGGATACGACCTATGCTTCATTCCCTTCCCTTCTCTTCCCCCTCCCACCCTCTCTCCCCCTTCTCTCCGTCTCAATGTCTCTCTCTCTCTCTCTCTTCCTGCTCACAAAGCCAGTACTTGCTGAATTTTTTTACCATTTGCTAGGCCTCCCGGGGGGGGGGGTCACTCTCCACATGGTCTGCTACCCACCCGTGTCCGACAACCTCAGAAATGCACCCTAAATGGCGTAACTACATTAACCAAATTTGCAACCCTAAATGGCGTAACCCATAAAAAAAGCCACCCTAAGTGGCGTGAACAGGGAAATCCCCTAATTTGATACCCTAAGTGGCGTAAACATTGAAATCGATTAATTTGATACCTAAAGGCCCTATCTCACCAACGGAGACGTCTCTGCGACAAATTTCAAAATAATTATAATAGAGCATCTGCAGGATCATGCACCTGACTTGGACCAGGAGGAATGTCAGTACACATTCAGTCACGCAGTTTCTAAAGTGGGTCAAACATCATCAGGTAGAGTCGCGGAAACGTCTCTGCATTCTGCAACGTCTCATCAGTTTTTCTGGTCTCCTCCTGGTCTCCGCGACGTCTCCGAGATGGTTTAGAGACGTCTCGGAGATATTGCAGAGACGTCTCGGCAGTCGCGGATATACGTCGCGGAGACTTTGCAGAGACTGTAAAAAGTCTCCCCCCCCAAAAAAAAAAAAAAAAAAAAAAAAAAATCTCGCATGTTCGAATTTCTTGCAACGCCTCGGACACTCCATATTTTGCTCATTTCTTTTTTAAAATGCTGTTCAAATTAATCTCCTTTTATTGAAACAGTGAAATTTCTAGGGTGGACTTACCCTTTAAGTCTGAGAAAAAATTTTTACTCGTGTGATTTTTGCACCTATCGTTTGTGGTTAAATAATTCATTAAGCTGAAATATACTAGTCTATTCATTCAGAAATGCAATTTTGTTTTTGCATTGAATTGTACACAAAGACAAGTCAAGCTATCACTCCCGTGAGTGGGTCAATCAAGGACAGGATAGATCTACATGTAAGTAACGCTAGGCTACTACTGACTTGAATTGAAAAACACAACACAATTAATAGTATATGGGGCTAGCCTCTAGGAATAACAACACGAAAGAAAACCAGTGAAACAAAGTACACACGAGTAAAACTTTTTCTCAGACTTGATATATTTACTCACCAATAAACAGCTCTTCTATGGTAATAAAATTTCCGTCAAATGAAACTCACGATGCCATAATAATGTGTTTTGAGACGTTTGGATAATGCTAGATATAAAAAAGAAATTGTGGCACTTGAGAGTACTTTTAAGTGTTTCCGGTGTCTGTGGTCGGCTTCCAACAAGGGCACTGTTGCTTTATCCATTTTTTAAAATATCGATGGTGCAAATGCATGCCGTGCAGCCGAGCATAGTCGCTTCAAACAGGCACGGAACGGTTGCATTAGATCGATGATTAGCATAGCCATAGCATAGCATCCTCTGCGACCTATGGGCGTGTGTATGGTAACGCGTGCTGCCTAGTATAGAGCCGGCCGGGTGTAAGAGACTAGCTTGGGGGACTGTATACGGGGGTCAATCTCATAAGTGCTGGCCGCGCCGGCGTGTGCGAGGATTATTTTGAATCCCTGTGGTGTTAATGGCGTAGGTATGTTCAAATTTGCCTAAATTTGCAACCCTAAATGGCGTAGAATAAATTTGCACCCCTAAATGGCGTAATCTGCATAACCAAATTAGCAACCCTAAATGGCGTGAAGAGTGAGAAAAGGCTACCCTAAGAGGCGATTTACCAGCGAATGGTGCTGAAAAGCAACCCTTTTTGCCAAAGACGTCGACGACGCCCGAGTGCCTGAAACGGGACCCTTTTCGACGCTTTTTCTGGACGCGGGTGCGTAGCAGGCCATGTGGAGAGTGACCCCCCCCGGGCTAGGCCTATATTACTCACATTCTCTATTGATAACTCCAGATGTGTCATTTTTTTTAATTATAATTTTGAATTTGTGTATTTTAATTTTATCTATGTACATGCATTTCATATTGTATCAATGTAAATGAATCTGCAATGCGGCCGCCTGACTGCAAAAGATTTGTTTTTTTTTTCAATAAACCGATTTAAATACTTCCATAAACAAATACATAATATGCCTCTACTATGCACAGGATCAGAGATGGGGTTTGACATTCAGTTGGGGAGTTTCGAAGTGATCAGGGCTGCGTTTCACGAAACCGTCATAAGTCTAAGTTCATGGACAACCCATAGAAATACGTGTTAATTGTACAACACACGTTTCAATGGGATGTCCAAGAAGTTAGACTTATGACAGTTTCGTGAAACGCAGCCCAGATCTCTACCCTGTAAAACCGGTCTACGACCACACATCGACCGACCAACAAGACAAAATTTGCATGGGGAAACTGCCTCAGCCCCCATCACTTGTCTGTTCCTGCACAGGACCTCCATTTAACATCCTACCCGAAGGACTTCACATGATCTTCATACCCACCTTGTGTTCCTGATGTCGACAAGGTAAATGTTTCCATCATCTGCTCCTCCTGCCATGGTTTGAGATGAGAGGAATGTACAACAGTTGAAAGGAGATGAACCGGACGTGCTGAATATCTGTGAGGAAAGAGTGTACAGTTTGAATATAAACTCTGGCCGGAATTCACAAAGGTGGTTTAAAGTTAGATCATGGATTATTTAAATTTTGTGGTATAAGTATGCTTGATTTAGCACGTGCACTTAGAAAGGTCCAATGATCCCTGATAATGAACGCGTGCGTTTGGCAAAAGGCGCTAAATTTATGCTCGTTGCCATGGTTTAGACCATGGATTATGTAAATTAATTTAAATAAACCATGCGTAAATTTACATAACCTGTGGTCTTAACCATGGCAACAAGCGTAAATTTAGCGCCTTTTGCCAAACACACACGTTCATTATCAGGGATCATCGGACCTTTCTAGTGTACGCGCTAAATCAAGCGTACTTATAGCACAAAATTTGAATAACCCATGGTCTAAATTTAAACCACCATCGCGAATTCCGGCCTCTGTCAATAAATGTCCTATGTCACATTTTGAATTAAAGGCATTGGCTAATTTTGTGAGTAGCTGATTTAAAAAATTCTCAAACTAAGATGAAACATGTGTATGAGTACTTGTATTTGTACTCAAAAACCCTGAAACCAACCATAATTTGGAATGAAAAAGTGTAAGTTAGACGCAAACAGCGATTTTATTATCCTTCGTCTCATGAGACAATCACTGAGAGGACCACTTTGCTTGAATTTGAAAATGCCGTTATGCGCCTCCCGCCGCGTGACGCGCCAATACACACAGTACGGTAAGGCGAGTCATACGCGCATGCGCACTCCTTATGTCCATTCTGTGCAACCGACCATCGTATATTTTTCAAACATTGGTTCACATTTTTGATGTTTAAAAATACTTCCTGTGGATATTATACTTTGAAACTTTCAGACTGGTATTTTTACACTATAACCCTTATGTTTATCCCATTTTCAAGTAACAAAACAAGATTTTTAAAAATCATAACAATGTTAACCCATAGAGGTACAGTGTCAACTTTAGGAGATGCTTTTGCAGTATCTGTTGGTCCAGAATCTTGGGCAGTACATTTTATACATGAGCAGAAAGAGAAAAATGCACTGACAAATTTGAGCCCATTCCCATCGCTGTACGGTGTGACGTTCTCGAATAAGAGCAGTTTAAGTGTAACTAATCATTAAACTCTTTAAATTGGCAACGCAGTGAATAATATATAATCACTATTTCTGTGTTCAAATTGGCAATTTCTGATTCAATTTTACAATTATATTTCATTTTGGTTTATGTTATATCCATATTAATTTTTTTCAAGCTATGTAAACGTGGAAAAAAAAAAAATTATATTGCCAATTTGAGGATTGAAGATGATTAATTTAGACCTCAAGAAAGTTCTGTACTGCTATGGCCAATGTCTTTAATCTTTAAAATGTAAGAAATGCTTGTTCACATAAGAAGCAGCAAACTCTTGCTGCAAACCCTTGCATTTTTTTCTTCGTGCAAAAATGAATGGTACATGAGGAGGCAAAAAAGAAATACGCCGGGTAAAAGTGATCTTTTTATGCCTCCCGGCGGCAAAAAGGTGTGGACCAACGAAATCCTTATGAAATTTGTGCAACATATGATGTCACGAAAAGCACATTCCTTTATAAATAGAGCATGCAGCAGTATTAAAGGGGGAACCCAATGCTAAAACAATGTTTGTTCATTTAAAAGAGCATGATTTTATTAGCAGAAAATCATCTGCCTAAAATTTTTTAAAAAGTCGTGTTGCCAAGGAAACCCCCAAATGTGGCAAGATTTCAGGATCTTTTTGACCCCTCAGCTGTGACCCAGTTTCAACTGGGTACCCACTTTGACGTCATTTTGTCAAAATGACGTCAAAGAGGGTACCTTGTCGCGCAATTCTAGCAAAATATGCGCAAGGTATTTTACATATTGTACAGTCTAGCGCGCAGCACAACTGCAATGCGCAAAGCTGGGTACCCACATTTACGTCGTACCTCGTACTCAAATTTTTTGTCAACTTTTTATGAGAAAATTAGCCAAAATGCACTGATTTTGATTGAAAATCATCAAACTTTTAATGTTATTCTTCTTAGAATGTGATTCTCAATCATATGTCCAAAAAAAATTTACCATTGTGTAATCACTTTAACACAAAGTGTGCATTTAATTACGGAGGGGTTTACCACACCATACGTGAACGCTAAAAAGAGTGAGCATGTTTGTCATAGGGGTTTGCAGCTCAATATGTGAATGAGCCTTCAAAGTAAACAAAAATAGGATCAACATTTAGTAGGGGAGAAATAAGCGACATGGAAATTCTCTTTGCAGATCATGACCCTATAAACAAGCTTGACTAGGCCTTTGGAATTGATTTCATCATGTACTTTCCATATTTCAATACAGCCCTGAAATACCAGTAGGTTCAAGTTCATATCATTAGTGGTAATTATGGGCCTTCCTTTCCAGCTACAGTACTGCAGTAAAATGAATACTTTTAATTTTTTGAAATCAGGTACATGTACTTTCAAGTGAATTTCAGCAGTGTGCATATCATGACTTCTATATGACTTGCGTGTCAGCGACAGATTATTATTTTTAGATTTCTATTCGAGTCAGACTATAAATGATTTTTATTCCCTAAGTGAACTCAATATAACATTTGAAATGTGGAAAGTAATAGCGATTTTATCTTCTAGAAAAAAATGGTGGATCTTAAAATACATGAGAATGATACACATTGAACTGGTTTTAGGAAAGCTTCAAGATGACCTCTGACCTTTGAACTGACCTTTTGTCTACTCTTTAACCCATAGCCTTCCAGACTGCCTCCTTCTCTGGCTAAGAGTAACAGCTTGCCATCTGTAGCTACTTCTCTCTCAGCTGCATGGATCAAAACAAAAGTAAGCTTATCTTAAAGTGTACCTAAAGATAATCAGCTTTTTAACCCATTCATGACAGGAATTATTTAAAGCCTAATTTAATCAGCTTTTATTCTTCAAATTGGCAACACCAACATTTTTATTTTATTGCTACGCTTTTCTTATAAAACGTCATGTATCTGAAATGAATATAAATTGACAGAAATTATGATGAGAAATCAAAAAGTTGCCAATTTGCAGGGGAAAATGGTGATTTTAAACTTTCTATCACATTGTCAATTTAAGGATTTTTATGGCTTTGCATCAAAAGATATAAGGCCAAACCACAAAATGTGGACCTCTGTCACGAATGGGTTAAGCTAGGGGTTCCACAACACTATACCATTGCCAAATATGAGTGTCAAATACTACTTTTCTCAAAAAAATACCCGAAGTTCAAATACACTCCCAATTTACATAAAAGCGACTAGTGGGGTAGATTAGTTGACGCACGCACAGATTAGGATGTTAAGGAATTGAACTGTTGTTTTGTTTGATTCCGTAAACACCCTAATTGTGTGAGCTTATGCTATCTTATATTTTCTTCAAACTTCTTTCAAATTTACACTGAGAATGCCGGGTGAAGGTTTTGGTGGGTCATTTCACACATACTAGCTTTACACTATTTTTTCAGGTGACTTAATAACCTAATGACTACTGATGTTTCTAAATCTGTACACGGACAACCAGGGCCCCGTTTAAAAAAAAGGTCAATTTATGGTCTCAGTGCTTTTCTCCATTGCTCAAGTTCATTTGTAATAAGATCAACATCAGACTGTATGTACCTGTTAGAGTTTCCATAAAAGAAAAGCTCCTTCTGTCACCTTTATATTCATACACCATAAAAAACAAAATTCAAAAGCCTTTTGACAGGTTTTAATGTTCTGTTACTTTGTTAAATTTGGCTGACCACAGGAATAATCCTGTCACAGTTTTGGAAGAAATGAATAGCTATTAGGCTACTGAATCAACCTGTTGACTACTGGCCCATGTGTTAAGTCTAAGGGAATATAAGAAATCAGTAGTTAACAAGTTAAATTGAATAAACATTAAAGTCATGTGCGAAGCCTACTCACATGTGGGGTTCTCCGGGGTGCCCAGGTCTACCCCGTCACACACAGGGGCCACAGCGCAGCTGTTTATGGCATCTGACCCTTCACCTATAACCCCTAGGCACTGTGATTGGCCGCAGTCCCATAACCTGGCTGACCCATCCAAGGAGCAGGAGACAATATTCCTTCCTCTGTCTACGATGGCTGTGTCTTGGATACCTGGTGGGAGGCAGTAGTAACAAGAAGACAATTTAATTTTTTTTAAATGAACAAAAAATTAATGATTTAGTCAAATTCTGCAAAATAGAATTTGCTGTTTGTAACAGGCATTCATCGGTGAATCTGTGAAATGTCTCCTATGTGACATCAGTCTTTTATTTCTTTATTGCATCAAATAAAATAATATTCTGTTCTTGTATAGCGCACATCACATTATCATCTAACGTCTCTATACGCTTCCAAAGGACTTTGGATATTATTACCCTGGCTTTAGCCCGGCAACCATTACAGCACCCAAGCATTTCAAGGAATTAATTCCTGTCAGGTACCCATTTACCTCACCTGGGCAAAATGTGGCAAATGTAGATTAATGCAAAATCTATTGATAACAAAATTGACAAATGGCTCATTTTGGAATCACTGCCACTATAAATCAATGATCATAAGAGATCTTTCATTACTTCATTACTTATGAATGAAGATCCATGTCATGCAGAACTCATTTCACAGAACTGTCCCAATCCATTCTGATATGAGTTTCAAACACTTTATTGGAAGAATACAGATACAATTTTTCAGGGTGCAAATTTGATGATGAAAATATGAAAAAGTTTAGCTCTTCAGGCTGAGTTCCCTGGATACAACTGCTCTGCAGTCAAGGACACTAACCACATCTTCAACTCAAGTCTTGGACCAAACATTATACCTAACCCTGATTGTCAGTGGTTACTGGTTTGTTTTACCCGACTCCTAAGAAAGCATGCATTCCTGTACATAAGCAACCAGAGGACAGACAGCTTTATTAAAGTCCTCTTTGAAGAACCTGGTAATGAGGATTAATGCCTTACCAAAGGGCACTAGATTACGAGACCACTGCTCTACCAACTGCCTCCTCCTACTCCTATGTAGGATTGTACTCCTACAAGTTTGACAACACTGTTACAAGAGCATACATGTATGTGTATGTTGGAATATCCTCCTGCACACCTCATTTGTGACTGGTGAGTGTAAGTCGACAACTCCTGTCTTCTACTGATGATATCTTCAGCTGTGTGTTCAGTCCTATGCTCATGATAAGATCCTACACTATTAAACTGCTTTGATACATGTAACTCCACCCCTGACCCAAACACTATATCTGCCCTGATCCTAACCCTACATTTTTCATAAAATAAAGCTTTAATAAACTGATGCTGCAGCATACATCGGAGCACTCTTCCACGCATCTTGTTTCTGACCAGTGAGATTGACTGGATGGCTGCTGTCTTCCACTGACCGTATCTTCGCCTGTTTGTCCAGTCCTTGACTCAAGATGATGCTGCAGCATACATCAGAGCATTCTACACGCATCTCTTTTCTGACAGGTAAGATTGACTGGATGGCTGCTGTCTTCCACTGACCATATCTTCACCTGTTTGTCCAGTCCTTGACTCAAGAAAGAATTCACAACTCTAGCACTGGGCCGGCCAAAGATTATACCTCCTCGGACCTTATATATTTGACAAAAAAAAAACATTGAGGAATTGTCATTGCAGCAAATGTCGGAACACCCTACTACCCACCTCGTTTGTGACCAGTTAGTGTTACTGGACAGCTTCCATCTTCCACTGACCATATCTTCAGCTGGGTGTCCAGTCCTCCACTCAAGATGACCAGTCCTGACGGGAAGAACTGACAGGTCTCTGCCTCACCCGCATGGCCCTCAAGCTCCCTCTTTGGTCAAAAACAGAAATTAACATATTTACAATCATTATACTTACAGAGATAATCGATGTGCCTCATTCCAGAAATTTTGATATAAACAAGGATCCGCACTGGTTTTGCTCACTTAGCCTGGACAAGAACTAATACTATGAGAATCCTACATGCTCTGTACAACATTACATAGCGAGGAAAGGCCTACAGGCTCATTCAAATATCCAACGGCAAACCCTCATGTTTTTCTTTTAGCATTCACATATGGTAGGGTAAACCTCACTCCTTATGATTATTAGATGCGCATTAATGCCACAATAATAGTACGTGCTCAAATAAAAGGATAGCTTTGCCAAAAGTTGCACACGCAAACTCTTGCCATCATAATTTGCACTCACTTTATTAAGAAATTTGATTGGTCCACATCTTTTTGGCTGCCAGGAGGCATTTAGCCTTGCAGAAGATTTTTTTGCATGGCAGATTTTTTGCCACCTTCATATCCCATTCGAAAAACCATGGTGGGGTCTGTTGCTTCATATGTGAACAAGCAAAAAATTCCAAACAGAATGGCATCACAGCCTGAAATATGACAACAGCCTGGAACTAGCAGCCATTATGTTCGAGATGAAAAGAAAATGATCAAAATAAGTAAAACACCCAAGACTTTGTTTTCCTGCATGCAACCAAACAATGCTTTCTTCCTTAATTCTTCATGGGTTTTTCCCTCAAGTTTCAGTAATTCTCTTTTCTATATTTCATCTGGTGTTCCATTTTTAAAACTTCGTATCACGATGGACATCTCTTTTTAACTCACCCTCACGATTCCTGTAGCTGTCTCCCATATCCTGAGGTGGCCATCAGAGCTAGCAGATACTCCCAAGGCACCTCCAGCAGATATATCCAAACTATGGATCTGGAAATTAAAAAAACACAAATACACCATCAAAGAGATAATGCATCATACAGTGCATATTAACCCCCCCCCCCCCAGTTATTATCCACAAACCAAGGTTAATGGAATAGCTTGTCACTGGGTGCTCAGAGCAGAAATTTACATAAATTTGAATACATTACCAAACCAGTCTATAATGCAACCATTTTTCAAAAGCATGCATTTTCCTGAAATAATAGGTCTTCCAATATGTGATTAGATCATCATTAGAGTGGCCGAAGGCATGTCCTGTTTTAATCTTTATTGGGGTTGGCCTAATTCATGTGTTTTATGGCCATGTTGGATTGTGCCACACCTACAAATATTTGAAAGAGGGAGAGCTACAGCCTTCCTCGAAGCTGGAGTGTCTGTTGAAGAGGTGGTGAGGAGACTAGGCGTAACGCCATGGGCTATTTGAAAATTCAGGGCGAAATTTAAGCACACAGGGGATGTGAAGAACCTGCCGAGAAGGCGTCGACCTCAAGTGACAAATGTCAGGCAAGACATGTCCACAACCAACAAAGCTGAAACCTGTAGGAAATTAACAGGTATGTGAAATCAAAATCGTTTGAATGGCGCTTCACATAATTTGTAAATACTAACACAGTTTCTCCATCTACATGTATCACTGTATCTTTCATTTCTTGCGTTTCTGCCAAACAGATCAAAAAGAGACTGCATCATCGATGAGGACAGGGGCCACATGACATTTCCCTCCAAACTGTGGAATGGCCTGCATGAGGTTGGCCTACAAGCAAGACGCTCAAAGAAGAAGCTGAAACTTACAGATTGACATCGTCTGGAACGCATTTGATTCGCAAGATGACATTGAAGATGGGGAAGGCGTCGCATAGGCAAACGTATTCTCAGCAACGAATGCAGGTTTCCCCTAAAGAAGATCGATGGGAGAGTGAGAGTTTGGGGAAGGGTAGGGGAGGAGCTCAAACGTAACTGCTCTCCAAGTTGGAAGCATGATGATGTGGAGCAGCATCAGCACCCATGGGAAGACAGATCCTGTTCCCGTTCCAAGTCCATTGAACACCCAACGATATGTTGATGAGGTGTTGAAGCCGCACGTCGTGCCATATGCAGCAGCCATCGGAGACGAGTTTGTCCTTATGGACGACAACACAAGACCTCATTGTGCTCGAGTCACCGATCAGTTTGCGAAAGAAAATGGCACTTAGCATATCGAATGGTCTGCAAGATCCCCCAACTGCAACCCCATTGAGATAACATCGAGGTGAAGGATGATACCTCTTCGGAGGAGTTTCAGCTCAATTGTGCAGAGGGCCTGGGCCAACCTGGATCAACAGTATGCTGAAGAGATGTTGCGAGATGATCGAATGGTGGACCAATCAATTATTGAAGACTTCATTCAGTGAGATGTTTATTAAAAATGAAACATAGAGTGACATGCTAATAAATAGTGCTTGAAAGTTCATAAACATGCACTGATTCTCTTATTATTCCTGTAGAAGCTGACACAAATCACAAAACTGCAAGATTTTTCTTTACACACCTTTTGTCATAAAATGGATGCTTTCACATCAACAGTGCCATATATTGGCAGATACATAGGATGCATCTTTCGTGTAAGAAATTCCGAATTCATTACTGCTTCAATGATCGAAATCAGCAAAATACTTTTTGAGATATATGAAAAAATGCTGGGGGGGGGACTTACATTTTTGGTTGAGTGTATATCTTTATAAATTATAATGATATACCTTGAAAATTATGATCTGAAGGTTTAAAATTAATTTACATCAAAATCTATGATATATGTACTTGTATAAATTCTTTAGGAGTTCCAAAGCAAATTTCTACGTGATTATACTTTTGATGATGCTGAATATTATAACATTCAAGATACTTTTTTTTTCTCCCCTCACCTTAACCCAATCTGTGAATTATTTTCATGTTGCCCTAAACAAGCAGATGCTTCTCTCAAGATATCTTCAGCTAGATGTTGTGTTGGTTGGCAAAAAAAAATAGTCAAAGGCATTTGCTAACTTTGTGAGTAGCTGATTTAAAAAATTATCAAACTAAGATGTAACATGTGTATGAGTACTTGTATTTGTACTCAAAAACCCTGAAACCAACCATAATTTGGAATGAAAAAGTGTAAGTTAGACGCAAACGACGATTTTATTATCCTTCGTCTCATGAGACAATCACCAAGAGGACCACTTTGCTTGAATTTGAAAATGCCGTTATGTGCCTCCCACTGCGTGATACGCCAATACACACAGTACGGTAAGGTGAGCCATACGCGCATGTGCACTCCTTATATCTATTCTGTGCAACTGACCCTCGTATATTTTTCAAACATTGGTTCACATTTTTTATATTTAGAAATACTTCCTGTGAATATTATACTTTGAAACTTTCAGACTGGTATTTTTACACTTTAAGCCTTATGTTTATTCCATTTCCAAATAACAAAACAAGGGTTTTTTTTAAAATCATAACAATGTTAGCCAATGCCTTTAATAAGAAGGAAGGTGAAAAATGTAGCTGCTGTGCACATGTGACAAAGTTCTGCCAAGCACAGTCATTATCATCAATATTATTACATCCATTACTGCTATTCATAGTGTATCTCTGTATATTATAAAGTTTGGTTGAATCATTTGATCATGTAGCTCCCTGGGAGTTTCTTGACATAAGCATTAATTCCTACTACAGTTTATACTTACACTTTTATCATGGATACTTTCAAGTGATGTGCTGGGAGCTACAAATTGAGCTGATACATTCTTCTCTGGACAGGCAACAGTGATTTTCCTCTGTGAAGGCAAGCAGAAAAACAATTCATTTGTGTTAAAAAAATGTAATGATCACTAGAGAACCATATTCTCTTGCACGTCTGAACTAGGTGTCATGGTATAATGGTTCATTAACTTCACTCTCAATCAGAGGATCGAGGGTTCAAATCCCAGCCCATCACTTATGTCTTTTGGCAAGACATTAAGCCGCTTTTGCCACCCTCCACCCAAGTCTTAAAATGGGTATGTGGTAGGATGCGAACGTCGATACATTGGCATGCGTGTCCTTGTGAAATAGTGCCTGGCTGAAAAGCTCCCTAGGGAGTGGAGATGGTGCACTTTGTGTGGAAGAGCAATCGAATACAATGACCAGGATAATAATAATTACATGTATAGCACTCAGAGACAGATTACCAGTATATAAATGTTGTTGCAGTTGTTGAATTGGGTTTTTACAGACGTGTATCAATCAAATAGGATTATTTACATGTACGTCTGGGACCGACCTTTAATGTCACCATCCGAAAGACATGGCAAATGTAGATTCATATCTTGCCAAAGGACATTAGTGCCGCGGCAGGGATTTGAAACCCTGGACCTTGTGGTTCAAGGTCCGGAGACTTATCCACTGAGCCACAACACCTCTACTATGTGACAAGTAATATCATTATTATTAGCTAAGATCATATGGTCTGGCAGATATATTACTTGTGACCAATTATGACCCCTCGCCAATGTAAGAGAAAAGTATGGAAAATTGGGTCATATTCGGACATATAATGTGCGGTGGCCTTAACCCTGAATGAGAGTGGATAGAAATTTATCAAGAAAGGGAGAGAGGGATTATCATTTGGCATTTGAGCAATGATAGTCTGGGATTGTGAGTACATAAAATCTAAACTGCATCTCACCTTAGACACATCAGACAGTGTGAACCCTTCAGATACTGTGACCTCTGGAGTCCCGCGGTCATTGACCCCATGTGACCTCAATTCACCTTCTATGGTCTTTTCTCCTGCCAATGAGAAGAGGAAAGGAAAATCATTAACCCACTGCCTAGATTAAGTTGGTAATTCCTGTATCAACCCGTTGACGACTGAATTGACATATTTCCATATACTTAGTACAGGGGCCACCCGGTTCCTGTACCCAATGGGTTAAGCAGATAGGAAGAAGAGAATTCAGTAGGGGTAATGATTACTGAAGAGTAGGGATATACTGTTTGTAGATGTAGGGAGCATGGCATTTCATGAAGTGTTTTGTCAGTGACTTTTACTGACAACTGTTATAAGCTACTGAAATCCTTGCATCTGATTGGCTGAGAGCAAATTTGTCAGTAAAAATCACTCACAAGACACTTCACTAAATGCTCCCCTAATGTTCATTTTTCTGGTATTTCTATTCTGTCATATAGGTTTGGCTTTGAATCTAATTTTTTTCAACAGTAACCCAAAGAGGAAAGGTTTGCATGCAAATATTTATTCTACATCTTCTGCACACCAACAAACAAACCAATAATAAATGTTCATACCAAGATACACATTTCATATCTTGGATGTTGTGGAGGAGCAGCAGCAGCACCCTTCCCTGCAAAACCTGCAGTATTTTACTTGGTATTATGAGTGAAGTAGTAGTAGGTTTGCTTTTTATTTTTTGTTTTTGTTTTTGCTTAAAGCAACTTTCAAATGTATACACAGTGAGTATAAAATGGAATTGTGATCCCCTCCAGCAAATTTAGCCCCCAAAGGTACTGCATTATGCAGTATTATGCAACACCTGTAGTTTTTATTTCTAATTTTTATTATTTTCTTTTGCTTAGTTTCTTAGAATCATTTATACTCTTTTAAACCTTTAATTTTTTATTTCTTTATTTTTCTTCCTGTCTTTTCCTTCTTTCATTCTTTATTTTTCTCATTAATTAGTGGTTTGTCAATCTACTTAATCATTTATTTACGGTTTTATTAATTAATTCATGTCTATTCATTGATTTTGCTTGTTTGCAGTTTGCTTGCTTTTCACCGATTTCAGTTTTTTTTCTTGTTCTCCCTTTTCAAGTTTTTTTTTTTTAAATCTATTTTTTGTTTAAAGTTGGCCACTTTATGTTTGTAATAAAGTCAATCCTACTCAGAAATCTATGTTGATTTGAGTATTTCTTTCTCCTGAATTGGCGCACAAACGAATTTTTTCCATAGCCTAAAAATACATCACTATGCACTAGTTACACAAAATCTAATATTTGGGACTGATACCATGGATACTGAGTTATCAATTGGCAGTCTCTGACTCTGGTCCCTGTCTGATACCAAGCATGCTATTGCTAATAATATATTATAACTTTACATGAAGTAAAGGTAGCTAAACTGTGCAATGACTGAATATGAAACAGGTTTCACACCAAAGCATAAGTTCATTTGGAAATATTGACACAGAACCCAACATAACAACCTAAAATAAAAGCTGGAGAGTTTTGAAGGGCTTCGGGTAGGGTTAGGCCCGGGCTAGACAAGGGGTAAAGTAAATTAGCACACTGCTCACCTGGTGTTCTGCAGTTCACCCAAGCAACTCCGTCATTTTCACTGTAAAGACAGAAAGAAAACAACCAATTTAACGCTATCCACTTTTAGGAAAATAAAATTATTATTTTAAAGCTGAAATAAGAGAAGAATCTCACCTCAAACTCCGATGCCATTCACTCATAACAGACAGTCGGCTCCTAATGGTCGCCATCTTGGTGCTAGCAGCCGGCGCGGCGCGGCCGCTCGTTAAATACGATACGTTTCAGAAAATGTGCAAGTCACGTCATCGAGAAATAAAATATAAATCATATACTGTGCCAAGCCTCAGAATTAAATTTTGGAGGATATAGGACCGCGGGAGGGAAAGGATTGGGGGGGGGGGGGGGGGGGGGAGGGGGGATGAATTATCGTCCAGTGTCTCTTCTGTCTGTTTTTAACAAATTATTTGAAAAATTGATATATGCAAAGTTAATATCCTTTGTATGTAAACATTATAATAGACAGTTTGGGTTTCGCTCTGGACACTATACCTCTATGGCTTTACTTGAATTTATTGAACATCTTAACACAGCTTTTGAAAATAAAGATACTGGCCTTGGCATTTTTTTTGACCTTTCAAAGGCATTTGATTCCATTGATCATGATATCTTGTTGCAGAAATTGAAATTCTACGGTATAAGAGGAATTCCTTTAGAGTGGATAAGGAGCTATCTGTCTCATAGAAAACAGTTTGTTTGTATTAATGGTGTTAACTCTACATTTTTATCAGTCTCGGCGGGTGTTCCTCAGGGATCAATACTGGGTCCACTATTATTTTTACTTTATATCAACGACGTTCAATATGTCAGTGAAAAACTTTGCCCAGTTATATTTGCAGATGACACAAACCTATTTGTGTCAGGTAAAACTATTGGGGAAATATCGACTATAGTTTCTTCTGAATTACCTAAAATAGAACTATGGTTTTTGGCAAACAAATTACTTATAAATACCAAAAAGACCAACTGTATGATATTTAAGCAGAAAAATAAAAAACTTTTAGAAAATGTATGTGACATCAGAATTAATGACCATAATATATTACAGGTTTCCAATACCATATTTCTTGGAGTAACACTTGATGACAGACTAACATGGTCTTCTCATATAAATGATATGTTGAGGAAAATCTCTCGTGCAATTGGTGTACTCTGTAGAATAAGACACTTTATTCCTTTGAAAATATTGATAAATATATACAATGCAATTATTTTACCTCATATATCCTATTGTACTTTGATATGGGGTAACTGTGCGAAAAAATTATTATCTCAAGTTCATGTTTTGTAGAAAAGAGCATTACGAACAATAACAAATTCTCACCCCAGAACTCCTTCGGAACCACTATTCTTGAAATTTAAGATACTCACTATTTTTCAAATATACAAATTACAAGTTGCATCATTTATGTATATGTATAATAATGACTTGTTACCTCCCATCTTTTATAATATGTTCAAAACAGCTAAGGATGTTCATACACTCTTTACAAGACATGCAAATGACTTGTTTATTCCAATGTTAAAATACCAAACTTCACGCAAATCGGTTAAATACTCAGGTGTAATATTGTGGAATGCCATACCGACTGAAATTAAAAACTGCTCATCTCTTGCCTCTTTCAAACGTAAATATAGAAATTATCTCATGAATGAATTCTCATCGTAATCTTGTTTCACCTGTATTAATAACCAATCCCACTTATTGCCTATCTAATTCTCTTCCTTTCTTTTATTATAATTTACTTACTGTGGTTTTTTTTAGGAGCCCAGCCTTTGAAAGGCTAATGGCCTCTGCTGGCTCCTACAAATTCTTGTAATTTTTATGTAAACGTATATGTATGACCTTTTGTTGTCGAATGTATAAATTGTTAATGTTTTTATGAGAATTTGAAATAAATGAAATAAAAAAAAAATTAAAAAAAAGAATACCGATAGGCCTATGACCATATAATTTTGGCTTATTAATTTTGTTCGCTGATCATCGTGAGATATAAATTCGACATCATTTCCATCTCCTCCTTTACCACCACCACCACCACCACCACCACCACCACCGCCACCACCATCACCTCCTCCTCCTCGGATCTTCCTCCGGCTCCTCCTGAGTAGATTTCCTCTTAACACCTCCTTTTCCTTCTTTCTTCTTCTTCTTCTTCATCTTCTTCTTAATTCTTCTTCTTCTTTTCTTCTTCTTCTTCTTCATCATTCTTCCTCTTCTTAATTCTTCTTATTCTCCTCCTCCCCTCCTTCTCTTTATCCTCCCCTTCACTCCATCGTCATCGAACACCATCATCGATCATCATCGTCATCATCATCATCATCATCATCATCATCATCATCATCATCATCATCATCATCATCATCATATCATCATGGCGTCGGCGGTGTCGACGTCATCGTATCCTGGATCGATCTGCTCTGTTCAAAGACAAATCATAGTTCCAACAGGGGCAGCGGAGCATCTTTCAAATTGAGGGGGGGGGGGGGCACCAGCGAAAAGATCACTCAATGGGGGAAAAGGGGGAGGTCTGGGTGGCTAGTAACGTTACAACTTAGGGTGAACACAAGAAGGAAAAATAGCGTTTTCAGGCATTGCAACACGTTGGTATACCCCTACACACTTTTAAGGATCATAATGTTCTATATATATATTTTCACTTTACAGTTGTGAAGACTGCTCTGATTACTCTTTTGCAAGCGACTGAAGCGAGCGTTTCGAGGCATTGCAACACGTTGGTATTATATAACCTTATATTTATATATTTATATATATATTATGTTTGATATATATATATATATATATATATATATATATATATATTTAAAAGTTTTATTGGGTTTTCATGATTTTCTGATAACAAATCACAGATAACTCGAAACAAACAATTTAAAAAAGAAAAAAAAAAGAAAAAAATAAAATAAAGCAGCATTACACATTATTAGTATACATCGGAAACAATACAGCATATCTACAAGTAATTAACAAGTAATTAACAAGTAATTATGGCAGTGCACTTCGTCTCTTCTACATACTCATCCCTATAATATAGTAAAGGCAAGTGTGTAGTAGTATATTTTTTCACTTTGTAGTTGTGAAGATCGACCGCTTTGATTACTCATTCGCGAGCAA